>CM016722.1:30858808-31178201 GCA_005771605.1 Scutellaria baicalensis | reverse complement strand
TCATTATGATTCAACTATTAATGTCTCTTATCATTATTTTAAATAACACATTCTTTATGGTTTGGTGTGTTGCCAATTTCAATGGTGTGTGATGCACACCAATCTCCTTTCTGTCATAAAACTATGCCACAATATATTAGCCATTCACTCTACTCCATAAAGCAAGCTAATAACACCTGCTCTTCTCTTTCATTTTCTTTATTCTTTTTATGACTATTTATATTCAATCAAGAGTGGAAGAGAGAGAAAATTTAAAAAAAAAACAAAATTTATAGGAATTACTTTTAATTAGCTTCAAGCCAAGTTCTTTCAACAAGTACTGTGGTTTCTATGATTTATTTTACAAATTTGTTTTAAAGATATAGAGGGTGTTTTATTAAGCTTATTTAAAATTTCGTATAAGCTCTTATATTTGTATAAGATGATTTTAGAGTTTTATAGAAGATATGTAGTTTATATTAAAAAGAAGATGTAGTAGTGTTTTGATAAATAAGAATGAAATTTATAAGAAATTATAGCGACCGCAATTGTGTGATTTAAATCATGAAAAAGATTAAAAGATATTATCAAAAATTTAAAACAAGATGAATCTCGCATTACTTCGAAAAAAAAAAAACTTATATTTTAACATCTTATTTTAAAATGAAATTAAATAAAAGTTTATATTTATGATCTATCAAACATTCTTTGGGAATTCATAAACTTTAAACATTTTTTAAATACCTCACAGAGTTATGGAAAACTAATTATTGGTTAAGTTGGACAAATTTTAATTGCAGTGAAGGAATGACACATATTCCTAATGCAGCTAGCAAGAATAAAATAATCCTCCAACCTGGGAATTTTAGGATGAATTAATCAACCATTTCACATTACTAAACAAATTGAGACTGAAAAACAATGTAAGACGTTACTTTTAGGATGAATTAATCAACCATTTCACATTACTAAACAAACCCCAAAATTTGTGACATTATAATTAAAATTCTTCAACAATTAAATTTTCAATATACAAAGTATGGTATCATATCCATTAAAAGATGATTGAGTTCTAATTAATTATCTGTAGAAATGGCATTAGTTTTTTTTAGTAATTTTTTCATAGTGAAAGGATAGAATCATAATTTTCAGTTTACATTAGGTTATATTGGTTAATTCTTACAAATTGGAGAAGGATAAATGTAATTCACCCATAATTTTATCACAAAACCTCGATGAAAATGTTTCATGAATCTAATTTCATTAGACGTATAGTTTTAAGTTGACGTGCACTACTACATGAGAGGGGGTTAACCCAATGAACTCACCCAAACCAAAGAGTACTCTCTAGATGCGGCCCGACCCAATGCAACCAAAGAAACACAAAAACTCATATGAGACGGTCTCACGGATAGTTTCCGTGAGACGGATCCTTATTACCCATAAAGTGAACCCCATATCCATAAATTTTCATATGAATTACTAACTGTGGGTTGTGGGTTGATCCGTCTCACGAAAAATGATCCGTGAGACGGTCTCACACAAGACCTACTCCCAAAGAAATTGGTGTGAATTTGTGATACATTATTATCAAAAGATGCTAAAATGTATATGGTTGTCAATTTTTATTATGCTCACCGTTGACATATAATGATCTCGTCTCCAAAATACATAAAAAAATGAAATTAACAACTATGTTGAATACTTGATCGATATGTCAACAGTGAGTATATATTTATATATCCACGGTGGATAAAACAATAAAACTGCATATTGTTTCGTGGTTATGTTTTTTTCTCTTTTTATTAATTATATTAAATAAGGAATGAAGATTCTAGTATGGGTATGATGTTATTTTATACTAGAGTAACACCCGTGTATTACACGGATATTTTAATAATTAATAAAAAAATTGAAAATTATTGTTAATAATTAAATTTAATTATTATCTATCATTAATTCTAAATTTAATATTAGTATGTAAATTAAATTAAATTGTTCAAGATATTTCAATTATCATTTAATATAATTGCAAACATCAACTTTAGTTAAATGTTTGCCTAAAGTTTTGATAAGTTATTATTTTATTAACAATCATGATTATTAACAATTTGTTTTTCAATCATTATTATCTCATTAAATAATTAATTATAATAAATTAGAAATAATAAATGCATTAATTGATGATGAAATTAAATTTAAATTAAATTCTTAATTGAGAAATAGGATTAACCAGAGAGTGACATGTGTCACTCTTGGTTATTCCTTTAGTATAGGTACTATCATAAGTCCCGTGTATTACACGGTTTACATAAATTAAATTTATTAAAATCAATTTTTTTTAATATTTTTTATATTGAAAATTATATATCTCATTTTGTATGATATATATCATTGGGTTGATATTAAATTAGTATAAGATTCATGTATCACACAAATATTTTAATAGTCTAATTAAAAAAATAAAAATTATTATTTATTTATCATTAATTCTTAATTTAATTAGTATGTAAATTAAACTTAGATATATGTAAAAAAATTCAATTATCAATTTATGCAAATATAACAATCAATTAACTTCAATTAAAATATTTTGACTAAAGTTTCATTGGCAACCATTATCATCAACATTATCAATAAACTCTTTTTAGATATTTTAATTATAATAAATTAGAAATATAAAGTGAATTAATTGAAATTAAAATTAAAATTAAATTAAAATTTTGAGTGAGAAATATGATTAACCAGATGGCGACATGTGTCCCTCTTGATTATTCCTTCAGTATGAATACATATCGATTTAAATTTAACCGTGCAAATTTTTTAATAATCATTTAATGTAATTGCAAAAATTAACTTAAGTTAAAATATTCATAAGTTACAGTTTTATTATCATCATAATTATTGACATTTTGTTATTCATTTATTATTATCTCATTAAATACTCTATTATAATAAATTATAAGTATTAAATTAATTAATTAAAAATGAAATTATAATTAAATTAGAACAGGATTAACGCGAGAGTGATATGTGTCACTCTTGGTTATTCTTTTAGTAAGGATATAGATAGATAATCATTTAATATAATTGCAAACATCAACTTTAGTTAAATGTTTGCCTAAAGTTTTGATAAGTTATTATTTTATTAACAATCATGAATATTAATATTTGTTTTTCAATCATTATTATCTCATTAAATAATTAATTATAATAAATATATTAATTGATAATAAAATTAAACTTAAATTAAATTCTTGATTGAGAAATAGGATCAACTAGAGAGTGGCATATGTCACTCTTGGTTATTCCTTTAGTATAGGCATAGATTTCTTTTTTCTTGTGGTAAAAATTTGCGTATCCTTGGTGTATGTACCCAAAATGTATTATTAGTTTGATATTAGTTATATATTTATGAGGTATTACTGGTGTATCCATAAGACATTAGTGGTATATACCTGAAGGTGTTAATTGTATACTCATAAGGTATTAGTTATATATTAATAAGGTATCACTTGTATAAATGAAATATATGTTTTAACGAAAATATTATCCAAGATATTACTTGTTACATGCTAATAATAATTATTATATTATTTAATTATATTACAATTCGGGTTGGGCACATAATACTTTAGGGACACACAAGTTCTACTCTTTCCTTCTAATGTATAGTTGATAGAAATTTTGTTCATATGGTGCACAAAATATTTATGTCAAACTAATATATTTAATTCTTTCTTTTTCTATATATAAATGTTAGTTTTATTTCGACAAGTATGGCTTTTTCTGATGAAATATTTTTTGTAGTTCCTTTTTATTCATAAGAATATTAACAATATATGTATATATATATATATATATATATTAGTTTAATGACTAAAGGTATGACATTTATAAATAAATGAATTGTGAATGTTTTGAATAACTAGGAGTACTTAATTGAATGTTAAGATATATTTATTTACATTTTAATAAAGTATCAGTAATACATGTACGGATCTTGGTTTTATTATAATATATAGTATGCCTTTTTTCTTTTATAATATTAATTAATGTATTATTTTCATTTATAAAAATATCAGCAATATATATTAATTCACTGGCTAAATATGTGACCTTTCACAAATCAATGGATTGTCAATTGTCATTCTCTTGAATTCTACGAGCTAATTGAATGTTGACATGGTGCATATTTGTATGTTAATTAATAAAAGCAATATTTGTATGCAATACATGTATAAGTTATAATTTAATAAGTGTTTTATATAAGTACATGTTTTACAACTTTAAATAGTTTTGTATCAGTATTTGTTTTTACATTTATAACTTATAAGCATGTATTTTGAAGTATGGGTTAATATCGTACCCAATATGTGTTTTTATTTTTAGGTACTTCATAAATTAAATAATGAAGTAATGATAACTTCAAATCGATCAAGAATAAAAATTCATATGGTGGTTGATTCATTGTCATCGCCATCGTCATGGATTGAACTTCGGTTGCTAATATTCTTCCAATAATATTTAAGACAAAATGTTTCGAGCATAATTTCTGCATTCTAAAAAGGTATGGTGATTAAGATATTGAATTAATATATTGTTTAAAAAAAAAGAGAGATAATCATTAATATAGTGCAAAAGATGATAATAATTAACATAACTATTATGCAAAAGATGTTGGGAGAACTAGCTAATAAACCTAAGGAACAAAGAGATAGGCCAAACGTCCAAAAATATATCTTGCAAATATGTTGTTTCAGTTCTAATAGGACTTGGTTAGACTAGGGGCTGGATTTGGGTGGATATAGGGTTATGAGTCAAGTAAGATATATCTTACGTACGTAGGAGGATATGTGAGATGGTCTCACAAAAGATTCATTCGTCTAGACCCTTTTAATTGAGCTTTTGAACCAGATGCATCTACCGTCAGTATGCTGTACTCAATGGGATGTATATGGGGATGAGATTCACTTCCAAATTCCAACTCATATATAGATATATATAAAGATCCTTCGGTATTTTAATTTAGAGAAAACGAAAGATACAAATATCAAAATATTAATAAGGATATATAAGTTTTGTTGATGTTATGATGATATAAAGTGTTGAAATGATCATATAAGTGTGAGTAGAAATTAGGGTACTTGAGTGGATCTATAAAACTGGACCAACTCAAAGAGAGACCATTGAAAGTGGGATGCTTTGACTCATTACCTAATTGAGTGGTGGTGATAGGAATGTAGGTCATTTCTCATTCATGCACATATATGCATACCTACAACTTTAGACCTAATTTTAATTCCTTTTTCAATAGTTGAGCACATTCATGTGAACCTCCAATCTAACAACTTAATTACAATTGGTTAAATCATGCAAGATGTAACCCTAGATTCTATTTGGGCCCTCTTTCAACTATTTTACATTGGAATACCATTTTATTTCCTTCCATTAGCCCACATTTTTTTTTCTTTTTTTTGCCCAACACCCAAAAGTTGGAGAGGTCCACACAATTGAAAAAGAAATTATTCTTATTAAATCTTATTTATTTTGTATTTTGATAGATTCCCGTTCAGAAGACTCGAATGGAAATTTTCCATTTTGTGTTAATAAAAATGTGGAATGAATACGTCTCTTATTCCAAATCAATCACCATATGTTACGTGTATTCAATATTACTAATTAATACGTGGCGTGTATTAATATTATGTAACACAGGATGTAACATCAAATGTAATAGGAGATTCAGACTCTAATTAAGTTGGGCTATGTTTTCTACAACATGATTTTTAAGACATCTCTACCTAGTTTTTTGTCTTTTCCTAATCAGAGAATATGAAATTTTTAGAATTGTCTATAAAAGTTAAAGAAAAAAAGAAGGCAGTAAACATTTGTAATGAGCATTCTTATTGACAGGTTATTAGTTGATTGGTTGACTATAAAAAGTGAATTAATATATCACAAATGGAGTCTTCATTTGGGAAAGATAATTTTAATAATATTTTGTAGACCCGAATTTATGTAAGAAGGATAAATAAAATAAAGTGTGTTTATTTCTTAGTATTAATTAAGTCCTCAAATTATAATTCTGTCTTAGCCCTCAAATATATAGGCGGTGGCGTGTGCATTAAATTTATGCCATGCAAATTGTGAGCCATGTATAGTGGTTAAAAGTGATCTTTGTCACATTCTCCTAATTCTTTGACCAATAAAAATCAATATTCTTGAGACTTTTTAGAATCTGAATAAAAAAATGAATAGCACAATGCCAATTAATTAACAGTGATTAATTTTCTTATGGACTGTCACACTGATATTGAGGTGATAATTCATTTAAAAGATTTGAACGTAGATAACCTATTTTGAGCTAATAAAAAGATGAAATGATAGGTGAGAGTCACTCCATCTCTTGATCTGCGACCGTCTTACCTGAATTTTTGTGATTAATTGAATTCGAGTGCTTTATCAATAATGCTAATGATATTATTAACAATTAATTCTTGCACTTAATCAATCACCTTTTTCATTCAAAATTGCCAAAAATTGCACCACTAATTATAGAAATGAAAGAGGGAGCATATATGCCATTTCTGCATTTGATGGAAGGGAAGCCTACACGTTGGAATTATGTAAAAAAAAGTAACCTTTTTGCATATATGTAATTTATTTAAAGATCATATTATAATAATTTTATAATCAATGGTTGCAATCATATTTTAATTTATTCTATACCATTATTTTTGTCTATATAAGCTCTTGAAGCAGAGGTGAAAGAGTGTGCAGCAGTTGCTATCTCATCCCTCCTCACATTGTGTCAAATAATTCCCTCTTTGTACATATTTGTTGTTCCTTTGGAGCTAGAGGGCTTCTACAAAAATTATCAGGTACAAATTTTATTCATTTTTCTTTTTCGGAAGAAAATTCAAGTATACGGAAAAGTGAGACAGATGATCTTGTTTACCACATCTCATTTCGTGCATGTTAGTGCATGCGTTGACTTAGCGAATTTCCTTGACTACTTTGATTGAATTCTTGAAAGTGATCAGCCGTGCCTTTCAAATTATTGCTATGATCAATTTGTTATAAATTCCCTTCACTCCTTCCAAACTTCACCACCATTTTCATCATTCTCTAACACATACTTTGATTTTGAATCATATTTTGAAGTGTGTTTGGTGAACTTCAGGATGGGTGAGAGTGCTGCCACCAATAACAACCACCACCACCACCACCACAACGGCCAAGTCTTCGACGTCTCAGTCAACGTGCCTCCACATTTTGCCTCCAAATCTGTCGATGATGATGGCCGGCCCCAAAGAACCGGTATGTCCACACACAGAAACACTGGAAAGTATCAATGTAATAACTTAAACTAAAGATGCTAATCGTATAACTCTTTTGAACTCCTTGTTTAGGCAATGTTTGGACTGCGAGTGCACACATCATAACTGCGGTGATTGGGTCCGGAGTTCTGTCCTTGGCTTGGGCCATAGCTCAGCTGGGATGGATTGCTGGCCCTACTGTCATGTTCTTGTTCTCCTTCGTCATATACTACACGTCCACCCTTCTTGCTGACTGTTATCGCTCCGGGGATCCCTTGTTTGGCAAGAGAAACTACACCTACATGGATGCTGTTCGATCCAATCTTGGTATGTTTAGTTCTAATGCTATTACCTCATTGATTCAGACATGCTACATGCATTGTTTGTCCTAATGTAGCTGTTTTCTACAGGTGGATTTAAAGTGAAGCTGTGTGGGACTATTCAGTATCTGAATATTTTTGGAGTGGCCATTGGTTACACCATTGCATCATCCATAAGCATGATGTGAGTGTGTGTGTACGACTCTGCTTCGGGTAATTTCTTGTCTATGATCTTCTTTGACTGATTTCTCTGATTGGAATTGGACAGGGCTATTAAGAGATCCAACTGTTTCCATAAGAGTGATGGGAAAGATCCGTGCCACATGTCGAGCAATCCGTACATGATAGCATTTGGTGTTACACAGATCCTGTTTTCTCAGATTCCAGATTTTGATCAGATATGGTGGCTCTCAATTGTTGCTGCTGTAATGTCCTTCACTTACTCGTCTATCGGCCTAGGCCTTGGCATGGCTAAAGTAGCAGGTCTGATTATATGTATCAAGATTTAAATCCAAGAATGTTGATAGTGTTTTCGCGGTTATATTGCTAAACATGCTCGTGTTGTGTGGTGATTGATTACCAGCGACTGGAAGCATCAAGGGCAGTCTCACAGGAATAAGCATTGGAACAGTGACTCAAACTCAGAAAATATGGAGGAGTTTCCAAGCCTTAGGAGACATAGCTTTTGCTTATTCATTTTCAGTCATCCTTATTGAGATTCAGGTATTATATAGTACAGTATAAGATTTATAATCACATGTATATACTTTCAATTTATGGTACTGAATGATCATATGTTTCTTGGAAACGAAAAGGACACGGTGAAATCGCCACCATCAGAGGCGAAAACAATGAAGAAAGCAACTCTGCTAAGCACAATAGTGACAACAGTTTTCTACATGCTGTGTGGTTGTATGGGGTATGCAGGATTCGGGGATCTTGCACCGGGGAATCTCCTCACAGGGTTCGGATTCTACAACCCCTTTTGGCTTCTGGACATTGCCAATGCAGCCATTGTGATCCATCTAGTGGGGGCCTACCAAGTCTACTCTCAGCCACTCTTCGCCTTCGTTGAGAAACAGGCGAGTGAAAAGTGGCCGGAGAGTGGATTCATCACGAAAGAAGTGAGAATCAAGGTTCCATGTTTGAAGCAACCTTACAACCTCAACATGTTCCGTTTGGTATGGAGGACCTCATTCGTGGTCTTGACCACCCTCATATCAATGCTTCTCCCGTTTTTCAATGATGTTGTGGGGATTCTTGGGGCCTTCGGGTTTTGGCCATTGACAGTGTACTTCCCGGTGGAGATGTATATCGCGCAGAAGAAGATACCAAGGTGGAGTAGGCAATGGATCAGCTTACAAATGCTTAGTATGGCTTGTCTCGTCATATCCATTGCAGCAGCTGCTGGTTCTGTTGCAGGTGTGGTTCTTGATCTCAAGGTTTATAGACCTTTCAAGACTAGCTACTAAGAACATCTAATGTGTTTGATGATCATATGAAATGAGTAATTAATTGTACATCACATTGGTGGTTGGTGTTGTTCATTAGTCTTTCTTTGTGTTTGTTTTCTTTTCTTTCTCTTTCTAATGTACCATTCAGAAGCCTTGTTGTTAATGTAATTAAAGAAGGCATGGATTTTTCTTGCTCTTTTAATTTGCAAGTCTATTTAAATAAACAAGGCAAATTGTTATTGTAGTGATGATATATGATAAGAATTTCATAAGTATATATATGCTTGATCATGTGTTTAATTGCTGCTGCAGATTGGTTGTTGGTGTTGTTCATTAGGACATCCACAACTGTATATTATAAGAATAAAATAAAATAATAAGTTATGATATAAATAATGTTATATATTCTAGTGGGACCCATCAAATGTAGATGATAATGTCTTTTATCTCTCCTTATTGGATGTTCTTAGAGCTGTCAAAACGAGTCAAGCCCGTTGGACCGGCCCGCCCAGCCAAACAAAAATTGAGGATTGGGTTGAGTAATTTTAGGCTCGTAAAAAAGTGGGTCAAAGTGGGTTTGGCCCACGATGGATTGGGCTTTTGGTGGGTTAGCCCGCTTTATTTTTTATATATTTTTTAATTATTTTTTTATAAAAAATAATGAGAAATGTTTAATAGTGATGATAATTTGTACCTCATGCAAGCAATAATTTATAGAATATTGATATGTGTTATTTATATATAGAAATTAAGAGATTTTTATGAAAGTATTATTTTAAAAAGTGTTTTCATATATTATATGTAATTAAATGTGTATATATGTTACATATATACTCAATTTCCTTTGAAATTTTTTTTAAAAAAATTAAAGAATAATTTGGTGGGTCGGCCCGCCTAACCCACAACCCACCGGTGGGTTGGATTGGGTTGAGATTTTTAGGCCCGCCATTAAAAAAGTCCACCCCGCCAAATGGAGGGTTATAGTGGGTTGTGGGTTGACCCGCCCTACCGACCCACATTGACACCCCTAGATGTTCTTATGGGGAAATTCTGACACCTGCAAAAATGCTCACTTCATCTTTTATTAATAAACTATTAGTATTATATTTAAAAATATTAGGAAAATGAACGAGTGCAGGGTAGTCATCTTGGTTGAAATAGATTAAAGAATGTTTACCTGGAAATTGATTTAAGGATAAAAAATAAATTTTATTACATTTGAGTTTTAATAATTTAATTTTGGTTTTCTAATATGACTCGTGGACTTAAGGTTGTATTTGTCAAAAAATAATGTTTACGTTACAAAATGTAAAAATTTGAAAAGTACAAATTAATTCAAGTATTTAACCCAAAAAATATATAGGTATGAAATGGATTTTTGTTTGTGTGTGTTCTTTTTTTCTTTCTCCATAAAGAGAGATTTAAAGAAACTCCACTTAGCCATGTTTTTGTGTTTAAGTTTTGTTTCTTGTACTTCATTTTTTTCTGCTATTTGTCCAAGGTTGTGTTTGCGTTGAGGGATTTGAGTAACAAATTTAAAATACATAGTAATAAAATTTAAATTACGAGTATCAACATGTACGTCGCACATGGAGGATGAATTTTTTCATCAAAATATATTAACCTTAAACAATAATTTTTTTATAATGATATACAAGTTATATTAAATTAAATTCAAAAATATACCATAATAAATTAGAATCATAATTTAATAGGCATGTTCATAATAGAATTCTATATGATTTTAGTTTAGAATTCTAATGTAAAATTGTGTACATATGAAAATCCTAAATTACTATTATAACCATAAATAAAATCTTTAATAATGATATATTAGACAATCCATATTTTGTAAGAAATATTTAAAATTATTTAAATATGAAAATTATTAATTACTATTATAACCTTAAATAAAATCTTTAATAAACATATATTAGGCAATCCATATTTTGTAAGGAATATCCCTACTTCTATATAGATAATAGAAATAGATAATAGATATAGAAAAAAAAAACAAGAATTTAAAATTGAATTACATGAGCTTTGGATGCTAACACCATAGCACCCAACTTATAATTCGTGACAAATTGACATATGATAGAACTTATATTCATGGTCTATAATTTGATAAAGCAGTATGGTGTAGATTGTAGAAGATTGTAGAAGTAGTAAGGAAGGTCATTTCCATAGACTATCATTTAGACACAATCAATAATTAAATTCAATTTCTACTTTTATCTAAGCTATCAGATATAAAAGATTTTAAATAAAATACACGGAGACAAACAGATATAACTGAGACAGATTTTAAAACATGATTTCATCTAATTCACATCATGATATCACTTGATCAATCCAATTAATAATTAATTATCCAATGAGTAAGTCTCTTGTGCACCTGAGATCCGTGCACTCGGGCCGAATGCGGGCTGGGACGGGCCAGCCCAGCCTCTATCGTTTTTTTTTTCCACGTCTTTTGGTCATGACTTTCATATTATGTTAGTGATACCTTCATTTTATGTTAGTCATACCCTCATTTCCAGATTTCATACATTTAGTTCAAAATCGCCGACATTTATGTTATGTTAGCCATACTTTCATTTTATGTTAGTGATACTCTCATGTTATGTTAGTGATACTCTCATTTACAGATTTCATACCTTCACTATATGTTAGTCATACGTTCATGTTATGTTAGTCATACCTTCATGAAGGTATGACTAACATAACATGAAGGTACAACACATTGAGTGAATTTTTGGTGGGTTTGAGAATACCCATCAGGCGCGTAGAGCACATGAAAACACGCGTTGGGCCAGTTGACCCGGGTGCATAGATCCTATATACATGCATCAAGTGCACAAAAGTTTTGGTGTTATCCAATATGAGCAATCAATTAACAACTCTCTCGAGTTAGTTAATCAGTTGATTATTATGCTACCAGATGTATTTTTACTCAATCTGATAAAACAAAACAACTCCCAAAAGCACCTAAAATTAAAAATCTCATCACATAGGTTATTAATCTCTCAATCTAATTCCACCTATATGTCATGTTACTCTTTCATAATTAAATTTCTTCTCTCGAATTTTGACTTAATTACTATAATGTGCTTGATTAGTGAGCACATAATTATCAAACAAACAATATCAAACCATGAACACATGAATAGGATAAAGAATCAAAAAATTGAATTGAAATTAAGGATCCATCAAGATTCAAATTAGATTACTAACAAACCCTAAAAGCCCATGAAAAACTAGTTAGACATGAATATCGACAAATTCATAGATAAGATTGAAAATATCATATCAAAACTGAAATTATCAAACAATAAAAGAAAGATTAAGAAAAACTCTATTCAAACGATGATCTCTCGATTCCTCGATCTTTGAAGTCTTATTCTCCTCTCCGGATGCTCTCAGGATATGTGTTTCTCTCTCCATGAATGTCTTTTCTACCCTCTGAATGGTCCTCTCTGGTTTTAATTTGGGATGATTTTGGATATATACATATACATATATATATATATATATAACATCTTGAAGGTCTCCTAAATGGGTTAGAAGTGTAAAATACGTCAAAAATCGAATTTGAGACGAGATAGGATTCTCTCGCACACAATAGTGCCTGACTGCATAATAGACCGTGCGCCAATGCACAGTATTGAATTTGACGTTGAGGTGTACATGAAAGTTGTAGGTCTTGAAGTTAGATTTCCAATGCCACAAGTTTCACCTCAATAGCAGTTTTCTAAAAAAAATTATGACCAAAATATTAAAATCATTGTATAAACATTGCTACCATAGTATAGTTCATGTGCATCTTATTAATGGTAAAATATCGATCATTACATGCATTACATTGAAACCATTTTATAAACATTGCTATCACGGTATACTGCATGCTAGTTTAACCCGCACGTATTTTACAATTGCTAAAACCATCATATATCATATATCCTTACTTGCCCTTTAGTTTCTAAGTTGTTTTGGAGATATGACGTTGCAAACTAATACACAGGATTCACAAAGTTATGTAGGGATTTTGAAAGTTCCTTTTGTTTTACTGCACCATTTAACCTATCAAGAAATGTAAATAGTAGTGGAGTGAATGAATAAATGATTATGAGATCTATTTATTTAAATTGAAGAGGTATTGTGTTTTTTCATAATTGGATATCTTTCGGGATGAATCTTTGTGTCTCACATTGGTTTAGATCAAGGACGAAAATATCGGTTTTGATGAATATATCGGTAACTCGATTTTATGAAAATATCGGTGCATATATCGATTTCGATGGAAGGCAAAAACTTATATACCCCGGGGCACATAGGGGCACGAATTTAGGTGTTATATACATGTTCTTCAGGTGTTATATATATACTCCACAGGTGTTATATTTCTTAGTGTTATACATATACTTTATAGGTATCATGTGTATATAAGAGTATACATTTGATACTTGAAGAGTATACACATGATATTTGTAGAGTATATATATATAACACCATATGATGATTAATTTAGGGACACCGTGCCCCCGGGCACACAAGTGTCACTCTCGGTGGAAATATCGATTTTTTAAAATATGGAAATTTTGTAAAAAAAATTAAAAATATATCTAGTGATACAAAATATTGTAACTAACATTAATACATATATTGAACATGAAACTGCAAATAAAATGATATATTTATAACAAATATAGGGATAAGCTACTATTATAAATTTATATACCTCATAATCATTTTATTAAATTTCAAAAACTAAAATTTATTAAATTATGATAGGAACCTAAATGTTAGTGTATTATTTTATTTCAAACAAATTCACTCATAAATGAAAATTTAAATAGAGAGGTAAAAAAACTCAATTTTGATAAATATTTTCTATATATATAAAAAATTCGTCAAATGAAATGAAAAGAAATTCACTTAAATCCACCCATAGTGAGCCACTCATTGAAATTTAGAAAACATAAAAGAAAATAAGAGAAAGAAGAGAAAAAAACAAAATGGAAATACAGTGTCAAAGCAAGCCCAATTTACTTGCTGGATCTGTCAAAATTCAAAGCCCATCAAAGATGGCTCCGCAGTCCGCTCAGCATTTTTTTTTTAAAGAAAATGATATTTTATCGATAGAGTGATATATCGGTGATATATCACGAACTTCGTCGAAAGTGATATATTAACGATATTTAGTGATATATTAACAGATGTTCATTAAAGAAAAGATAATGAACTGGAACTGGATAATTATTCAATTAATTTTATTTGTTTAGTGAAAATGTAATATTTGTATACTCATAAAGTATTATTTATATTTGTAAATGTATTGCTCGTATAATTTAAAGACATTACTCGTATATTCAGAAGATAAAATGTACTATATAGTTTGAGTTTAAATTTTCAAATTTACAATTTTTATCATTTTCTTTCTCAAAATTTCAGCAAAAAGGTTGATTTTGCCTCTTGATGATCTTTTTACATTCTTCTAGTTTTGAGAAGAAAAGTTGTTTTACCTAATTTGGATCCTCATCTTTCTCATCATTTTTGTCCCAAAATTGAACCACATAAACTTTTTCCTCTGAAATTAGTAGAAAGTGAAAGAAGTAGAAGGAGATAGAAAAGATAACCATACAATTAAGGTTGAGAATTTAGAAGAAGAAGTATGCAAACCCAAAAAAAATTAAAAGGAAGAAGAATTCTTTTAAAAAAAGGCAAATGTTGTTGTGCACCAGGTGCACAGATCTGGATTGGTGCAATTGGGGCAACCCAATCCGGATCCGCGCACCTGGATTTCCCTTTCTTTTTTTTCTTTTTTTTTTTCGCTTCAGGCTATTACCTTTATGTTGTAAGGATGTGACCTTTACGTTATATAAATGTGACATTTATATATAAATGTTATGACCTTTACGTTCAGTAACTAGGAAAAAATGAAGATTTTCAGGTTTTTTCGCTTTAGATTAAGACATTTATATTGTATTGTTGTAACATTTATGTACAATTCTTATGACCTTTATGACAAATATTATGACCTTTATAATCCACAACTTTGAAAAAAATTTGAAATTTTCAAAATTCAGTGCATTTTAAGGATGGATATATGTGCAACTAATATTACATAAACGTAAATATGTACAAATTTTGTTAAAATTCTTCATTTTTTTCTAAGTTAGAGTATATAAAGGTCATTACATTTATACATAAAGGTCACATTTATATAACATAAAGGTCACATGCATATAACATAAAGATAACAACCTGAAGCGAAAAATAAAATAAATAAAAGTGCGCGGATCCGGGTCGACCCGGACCCGACCCGAATTGTATGTGCACCAGTTGCACAGGAGACTAACTCTTAAAAAAAATGTATGATAAGGTGAGTGATACTAAATCTATCACAATACTTATCATATCCAAGTTAATAGCGACTAACAAGTATCCCACCTAAACGAAATGTTAAAACTCATATACAACCGTCTTATGTGCGATGGGATTTGAACATGATCGTGTTCCAGGATACAATCGAAATATGTTTTTTCAAAGTATAAGTATGTGATTTTTCCCATCAGTCACGATTGTGCCTTACACCAAAAAGTAATAAGGTTTGTGACGTACGGTCATATCCCGGATACTAACGATATAAATATGTGATTGTTATTTAACATAAAACAGTCTCACAAGAGATCTAACACCTAAGAAGATTTGTGTTTTTCTCACTACAGTATTCCCGATGGTATGAAAATTTTAATTTGGGAAAAAAGCAAATAATCATACCAACTATAACCATTTTTGCAGTTTCTTATAAAATCTTTTTTTCGTTGCACCGTCCTCATCAAACTTTGCGCGAATTGCACATTCCAGTAAAGTGACTCTTTCCGACTATTTTTTGCGGCGTAACCGAAACGGCATAGTTTAACTTAAGGGCAAAAATGACAATTTATCTCAAATAATACACAAAAATAACGCCGTTTTTTACACACACATCTTCAACTTAATTTCACCCTAAATCAAAACAGGAATTAGGGTGAAAATATTCTACAGTCTTCGCAAATTCACCCAGGACCCAAAAAATTCACCCCAAAATTTGACCAAGCTTCTTGACTTAGTTTGCGATTGTTTGGAAAGTGAGGGACAAGGACAATGGAGAAGGAGTCCTTTGCCCACCTTATGGTAAGTAAACTGTGAATAAGGTTGTTGTGCATTTGATTTGGGGTTTAGGGTTTACATGCAAATTTCGACCTAAGTTCTTAGGCAATATTCGATTAATTATGTTGTTCTTACTAATATTATGAGCTAGGGTTAGGGTTATGTTTTGATTCGATTGATTTTACCAATTGGGGGTTAAGTTAGGGTTTGATTCGATTAATCCAAATGGGTTAAATATTATTGTTAGGGTTTGGGTTAGTGATAGAGTTTGTTTATGTTTTTCTAACTGATAGATTTTTTTGGTATGTTGAGTACTGCTATTTTTGTATTTGATTTGTTGTATATATCAAGTTTGGAGTTTTTTTCTCTAATACCTATGAGTGGACTGTTTTTTTTTTCAGTCTTGTAATATGTGTTTGTTCTCTGTGTTGGCAGGCCAAAATTCTGAATTTTTCACCATTAGATTCCATTATTTTGGAATGTTTTTAGCTTTAGATAAAAAATGTTATCTAGGGGGTGAGATGGGTCATATAGATTTCTGTAATCTGATGAGCTCTCTCTCCTTGAATTGCAATCTATGGTCACTGAGTTAGGGATACATGATGTTAAGGCATTCTATGTTAGTCAATCTGGGGTAAATGATTGCACTTCTTGTTTGTTAATTGAGAATTATTTGGATGCAATGAATGTGGTTCATCACATAGATGAGAATAGGATGGTGGGAATTTATGTTTATCATAATGATATGGATGATGATATGATTAGTGAGGTTATGGCTAAGGTAAATAATATTCCTGATGTGGTGTTACATGATGAAGTGGATCATGCTGACTGTGCTGGATTTGATAATGTTAGTGTTGAAAAAGATGTGTCTGATAATGATGAACTAAGTGATAGAGAAACTCTATTCCATTTGCTTGATAGTGTTGATACTTCTGAGGTGGATGATCTGAATTGTGTAGGGTCTCATTCTGATTTATCTGTGTTAATTGATAGTGACTATGAAGTTTCTGATTATGATGTCTTGTTTGATTCCCACATTGATTATGATGTGGAGTGGGGTGGGTTTCAAATGTCTGATAATAATGTGTTTGCTGAAAATAATGTGGGCTCCAGTAAGAGAAAAGACAAAGGTATAAATGATGGGAAGGTTCCTAGCTTTGAAATAGGTCAGAAGTTTGCTGACATGGTTACCTTTAGGAATCTGGTCAGGGATCATTCCATTATGGTGGGGAGGGAGATTCATTTTCCTAACAATGATAAGACTAGGGTGCAGGCTAGATGCAAACATAAAACATGTAAATGGTCTATATATGCAGCTAAGATGAGGGATGAGGATACTGTTCAGGTTAGAACTCTGAATCCTAAGCATAAGTGCCCTAGAAAACAGTCTAATTTGCATGCTACATTTGGGTGGTTGTGATAGGTAGAAAATACATGCATTTAATTGTTGATTTAATTGGATTCTTATTATTTTTTATTTGATTGAATGCATTGTTTTCGTACCTATATGCGCTTTTAAACTCGAGATACTTCATATTTTATTTTCTTGATTAATGTAGGAATTTATGAAGTATTTTGGAGTTAAATGGACCAAGGTCCAAGAGTAATGAAGATCAAAGAAGAATACATTATCACCATGGGCCTAGGGCCCACATCATATGGAGGAGAGAGTTATTATAAGTTAAAGGAATTTCTTTGGCCACAAGTTTAGAGGAGATACACGGCAGTTTGTAGGATTGGGGAGGAGATAGAGTTTTCTTTAAAAAACATACTTTTGCTTTATTCTATTTTTTTGCTTTTGATGGATTTATCAACTACTTTTGTGGATCCAATCGAGATGACGATTGGCTAATTCGTCAATTCCGGTTAGCAGGGATGTTTGAACTCAATTATCTTTTCATGTTTTAATTAATCCCGTTTTCCCTCTCGATGTTTTGATTGGAATTGATTGTATTATCTGTGATGAATGATTTCAATTATTGATACTTGATTTAGATTCGTGATCTAGGTTAAGTGTTTGATAATTGATTGCTATAATCTTAAATCATGAATCCTAATTGTTGTGGTTTAATTTTCATTGGTAGTAAACTAGAGGTCGCGCATCTCTAGGGTAACACAATCCTAGATTATCAAATCGAGCTTGTGTATTTGGAGTCTAGTTCACCCTATCGTCTTGGTAATTAATGTGTTTAATGAATTAAATCTAGAGAGCTTATTCTAGGTTGTTCAATTAAATAGGGTTAATTAGTGATCTTATCCTAATTTAACTAATCATAAGAGACGATTCAATTTAACAGAGCTTGTTGTTAGATTAGGGGTGATAATTCTATGATAATCTGAGAGAGGGGGTAACATTGATTAAGGCGTAATTGATATTGGGGGATAACTGAACTGTTGACTGAAATGTTTTTTATCACTTGGTTTCTGTTTAATCTGTTTTCTAGATCTTTAGTAATTTTTAGTTTAGTTATCAATTAATCTGATAAACCCCATATTTCTTGTTCCTTTGAATTTAGACATAAGTAGACATAATTGAATTGTCACTCTCCGTGGGATCGACTCCGACTTACCCTATCTACTAGTTAGTTAGGTTAGGAAGGATTTTTATTTAATTTTATCGCGTCACGACAGCGCGGTCAGGTTGGCAGAGAAGTATAAGCATAAATTGGTCTCTGATCCTAAGTGGCCAGTTGAGTCCATGATGTCTATAATGCAGCAAGATGTGAAACTTGTTTTTAGTAAGCATAAGATGTATAGGGCTAAGAAAAAGTCACTGGCCTTAGCTAATTTTGGGGAGAGTGAACAATATGTTGTCCTCTGGAGGTATGCAGAGGAGATTAGGAGATCTAATCCCAATACCACTGTGAAAATTAAGTGTTATCAAGTAGAAGAGCAGTCCATTTTTAAGAGGATGTACATATGTTGGGGTTCTTTGAAGAAGGGATTGTTAGAGGGATGTAGGAGGATTATGTGGATGAATGCTACAAGAAGGAGACTTTCTTGAAGTCATATTCTTATATGATGGGGACCATTGATGATATGTAAATGTGGCCAACAATCAATTTCACCCCTCTCCAACCACCCAAAGTTCAGAAACTGCCAAGTAGACCCAAGATGCATAACAGAAATAGAGCACCAGATGAGGAGAAGAAGAAGGGAGCATCTTCTAGCAAGAATCAGAAAGTTGGCAAAGATGGGAAAATTAAGCTGGGGAAGAAAGGTGTGGTAATGACTTGCTCTAAATGCCACAAGCCAAACCACAATGCAAGAGGCTGTGATAAGAAGGATCAGCCTACCTCTGCCAATAAGGTTTAAATATGATTCAAGTTACCCTAAATTATGTTCTTATAATACAGTTTAAATCTAATCCCAATGCCATTGTTTCTGTTTTCCAGGAGCAAGCATAGGTTGATAGTCAAGAAGTTATCAAAACACAGAAAGCTGAAAGTGTGGCTGAGGCTCCATTGAAGGTATAAATGTGTGTGCTTTTTTTGTCATATGTATAGAAGATTATGTACTTTAACTGTTGCAATTTACTTTCCAGAAAGAAATAGAGAAACAAAAAGGTAAAGTTCCCATGTTAAGCAAATATGTACAAGAATCAGTGAAGGTTAGTCTACTTGCAATTTATAAGGTCAAGAATTCCTTTCAGTTAATCTTACTCTACCTACAATTTATAAATTCAAGAATTCCTTTCAGTGTGTAAAAGGGGAAAAAAGGGAAAAACTCTCGTGATTATATCAGACACCCAATAATCAGTTAAGGTATGAATTCATCAATCTATAATTCAGTTGTACCTGCTGAATTTGAGTATGAAAAATTAAGTTGTTTGTTGTGTAAGAGAAAGGAATGTAAAGTTAATCAGGAGACTTCTATGAAGGGTAAAAAGGTTAAAGCTGCAGTGGTGGGTTCACCAAATAGACAGCAAAGAAGGTCTATCAAAGCTGTTGAAGTTGAAGTGAAAAGGATAACAAGAAGTTCCAATAGAAGGGTCATAACTCAAGATGCTACCTTCTCTACCAAAAGTAAAAAAAAAAATTCAAAGAAATTGTTTGTAAGTGGAGATGGCAGTCACACTTCTCCAATAAATCTTTAAGAATCAAAACCAGTAGGAGTTGAACTTGTACTTTTTGCACAATTTTATTGTACATTTTGCACAGCCTATATGGTTTGTTTTTTTTTTTTTGCACAATTGGAGGAGTATATTTATGCACAACTATAGATGTAAGTCTTACATAGCTTCTTGGGTTTTTGTAACTGTGGAATCTTATGGTTTTTGGATGAATGAAATTTACTATATTTTGGCCACATTTGCTTTCATGTGTTTTTGCCTTTTCAGATATGATGAATGAAATTTACTCTATTATCTGCAAGTAGGTTTTTGCTTTGCTATCACTACATTGCCAATTTATTTTGCCATATTTTGCGAATTCAGCTAATTCAATTATGCCAATTTGCAATCAATATTTTGGCTTTTTGCAATCAATATTTTGTCACTACTTTGCAATCAATCACTACTTAGATAATAAAACAAGAACACTATGGAAAATTTTATAACTTAACCAATGTGTCAACATGCGTCAAAACATACGTCTTTTAACTTCTGACTTTTACATCAACCAAAATACAAAACAATTTCATAATCATCTCAACTAGATATTTGCTCCTAAAACATAAAGACTAAACTACACTCTGTGATCACTTAGCAAGGTACATCACAAAAAAGCAAAATGTTGCCAACCATATCCACTTCTCCCTCTTTTCCCTCTTTTTTGACTTCTGCAATTCATCTTCCAGTTGATTCACACGTCTCAACAAACCCGAAATAATCTGGCAAGCTCTTTCACACATTGGTGGATCAATCCAATTGAAAAGGTTGCAACCTCCTACTTTCTGCAAAAATCAACAAATTAACTACTACAACACATTGCCTACTTACAGCTAAGAAGAAAACCAACAACACATTGCCTAGCTTTTCCATACCAACAACAAATTGCCTGCTTATTCAAACCAACAACAAGTTTACAATTTTGCCATAGTGACATTGCCTACTTTTTCATTGAAACAGATTACATTGCAAGCTCCTACTTTCATCCAAAAATAAAAAAAAACCACAGATCTTACAATTTTCACAGTTGACATGCTTACAATTTACTTGCATTCACCAGTTTAACTACTTATCAAAAGCTCCTACAACAAATTTACACATTCACCAAACAAATTAGGGAATTAGGGTTCCAGGCTGCAATTTTTGATTTCTTTCAAACATTCCCAAAATCTATTCAAAAATTTACATACTTTCAGTGGAAATTCAAAATAATCGAAAGTACTTTGAGAGCCTCTTCGGACACGATGTGGTTTTCTACATAGTGCTCATACTTACACGGTATCTATCGCATGTGATATATCTTCTCCCCGGGTTCAAGTTCGTCCACGACGTCAGCCGTTTTGTGCGCTTCCCGCAGTGACATACATCGTCCATGGCTTTTGTGCGTGTGAATTTTTTTGGTCCTGGGTGAATTTGCGAAGGCTGTAGAATATTTTCACCCTAATTTCCGTTTTGATTTAAGGTGAAATTGAATTGAAGATGTGTGTGCAAAAAAAGGGCGTCGTTTTTGTGTATTGTTTGAGATAAATTGTCATTTTTGCCCTTAAGGAAAACGACGCCGTTTCGGTTACGCCGGAAAAAATAGCCGGAAAGGGTCACTTTACTGGACTGTGCAATTCGCGCAAAGTTTACTTTAAGCAAAAATGGCTATAGTGGTATGGTTATTTACTTTTTTCCCTTTTAATTTTAAGCAAATGCACCACAATCTTTGTATTTTTTTTATAATCTTAGTTGTATCTATACATAGAATAATAAATAAGTCGTTATTAGTAATCAATTTTATACTCCTCACATTTTTGACAAAACCGTGTGTTCTCCAAAAATAATTACAGTATGATTCGTACAGCCTAAAGTATCAGGTACAGAAATTAGTGAAGTAATTACCCCTAATTTAAAATTATGTCTCAAACCCATTCGTTATATTATGAGTATTTCTAATTACATATTAAATCTTGAGTGCAATGAGTCTGTGCACCATTTTTGTAAACAATTTGAAACCCAGATTTGTTCATCACACCTTCAAATCATTCATCCTTCCAAACATCAACACTCGTTTCCTCTCACACTCCCCCATTTTCTCTGATAAGCCCAACCCTAATGAATTCGATTTCAAATCCTATATGCTTGAGAGGATAAGCATGGTGAATCTGGCCTTGGATGCAGCAGTTCCGGTGATGGAGCCCATCAAACTCCACGAATCTATGCGCTACTCTCTGCTGTCAGGGGGCAAACGCATCTGCCCGATTGTCTGCTTGGCCGCCTGTAACCTCGTCGGCGGCGATGCCCTCCGCGGTCGCCCTCGAGATGATCCACGCCATGTCTCTGATGCACGACGACCTCCCCTGTATGGACAACGACGCTCTCCGCCGCGGCCGCCCGTCGAACCACGTCGTTTTCGGCCAACACGTCACCGTTTTGGCTGGCTACGCCCTAATTGCCGCCGCGTTCGAGCACATCGCGACGGCGACCCGAGGGGTGGCTCCGGCGACGATTCTCCGCGTCATCGAGGAGATAGCGCGGTTGATCGGACCGGAGGGGGTGGTGGCTGGGCAGGTGGTGGATCTGCAAAGCGGTGGTGAGAGTGTTGGATTGGAGCAGTTGGAGTACATCCACTTGCACAAAACAGCCGCGTCGGTGGAGGCTTCGGCGGTGGCGGGGGCGGTTCTGGGCGGCGCGTGTGAGGAGGAGATCGACAGGCTGAGGAAGTACTCGAGAAGTGCAGGGCTGCTGTTCCAAGTGGTGGATGACATTCTAGATGTTACGAAGACGTCGGAAAAATTGGGGAAAACGGCGGGGAAGGACAAGGTGGCCGGCAAAGCGACATATCCGGCGGTGGTGGGGATGGAGAAATCGAGGGAGTTGGCTGAGGAACTGATGAGGGAAGCTGAGGAGCAGCTTCTTGGATTTGATCCCATTAGAGCAGCTCCATTTATTGCTTTGCTTAATTTCATTGCTTATAGAGATAAGTGAGATCTAATAAACAAATTCTTGATTGGATTGAGATATTTGAATTCTAGTTTCCTTCTTCTTTTTTTTTTTTTGTTTGAAGGTTAATTGAAATTAGTGAGAATTGATAAATAATGTGGAAAGGAAGGCACATCAATTGAGGGTAAACAGAGATATTTGATTTTCATGTTGGTGTTTCGGGTTAAAAATGGACTCGTACTAATTTGCACCCAAACACACCTCATATTTAAATAAAACAAAATTAAATAGATATTCAAAATCTGAAATACACTTACTGAAAATGATTTTCCTTTTTTTTTTTTTTAAATCTTCTTCTTCTTTCCCATTTCTACTCAAAACCCTAATTTCAATTATCTTTATTATTTCACCCAAAATCAAGAACTCCTTTATCATTCCTAACCTCACTTTGGTAAGAAAAATTATAAGAGAACATCAAAGTATACATGGAATATATTTTTTTGTGAAACTAACATATCATATTCAAAAAAAAAAAAAAAAAAGTGTCGGATTTGTCGTTCATATAATACGGGTCGAACACTACACTCACCGTTCGACCTGTACTCGTCGAACGCATCTCATATCATTCGACTGGAAGAAATTGAACGCTCCCAACTTTGTACGTCTGACTTTGATCAAACATTAAAAATGTTGTTTAGTTTTTCTATGATCTAACTGGAGAAAGGGAAAAGATGAAGAGAAGCAACAACCGATTCAAAGAGAATGAGACACCAAGCAGGTTCCATTGGAGAAGAAAGAGAGGAGACGAAGGCTTTGAGAGGGTTGGGTTCCATTGGGGGAAGAAAGAGAATGAAGGGTTTGAGGAGGGAGACGCGATACATGGAAGATGAGATCCCTCATTTTCATTTTCAGTGTCTTTTTCTAAACTTTTATTTCAAAGGGTAAAGTAGATAATTAATGGGTGTGTGTTTATAAATTGTGTAGTTTATAGTACTTTTTATTGGGGTATA
Source organism: Scutellaria baicalensis (assembly GCA_005771605.1). Taxonomy (NCBI): domain Eukaryota; kingdom Viridiplantae; phylum Streptophyta; class Magnoliopsida; order Lamiales; family Lamiaceae; genus Scutellaria; species Scutellaria baicalensis. The sequence goes on along the minus strand of CM016722.1, from coordinate 31,153,925 downwards.
TTTAACATGTGTGGTGTATTTAGAAATTGATGAGGTGTGGATAGTCCCACCCTTGCGGGTTAGGGTTCATATTTGATGGATTAAGTTGACCTCTCAAATATGGGGTGGGTGTCTATTTAATCTACAATAGCATCTACATGTGAAAAATCCAAATTACCCCATCAATACCCAAATTGTCCCTTCAATGTACATGTTAAGTTTGCAATTCACTGCAAATTCACTTAATTATTGAAATACCTAACCACACCATCATCACTGTTGAATTTGGGTCACACGAATTTTATTGGTTCCTCCCATCCACTCCTCACATAAATTATTGATGGAGATTGATATAGGCAGTGGCCAAAGAAATAAAATTCACCTAAACTTACAACTTATTTATATAATTTATGTCAATTTGTGTTATGAATGTTAAACGATAATTGATACTAAAATTATATTTTAACTCGTAAAGATATGTTATCCATATTGTAGTTAATATAGATATAAATGTCATGATTAATATATTATTATTCTTTGATTAAACTTAATATGTAATTAATTTTATTAACAAATTAATTGTTCCTTGATGTTCACAATGTATATTTCTTTGAACTTTTCGGTCTAACAAATGTGAACTACTTAATTATTTCAAGTTAAAGAAAAATATAAATACATTTCTTTGAAATTTTCGGTCTAACAAATGTGAACAACTTAATTATTTCAAGTTAAAGAAAAAATATAAATACCTAAAATATACTGTTATATATTTAATATATTACTCAATATTCAACCTACTTTTATCAACAAAAAAACGTTTTTCGTTCTAATCAATTCCTCAAGAAGTCTAAAACTTTTATTTTGAAAATTAGTTTATTAACTTGCTAATATCTATAGTTTAATTTAGTCATTTATATTTGCAATTTCATTAAATATAATTATGCATGAAAATTTGAATATCAAATATATTTTTTGTTTTTTATTCAATGCAATGTAAATAACAAATTAAAATTCATAAAAATGATAAATTAGATATATCATGCCTACCCAAATTTTTTTTGAAGAAATCATTTAATTTGAAATTATGATTTGTTTATAAATGTACATCCCTCATATTGTCTCCATGATCCCATTAAAATTAAAATTAAAATACAAAATAAAAATAACAATAAACAAATTACAACAGAAATGGTAAAATTAATCAATCATATAGTAACCATAAATTCTCAATGAATAAATTATTTAATTTGAAATTGTGATTTTTTATTTAATTTGCATCAAGTATACTCTCGTTCAGTCCAACCCCGCTTGTTATCAAGATTGTGAATACAAAATAAAAAAAAAAACAATTAAATTCACAATAAAAAAATGATAAATTTGATATATCATAAACTAAAACAAAACTTAGAATGAAAAATTATCTAATTTAAAGATTATGATTTATATAAACTAAAGAATAAAGACAAAATAACCTACATAACATACCCATAGATTATATAGTCCAATCTAAAGGACTATACAATCCTTAAGGGTATGTTTGGAACGGGTTTCCGATTACAGGATTTTGGATTTCAAAATTCAAAAATATGTTTGTTTTCAAATTGAAGTTTGGATTACAAAATCCCAGCATAATCATTACTACCTATATTTAATCATTCAATCATTACAAAATACATTTTTTCATAATAAATTATCACATCAACCCAACTTTTTACAATAAAATATAATATCAACCAACTTTTTCCTATTTGATTTGACATATACAATATAATCCTACCATACTAAATTCTCAAACAAACATACATTTTCATTATTCACCTTTACTACAAAATCCAGGATTTCAAAGTTAAGTTTTCCTCAAACCCACTAAACCTCTCCCAAACATACCATAAAAGTATTAAAATTTTGATTTTTAAAAAAAATTGTGACTAATTTCTTTCCATTTATAGTTTGTAAATTTATAAGGGAAAATTAGTTATTGCTATTTTTATTTAAGACATTATATATATTGATATAGATATAGATTAAGATAAGTGGTTGCCCATATTTGAAGGAAAGTAGTTGGAGAATTTTATATGGTACTTAGCATTATGGAAGACGACAAAAATGAAATAAATGAGTCCACAATGCCTCAATATTGGGTAATTTCAATTCTATATATGGTAACATCGTAAATGGTGACGGTAATATATTACAGGTGGAACTCATTGTGCATCACTTTATTTGCTCTTCTTTTCCCATGTCATCATCCTTTATCAAACAATATAAACTATGCAGTAACTGAAATTTATTGAAGTAAAATCAAAGGTTGCTTAGTATTTGAATTAAACTTATGACCATTCCAGAAATTTTAAAGAATTATTCTAGGCTTGATTATTGAACAATTAAACAAATTAAAGAACATCATATCTGAATTATAAAAGTCTAACTAAGAGAGAGATATAAATTCTAAAGAACGGGTGGTATCTCGATTCTTCAATCCTATAGTTCTTGGTTTCTCTGCCTTCAGATATATAATCTATTGTGGTCGTATAAAACTTGTATGTTTTCCCATCAATTTTATATTTATATGTGGTTTTGGAGGTTTTCTAAAACAAGTAGAATTCGAAAATACGTTTTAGCGAGTAGAATTCGAAAATCCGGATCCGACCCAGTTGCATCCATGCACCTGATGTACAAGAGACCTACTCGTAGGGGTTTGTTTTGGGTGTAGTCTACACAAATGCCCCATATTGTAAGTGTGCCCAAAGCATAGAATCTTTTAGAGTTAGTCTTCTGTGCAACTGGTGCACATACAATTCTGGTCGGGTCCGGGTCGACCCGGATCCGTGCACTTTTTTTTAAAAAAAAATTTGAATTTTATTTTTTCGCTTCAAACTGTTACCTTTATATAGTATGTGTGTGACCTTTATTGTATATACGTATGACCTTTATGTATAAATGTAATTACCTTTATATACTCTAACTTAGAAAAAAAAAAGAATTTTACACTCTGAAGGTCACAATAATTGTATATAAAAGGTCACAATGTGAAGTGAAAAAAACCTGAAAATTTTCATTTTTTCCTAAGTTACTGAACATAAAGGTCATAACATTTATATATAAAGGTCACCTTATATAACATAAAGGTCACATTGTTACAACATAAATGTAACAGACTGAAGCGAAAAATAAAAATAAAAACCCAGGTGACCCAGGTGTGCGGATCCGGGTCGAGTCGCCCCATTGACACCAATCCAGATCCGTGCACCTGGTGCACAGGAATATTTGTGAATCTTTTAACCTGCCTACTATCGGAATTTGGCTTTTTTTTCTTCGTTAAAATTATAGCTCTTTTTAGTTAATTTTTTAATGCCACAAATTTCTACTCAATAGAGATTTTCTATCGTAAGATATGATAAAAAAAAAAAAACCAGAGATATGTTAGGATAAAAAAGAACATCTTTGCATAACGCATGCATTCTCTTAGTTTTCTTGCTTTTTTAAGAAAAAAATGAAAAGGGTGATAAACATGAAAAGCTTCGTGAAGTGGTTGTTTCAGAGTTGACCCCATTTGTCCATATTTTCGGGAAATAATATCGTTGTAGATATAGTTACCTTTCTACCAAAATAAGGAGCTGGATCTCTCTATTCCAACTTCAACATTAAGGGCCGTTTGGTTCAATGGTTGGGTTTAGACTGGATTGTAATAATTTCGGGCTTTATACTGTTCATGTAGTTTTATTTGGGTGTTTGGTGTGGATGTTTTTGATATGAGTTTAGTTGTATTTTATGTTTGGTATTAATGATTAAAAAGTGTAAAGTTTATAAATTTGTGTTTGGTATATAGATTGAGTTTGATAGGGTAAGTGAAATGACTAAAATACCCCTACCTAATTTTGGCAAAATTGGACAAAACATTTGACCCATTCTTCCACACTGCACAAATTCAAATACATCATCCATAACAATTATCAAGGTACATGCTCTGTTCTTCAAAATCATCCACAAATTTTGATATATAACAACTAATACCTACTTCATCAATTAAAGCAGACAAGAGTGGGTGAGGAACAAGTCCTTGTTCTTTGAGATAAACAAGGACCCAGATCACAAAGAAGTGCAGAAAGGTAGAGGGATGGGTAGGATTCAACCAGTTCAGACCTCAAGATGTTCGACATCTTCTGACAATTGTTGATCAAATTCAGGATTTTGATTTTGCTGACTGATTGAAGAATACAATGTCTGAGAAAGACTATGTAGTGATGAAGATGGACACTGAAGGGACTGAATTTGAGTTGATTTCGAGGTTGATCAAAACGTGGGCTATGGTCTCAATAGACTTGTGTTACCAGCTCAGATGGGTCTGGAATTTGGTTTTGCCTCGATGGAGAGTACCATTTTTGGGGCCACTGCTAAATGATGGAGAGGTTAGGGTTAGATGGAGAAGATGATCGAAAATCAATCTATATATTAGGGCATATATGTTATTTGTTACAAATACAAGGGTAAAATGGTAAAATATATTTGTACAGTAGGGGCTAACTTGGAATTTCAATTGTTGATACTATTGTGTCAAATATAAACCCACCAAGAATGGTGGGTTTAAAAAGACACCATAGCCCAACCTAAACCCAATGTCCACTTATAAACCCGGGCCTCAAACTCATGTACCAAACATGTGTTTGAGTTCGATTAAAAATTGAAACTAACTCAAACCTACCTACCAAACATAGCCTAAGAGAATTGTAATTTCTCCCATAATTGTGTTTACCTTTAATGTTGGATTTTCCAACATATAACTTATTTTTCCTTTTTCATAAATTCCTAAATCATCTGACTTGGTTTGTTGTGATTTTTAAGAGATTGTGATCTAACTCTTAAGATTGTGTTTTCTTAATCTCACGTGTTTTTATAAATTGAAGATCAATTGACCACTAACGACTTTCCTATTTTCTAGGCAAGTTGTTCTGATTTATGTGCCTCTTTGTTTTTAGATAGAATTTGAAGGTGGATTCAAAAGTGGAGCAAAAGAACGTGTAGATCAGTTTGAGAGGTGGAGTATGTGTGATCAAAAAGAACAAGAAATCATGGAGACGAGAACTGAAGATCATGGAGTCGAGAAGTGCAAATCATGCACCACTAACCCAAGTGATCATGGAGCACACACAAACGTGGAGTGATGTTTGAGGAAGATTGTGCACTGCAAAAAGACTATAAATAGATGGTATGCTCTGAAGATTGGAGAGAGCGAAGAATCCGATTCCAAGTTGTGCAGTACACTATTTAGTAAAGATCATATCACAGACGACATCCCTATCTTATTTTCTCTAAGTTATAAAGTTTGCATGCTCGTAACTATTTAGTAATGATATAGATTTTTGTGATCTTTTAAGAGTCTTCCTTCATACTTAGTTATTTTTATAGGATGTATTGAGTTTTTGTAAAGGAGAATCTCATTTAGAAATTTTTCTATCTCTTTATATTCAATTGATTATTTAATAAAGAAGTTTTCGTCCTAAATGCAGTCCATGAGTATTTATAGTCGTGGATATATCATTGCCTTATGTCTTTTTATTTTTAAGTTTCAAATTCCACTGTATTTTACTGGTGTTGTCTTTTTATTTTTAAGTTTCAAATTCCAATGTGTTATATTGATGTTGTCAATATCCTAGACAACACTATGTACTCTAATAGTTTCAATGAAGATTATAGACCCACACAACATTTTATGATAAATACCATCAATTTTTCCACCTACCTTAGAATCTTTTTATTTTCAAATAAACCTTAAAACTTTTTATTTTCAAATAATTTCAATTTTGATTGGTAATTGTACCTTAAACTTACATTTTCCCAAAAAAAAAAAACACAGAACCGAGAACTAAACCCGTCAACTATAATTTATGCAAGAAAAATCAAAGAAAACACTCATAAAACATACCTAAAAATACTAAAAATAAATATACACTAAAATACATGAAAAATAGACATATCAAACAAGGACACCATCAATTTGACAACAAATGAATTGCAGTATATGCTCATCAACACTGAATAAGGAAATTGAAAATCGTACAAATAATTTGTTGATATGCTTTAAAGATTTTCAGAGGGTGGTTGGATGGCTTAAATGTTTTAGCACCAAGACAACAAAAAGTGGATTTCTTTATGCATAAATATTAATATGACAATATCATTACATGTACATTTCGATGGTGAGGATGTACTGTAAATGTTGTCTTCTCGTGTGGTCTATTAATGGGTTGTAACCTACACACCATGTGACATTTTCTATGTTTTTCTCCTTTTATTTCGCCTTTTTATATCCCAATTCTTCTTCCAATTTCGTCTCGTGGGCCCCCCATTGACATCATCTTCCCATTCTTGAATAACTTCTGAGCCCTATAAACCAGAGCTTAAGATTATCATGAGACCTCATATGATATAAAGATTCGTTGTGTTTTGATAGACTTTCAATCTCCATGTAGATGATCGACACAATGGTGTGTATGAATCGGTGCTTGAGATAATCATGAGTTATCACAATAAGATTGTTGTTTTGATAAACTTTCCATCTCCACGTCGATGATTGATACAATAGTGTGGATCGTTTTTCCATCTAAGTGAATTACATCCCACTTGATTAAGGATGCAAAATTATTTGGACTCTCCCGAATTGAATTCTCTGATATATTTGATGTTAAATATCATATTTTATATCATTTAATATACGTCATGTATCACTAACGATATCATAAAATAGTTATGATAATTGTTTTAAAATAAAAACGTAACAATAATGTGATAAAACATTTTGTGTTTTTGTTTTTACGGTGCACAAGAGACAAACGTGTATTCATAGTAAGTGGAGTGATAATTTAAACTCCAATTTACTTGACTAAAAAAATGAAAGTAAAAATAAATAAAGAGTTAATCACTCAAAATACCCAAATTTATATAATTTTAAACTATTATACCCATCAATATAGTTGATTATCCCAATCTACCCATAAATATAAATTATTGTCCCCAAATACCTAAAATTTTGGTCAAATAATAAAAAATCCTTATGACCCACTTTTGAAATTAATGATTATCTTTAAGAAGTGTTATATCCAAACCCAATTTTGTTATTTCCAAACTATACATATTTTCCAAGAATTTCCATAAATCCAATCCATATGATTTTTTGATACAATCCGAAATACGGTATATAGGCTGGAAACCTTGCTAGTCGTATGCTGGAACTATTTACAAATACAAGACAGTCTTGATCTTGACCTGTTTATAAAATTCCAGACAGACTTGATAGGTGTAACAACACCACGTATCGCCTCGGAAAAGATCCTTGAAAATGGTATCAGAGCCAAGTTTTATTAAAAACTAAATTTATATTTATTATATTTTGATCTGTAAATAACAATTCGTGAGGAGAATCATTCGAGAAAAGAATGGATCTGGACGAATGTCCAAGGTGTATATCTTACAGGAAATATCGTCAAATTTTGACGATAAAGGCTCAAGAGCATGTACACAAGGTGACATATTGGAACCACCAATATGCCCAAAGACAAATCGCAGGTGCCAACGCGGAAGAGCTAAGGCAGTGCAAGAAACAAGCAGAGTATTATGTGGGACTCCTTAGGGTGAACCGGATGATACAAGAAGATCTAACTATCCTTAGGGTGAATCGGATGATACAAGAAGATCTAACTAACCACCAGACGGATGACTATCGGTTCCATAATTTCTGATGGAAGATCTAAAGTGGAAGGAGATATTTCCAGATACCTCTAAGATTTCTACAGATCTTAGAGAAATCCAAAAGACGGTACAGAGTTATGACAACCGCCATAATCACCTACCGACACAAGTTCATCAGATCCAGAGCCAAATGGAGACGATGATAAAACATCAAAAGGAGACTCTTGAAATCATTCATGATATTCAAAAAAGAGTCAAGAATCTGGAGAACCGACCGAGTTCATCTGAAGAAAGGAGACGTATAAATTTCGGAACAGTTCACTATTTACACCTAGATGTGAAACCAACCAAAGTTGTACGACTCATGACCGATGATGAGAAGCTTATTGCCATTATCAAAGGAAAATCCGTTACAAATAAGTAATGGATTTTGAGAGGATAAATCTGCAGGATTTATATGACCTAATCGAATCCTTCGCAGGATTAGGCATTGTAGATCTAAAGATGAACGTAGAAGATGGATCTGCCTTAGTTACTCGTGATCAACAACAGAGACCACCAGTCAATCCCAACATAGCAAAAAGTTCCGGATCACATCATGTGGACGAACAAATGCCACACGTAGGGGATTTCACCACAGGAAGAGATCCTATTGCTGTTATAGGAACTCGACCACGATCCAAAAGGCCGAATCTTTACAACACGCCTTATGGAAAATCACAGCTTGACCCGATACATTCGTATGGGTTAATGCTAAATTTGGATATTCCAGATTTCAAGAACCGTGAAATCCTTATTGATGATTGGGCATCGGCTATGAGGATTGCAGCAGGAACCCTTGATCTTACAAGAAAAAGATTCATCTTACTACTCGAGATGAGTCTGGAGGATCTGTGAAGATCGCATGGGATATGACAGCACCAGAGATGAAAAACAACGTCACTACTGGTGAGTCATTAAAAGGAATTGTCGATAATATGGCTAAATTATTCAAAGTCCGTTTTATCGGCATAGGCTACTTTGAGGGGATTGAAGAAGAAAAAAGAAAAAGATATAAACAAGCCCTCTATAGCCTCGAGTTACATGATATTTGTCATATTGACGAATATATCAAGTTATTCACCGAGTACAGATGGAAGTCTAAGGTGGATGATAGAGAAGCTTCGCAAATACTCTTTGCAAAGATACCAAGTCCCTGGAGAGAAATGCTGATCAAGGAATACAAGAGTGCAGATGACCTAGATACAGTGGCTAGAAGGATGTCTTTCCTAAAGGCAAAGTTATCAGAATGGTGTCATCAAGCGACACTCTATAAGAACTACAAGAGACTAAGAGGAATCAATAAAATGGTTCCCTTATGTTGCGAAAAAAATGACATTCCAACAGTTGTTGGAAGTCAACCACGGAGGCATAAGAGCCAGAAACAACGAAGTCATCCATACCACCGTGGAAGCAACACCAAAAGAGGCAATCGTTGGTCTTCATGGAGACCAAGAAGAGTTTGGTCGAAACAAAAGGCCCGAAGCTATAAATCTGGGCAAAGACCAACGCCAAACAGAAGGAGAGTTTTTATAAACTCTAATCAAAGAAGTTCCAGCAAAACCCAGGAAGGAGAACTTTCAGAAGAGCTCACACCAGAGCTAATGAAAGTTTTAAAGATTGTAATTGCTGGACATGCGGAGCAAGAGGGCATATCTCAACAGACTACCCAGAGAACCAGAAACGAGGAATTAGACAGTTCAAGGCTACACAAGATCTCGAAGAAGCTGTCTATTATCAAGATCTCATACAGGTGTATCAATTTGAGGATCTATCCTCAGATGAAAGCATCTATGAAGAAGAGATCTATTATGAGGATGGAAGTGAATCCAGCTCAGAATCAGAGTGAAGAAGAAATTCTTCAATCAACGGTGATAGAGGATATGTCAGGATATCTCTCCCACACTATGGTGTCTCATAAGACTCTAATGAGGATTATGAAAGAAGATCCAAAGCTCCAGATGTACGATGGTTTCACCATTGGAACTGTGGAAAAGACATTGGATAAGATTGGTTTTCGCAGCAGAAAACACCAGATTATCCACAAAGTAACTATCGGAGAATTTGTCATCCCGATGGAATTCACTGGTAACTTGATCGAGATGCAATTGATCCCATACCAAGAGATACAGGAGATCAAAAGTAGAGTCAAAAGGGAAGTTGCAAATACACTCTCATGGATTCACATCGGATCCATAAGAGTTGTTATTAAAGCAACCTTTAAAGAAGGAGTTGATTCGCCGCTTCACCTTGCAATATGTGACAAACGAATCTCAAATCTCAAGGATTTATACCTTGGGGCTGTTACATGAAATTTGTGTGCAGGAAAATTGGCATTCGATGTCTATCCAAGGATTGCATACAATCTAGGAGATCGAGATTTCAACTGAGTTTTAACCTTTCATCAAGATTTCAAACGAAGTGATTTGATGAAAGAAGGGAACAGACCCTACTCGATCACATACAAGATTTCCTACGCTCTTTCGAATACACATCACTCAGATGTATTCTTGAGAAAGGAATTCATCGAAGTTCCAAGGATCTTCGTGGACTTCGCCAGGGTGGTTCTACCAGAACTCATACAATCTCCAACCATAAAGGAAATCGATATGAGGATCCAAGATCAACCCATCTTCAACAAAAGCTAAAGTCTCAGAATTGAGCTAAGACGGATGTCTTTCCAACAAGACAGACTAATGAGTAGTAGCCGTTGGGAAGAAAAGAGAACAAGTATAATTCAACAAATCCCAGATGTTTTCAAAACACAAGGAGAGCTGAAATGCCCGGAAGGATGGAGAGGAGTTGAAGTAATATTTGACATTACTCAAGGGGAAAATACACTCCCATGTAATGCCCTATATTACCTTCAACAACCAATAGTCGGAAGATTTCAAGGAACCCTAAAAATGGGTAAAATGGAATTGACTATCGGAGGAGTTGCAGGAAGAATTTCAGATCAGTTGATACTTGGGATTGAGTTTCTTGAGGATCATAAACCTTGGGAAAGATTACAAGATGGAATGGAGTTCACAGTGGCCAATAAAAGATACAGAATCAGATGACCACTAGTCCATTCTCCATATACATTTCTATCGGAATGATATATGAGGAATACAAGGCCGAGTATTTCACCGCCTACATCGATTCAGGCACCGGGATATGTACTGCAAAACAAGAGGTTTTCCCTAAAGAAATTGTAGAAGATCTACCAGTTATCGCAGGGAGGGATTTCTCTAAAAGGATTCTTATCCTTAACCGAGGAATCAAACAAGTGGAAATAATGATCGGAGGAGCAGACGGTACCCCATGGTACAAAGCCAAGACGCCACCAATCTATTTCCATGATACGGGCGCAGATGTATTGCTAGGTAACAATTTCCTACAAACATTCAAGCGCTTTACACAAGAAAATGAGGCAAGAAGACTTATTTTCACAACACTATGTGATCATAAGATTATTGTCCAAAGATTACGAGAGGCATTCTACAGAAAAATGCCAATCACTTTTCGCAGCAAGTGTGGTGATGAAGCCAAACTTCGAAATCCAAAAATGGCGGATAGAAGGAGATTTGGCGATTCACTATTATCCTACCGACAGTTTGGACATACCAAACCAGAGATCAAAGCGTGGGATAATCACTTGTATTCATTTAGGGTACAAGGAGAAGAAGAAGTTCCTCCAATAGTAATTGCGGAAGTAATATGCCTATTGGAAGATTCATCGACATCAAGCGAGATTTCCATTGGTGAACAAATTTCACTCGAAAATGTCAAAAAGAAGATCCAAAGGAATTACAATGAAAATTCTTTGGCATGGTGGAACAAGAACGAGCTCAAGGCATCCTTGAAGGTTAAATCCGAAAAGGAACAGGAGTCTCTCCATACAGCAGCTCGGGATTCCTTGTTAGGAATCATGGAGAAATCAAGCGAGAAAAGCCAATACTTGTTATTAATTACAAAGGAATTAATGACATCTTGGAGTTCGATGGATACTACATCCCGAGTAGAGAACACCTAGTCAACAACGTCAAAGGTGCCAAGGTATTCTCTAAATTCGATTGCAAGTCTGGTTTCTACCAGATTATGATAGAAGAAGAAAACAAGAAGTTTACAGCTTTCTCCACACCACAAGGACATTATATCTTGAACGTGATGCCTATGGGATTGGCAAACGCTCCCCAGATATATCAGAGAAAGATGGATAATCTTTTTAAAGATTATTTCAGCTTCATGTTCGTATACATCGATGATATACTCATTGCATCCAAGAACGTGAAAGAGCATCTCAAGCATTTGGAGATATTTTCAGATGTTTGTCACAAAGAAGGATTAGTGCTTTCTGAGAAGAAGACAGTAATTGCTACAACACAGATCGAATTCCTTGGAGTTGAGATCGACGAAACTGGAATCATCCTACAAAGTCATATTGTGGAAAAGATTCAGGGATTTCCAGATACCCTCAAAGACAAGAAACAACTTCAAAGTTTTCTCGGAGTTGTTAACTTCGCTAGAATGTTCATAAACAATCTGGCGCACTACAGGAAGATGTTTAGCCCATTATTGAAGAAAGATGTAATATTCAAATGAGAATATGAACACCAAGAGGGGATTAAGCAATTTAAGGAGGTTTGTCAACAACTTCCAAAACTTCTTATACCCTAAGACGAGGATGAACTGGTTCTCTACACAGACGCCAGTGATCATTGGTGGGCAGCAATCCTTATGAAGGCTACACCAAATGGAGAAATGTCATGCAGATACTATAGCGGTTTATTCGCAGACAGGGAAGCAAAATGGCATATCAACGAGAAGAAATTCTTTGCAGTCAGGAAGACATTCAAAAAATGGCCTTTATTCTTACTGGCCAAGAAGTTCATCTTGAAGATTGATAATTCGAATGTCGAAAAACAAAATTGAATCTAAACCAGAAAAAGCTAGGATAGTTAGATGGCAGGCTGAATGTCAATATTATAATTACGATATTGTCATTGTGAAATCTCATGAAAATGTTCTTGCAGATTTCCTAACACGAGATGGAAGGACACGTCGTTGACGAGGTCCTCAAACGAGTCAGACATCTCAGGGATAACCTGGAGAGCCTATAACGAGGCTTTGATGCTTTATGTATCAAGGCAGAGGTCGATGGACGACTTCAACAAGCTGATCATAGATCTGTCTCTAATCAAATACGAGCATGCTAGTACGCACATGAACAATTGTTCACAGTGCTACAGGGGCCTATCCTTCAGGTTGCATCTCCAACGGTGCAAAAGAAGGAAACAAGAGAGCAGGCCTCTAACCCGATTGTTATGGATTCAAATACCATAATCAAGAGTTCTGCAGATGATGCATTCCTTGAGGATGCACCAACTGGAACAAATATTGAAGCTCCGGTGTCAAAACCCGAGTCTTCAAGTCAACCCAGCACCTCTGGGGTTAAAGAGAGAGAGTTGAATCTTAGGCCACAGACTGAAGGTTCAAACTGACGAAAATTTAGTTTCCTCTATGCAGGTTTACCAAAAGCAATGGGAGAAGCTGATCACCAGGATGGGTATCCATCCAGAGAAAACAATCATTGATATCTCTGGAAAGTACCCAAGAGTTTGGATGAAACCAGGAAGTCATCCAAACGAAGTACATGAATGGTATAACTTTGGAGCTCTTGCTTCAATTTATACCGTCTCACCCGAATTCCCAGAAATTTCAAGACTACCGAAATGGATTGGGACAGCGATGCACGAGACTTGGGCCAATAATCCACATTTGGCCAAAAGTGATATTCTGGAATTGTATTTTTTTAGTGCAGCTCTAGAACCAGCCAAGAAAGGTTTCCATGAAGCCTTTCATTTCATCAAGCTGAGGAGACCTGACGGAAACACCTTGAAAACCATCAAGATGGCTGCCCCGAAGAATACTCCAATTTTGGTAGGGGCATTCTCAGAAGACGAAGCTTCTACCCGACGAGCATGAGGACTATGGGTTTGTCTAACCGAAATGGACAAGGTCAAGTACCCATTCAAGTTCTTTCATAATTCGGTAAATGGATCTTTCCTGCTGAATTCCATGACAGGAACAACGACGAGCTTTGCAGAGGACCTTTTTGAAACAAAAAGAAGGATCATTTGGAAAAACAAGCTTCCGGCAAGCAAAGAAACTTACTAGAAATTCTGCAACATGGCGCATATTGGCCAATGGACAGATCATGTTTGCCAAGCATGCCCCGAGCAGAAAAAACCCGAGTTCGGGAAAGGGTTTCGACCCAAACCCGACCGACAAGAAAGAGGGGCAGACAAGGACAAAGGGCCTGCCCCAAAGAAAAGTTATTCGCGGGGACCACGAAGGCCGAATTTCTAAGATTCCCCGACAGAGGTAACATGAGCTGAGTCACACCCCCACAAGTATCACATGTGAAAGTCACGGAAAGAAAAGAAAGATTCCCCGACAACTTCACATGGGATGAATCACAAGAAGAAAAGCTGGCAATCATGAACTCAGTGGTTGATCCACTCAGAAAAGGTGGACAGTTGACTTAAGCAGGTTTGGAATCCGCACTTCAAGTCCGGATTTCTATCTATAAATAAGGCGAGCAGAAGGAAGCTAAGGACATCAACAATTCTCCATAGTTTTCTTCAAATAAAATCATCTCTGTAATAGCTTCAGTTTTTGAGTTTTAGTTTTTTAGTTTATGTATAAACGAGTTACAGCCATCTCAATGAGAGGCTGATCTAGTATTCTACTCCCAAAAGGAGTTTACAGATTATGTAATAAATATATTTAGTTCTTAATAAAAAAGGAGGCTTTTGCTTCAACGTATTTCCGTTCGATCTGTTTATCCATTGGAAGGATCACCTTGTACACCTGGTGTAGGAAACGAACCAAAGTTGTGCTAGGCAATTGTGGAAGGAGCTAGATAACTTGCAGACCAACTTCCCTGAGGGTGAAGTTGAACAGTGAGGAGCTGTTCGTAAAATGATTTGGGGCAGTAATTTTCTAGCTGGTGGTGTTGCAAACCACCTCACCTGGTGCTGTTTTAGTCAAAGAAATGTATGATTTTCAACTGGTTAATTTATTTTATGGAAGCATGTTGGGCCTGATTGTTTTTCAAATTAATGAGGATTTTGGTATTATAAAATCAAATGGTGTGAAAAATGGAAAATTTTGATTGCAAATATATTTTGGAAGTTAGTAAAATTTTGAATGCTTATGAAAAAGTCAAAAGAAATGGGTATTCAAAGATAATAAATTATAATTATGAATATATGAAAATAATAGATTATAACAAAGAATATAAAAGTTCTACGGTATGAAAGTGGTAAATAGCGATTCCAACCATGAACAAAAATATGAGCATGGATTGGCAGAGATCTTCAGTAGGTAGGCAGCAGAAGCACATGCTCTCTATCCCTATCACTATAAGTACGCTGTGCCCCTCCTCTCTCTCTCATCTCTCTCTCTCTCATCTCTCAATACTTTCCTAAATGTCTTTCTACCTCATTTTCAGTCTCTGACTTTTGGAACCTCCACCCCCTTCTAAACTCTTTTCTAGAGAGAGAAATAGAGAGAGAGAGAGAAAGATGGCCGAGGAAGCGCAAACACTGAGCAGCAGCAGTAGTGGAGGTGAAGCCGTTTCTGGGCTGATTCGCAGAGTGCTTATCATCTCCGCCGGCGCCAGCCACTCTGTCGCTCTCCTCTGTGAGTTTCCAAATTCTTACGATATTCCCACTCTCTCTCTATCTCTCTCTCTCTGTATCTATAGTGTGCGTATCTATTTATACCCTTCGGGTGATTCTAAAGCCTTTGTTTCCCGATCATTTCGATTTTTTGCATCTGGGTTTTTTTTGGCTTCTTTATCTTGATGGTAAATGTCTTTCTTCTTTGAATTTACAGTGGTGGTGTTTGTGTGAAATTTTGAGGTATGGTGTTTTGGGGAGATGAAAGTCGTTTCTTTGCATGGTCTACAATGCTCCACGTGTGCTTTTGAATCTATGGAAGGGTAGAAAAGTCACTTCCACTTGAATCTCTTACTACTTGATTTCTTACACTACGCCCGGTTGATGTGGGTTTGACTGGTTGTAGGATATGATTCCTCCCTTTTCATAACATTTTCTATCGTAGACTGTTGACATTTTGACATTGGTTCTTGAAAAAGGTTGAATTCTTGCAATTAAAAATTGTTGGCATTGTTTAGTTTGATCATTAGTCATTCTTGAGCTACAGTTGGTTAAAATTTTATATTGATTCATAGGACAAGTGTCATTCCAATTATCTTCCAACTATAATGCTCAAATGTTGTTGGTTATACTTACTTTGAGCTATAGATTGTTTATCTAAAATGAAATATAAAATGGTGTATAATGCAGCTGGTGGTGTTGTTTGCTCATGGGGAAGGGGAGAAGATGGACAGTTGGGACATGGAGATGCCGAAGATCGGTTTTTGCCTACTCAGCTGAGTGCATTGGATGATCAAGAAATAGTTTCTGTTACTTGTGGGGCTGATCATACTACTGCTTATTCCCAATCACAAGTTCAAGTCTACAGTTGGGGATGGTAAATTATACAGTTTGTTGTTCTATTGATGCTTTGATATTAATCTTGTATATCTACTTCCCTTTTCAATGGTTTTGTGCTTTCTCTTGAAGTAGTATTTTGTTGATCATGCAAGCATTTTGTAGGGGTGATTTTGGGAGATTAGGGCATGGAAATTCTAGCGACTTGTTTTCTCCTCAACCAATCAAAGCTTTACAAGGCCTCCGGATAAAGCAAATCGCTTGTGGGGATAGCCATTGTTTGGCAGTGACTATGGAAGGCGAGGTTCAAAGGTTGATTAACTCTACATTGAACTGATATACATGCCTTTTTTAGCTGGAGAGCTTTTCTAATGCTTTGTTGGTTCACTTTTCCAATTTGCAACCAAGTTTATGAAGATATCTTTATATACTGAGTTGACGAAGTTGGCCGAATCTTATGTTAATTGAGTGTAGTAAGATATATGTGTTCAAAAGTTTTTGCTCACGTTTCTTGAGTATGGAATAACTAACATATGTCGAAATTCAACTTTAAAACATATAAATATGTACTGTATGAATTTGTATGACATTTTGCTCTTTGCTATTGTTGCTTTTTTCGAACTGAAGTTGGGGACGGAATCAAAATGGTCAACTAGGACTTGGAACAACAGAAGATTCTCTTGTTCCCAGAAAAATTGACGCATTCCAGGTATTAACTGTCAATTGTTATTGAGAATTTTGCATTATAACTTTCTTTCTTGCTTGGTAGATGGAGGTATTATACTGCTGATGGGGATGATAAACTATGCAGATCCTTTTAAACTTAGAAATGAATACACAACACTTCTCATTTCCCTGTAAAACAAACTAAAAACTATAACATATTTTGAGCAAATTCTTTTTCTGCCGTTTGTGTATGCTAATAGAAGAGTAAAATGCAGCTGTAAAGTGGTCAACATTTAGCTTTGCTAAACCTTAAATTGACATAGATTATTCAGAGAAGCATATAAACCTTTTGTAGGGAATATCTGTGAAAATGGTTGCTGCTGGTGCTGAACATACAGCTGCTGTAACAGAAGACGGTGACCTGTATGGTTGGGGGTGGGGCAGATATGGTAATTTGGGATTAGGTGACAGAGATGACCGTTTAATCCCTGCCAAAGTTGCTACTGTGCAGGTAGATTACCACACTTTTATTGCCTCATCATTTCACTTGAAAGAAACTAAGATGTAATCCTTACTGGTAAATTGTAATAACTGTTGATAATCCATGATGCAGGGAGAGAAGATGGTCCTGGTAGCGTGTGGATGGCGACATACGATATCTATTTCTGATTTGGGTAGTTTGTACACTTATGGCTGGAGCAAATACGGCCAACTAGGACATGGGGATTTCGAAGACCACCTGATTCCTCATAAGCTAGAAGCTTTGCGTGAACATCGTATATCTCAAGTAACTACTCTATTTCTTACACCAAGTTGAGACTTGTACGTACCTTTCATTTTATGGCCTAACAATTGTGATCCGTTCATTTCAAAATTTGCATTTCAAGTTCATCAATCCAAGCACAACCTAAATCTTTTAAAATTGAGTTTGAGTTCTCATGCTAACATATATGTGGCTGGTGTAGGTTCTTTGTAGCTTTCATTCAAATATTACTTTTGTTGATGCTCGTTCTTTGCTCAGATTTCAGGTGGTTGGAGGCATACGATGGCAGCGACATCTGATGGAAAACTTTATGGCTGGGGCTGGAATAAGGTTCATTACATATCTTTTTGGTCCAAAATATTATTGAAAAAAAATCAGTTAAGGCTATGTCTTTCATGATCAATAGAACTGAATTAAATTTCAACTTGCTTTCTCTAAAGTTTGGACAAGTTGGAGTTGGCGACAATATAAATCATTGCTCACCTGTACAAGTCATATTTCCACATGATCAGGTACAATTCTTGCCCTCAAAAACTTCCTTAGAACTAATTCATCTTTCGGTCGAAGTTGTTGGTTACCCTTTTCTTTTACTCGACAGAAAGTAGTGAATATCTCGTGCGGTTGGAGGCATACACTTGCTGTGACAGATAGACAAAACGTGTTTTCATGGGGAAGGGGTACAAATGGTCAGCTCGGCCATGGTGATCCCGTTGACAGGTAATATTGGAAAGTATTCGTCATTCTACTTCAATTTTATTTAAAAAGACAAAACACTTTGCTATAACATGTTAGAAATTCTTTTCTCTTAAAATTTATATAACTAGTTTTTTTCTTAAATGAACATGTTAATAAATAGAATACCAAAGAATATGTAATAGAAGCCTGTTCATTGCAAGGGTTCCTAATCTAGTAAGTACATAAAAAGAAATCTACATTTATAAAGAACAAAGCAGCAACACGTTTATGAAGTTAACGACATAAAAAGTGCAACGCAAAAAACATATAACCATGGAGGAATTTAAATAACAGTGCACAAAATAACTAATTCATAAACTATTGTGGTAGGCTAGTAAAAACAATTAATTAGAAAATATTATGAAATCCAGATTATTATTAAACATTGAAGATTGTAAGCGGACTGCTTGATTGAAGATATTTTATATAGATTCACGCTAAACTTAATTCTAGACTTGTTAGGATTTGTTTTGAGCAGTATGATTGATTTTGCACTAATCCTGTTGTAGAAATGTTCCGAAGATCATAGAAGCATTGAGCACGGATGGATCAAGCGGACAACACATAAAGGCTTCAAAAGTCGACGTATCATCAGGTTTTCCATTCTATTATTCTTTCATTGTTAGTATAACATGTTCCTTTTATAATTCACTTTCCACCACCAGATAAAAGCTGGGTGTCGCCTACACAAAGATATGCAATCGTTCCAAATGAGAATGTAAGTTTCTTGCTTTTCCTTTTTCTTTTTGCTCGAATACTTCATTCGCTCACTCAAGAATGAGAGCAATGGATGGTGCTACTTCCACTGCAGGCTCACGGACAGTCGTTGGAAACGATGGGTGGCAATGGAAATGACGCCAGCGTCCCTGACAGCGACGTGAAAAGAATGAGGATTTGAGATACAACTTGAAGGATTAATCTGAGGTATTAAGGAGATGTTAGTGTTGTATTTGTGTTTTATGAAAGGGGACTAACATTGCCAAAACGGATTTAAGTTTATCTTTTGGGCATTGAATTTGAGGAAACAAGCATTTGTTATGAGTAGTAGTTTTCACTTTCATGCATTCATTTTTATTTATATTTACCATGAGTCATATTCAAGCAATAACATTTACAACAATATAATATTTACTCAATTTAAGGGAAGTATCAACAAATTATTTCCAATTGTTTCCTTTTGTGTGTGGCTATACACACCCGACTACTTACTTAACCCACCCTATTTTCTAAACACATCCTTAAATGAATCTATTTTAACTAAAAAAAACTCCTAAACACACCTAATCACTTTAAATATGTAATAAAATGAAAATAGGAACAACACTACATTACTAAACATACCCCAATTCATAAACCCTAGTAACCCCAGGTTGTCGATCATGCTTCACTATGTTCGACCAACCAGGGTCGAACATAAAAAGAAAGGTTCGGTTCGAATAAATCGAACAAACCATATCAGATTCAACTTCTTCTGATTGAATACGAACAAATGGTGTGTTTTTCCCGATTTTTTTTTTTTTCAATTTTTCCTTTCTCCAATCATTTTTCTTCACACAATTGACAAATTTGCCACTAAAATTTGGATTTGCCACCAAATTTCCCACCAACATCAAAATCATCTTCAATCCTTAAACTCAAATTATAACTCAATTAGAATATTCTTAATTTTATCTTTTCAAATTTTTTATTTTGTCAAATGTTTGCTTATTTAAGTTAATAAAAGAAATTAATTTAATTGATTTTAATTATATAAAAAATTCATGTAAAAGAAAATCTTATTAAAATTACCAAAATTATATTATAAAATTCATCACAACACATATTAATACTAAAGAAAATTACCTAGTCATACAACAGAATACAATGTGTACATATCAATTACATAATGACAGAATACAATGTGTACATATCAATTATTTAATGTTCCAAATTTACCGTTTTCCAAATATGTTCAATGAAAGCATTTCAAAGTTTGTGATGAATATCCACATAATAAAATATTATATGGTAAACGCTTGTATTAATAAAATATTATGATACAATTAAGTTATATGATTTCAATTTCTAAATTTCATACGTTTAAAATTAAATAGTATCAAATATTTAAAATAAATTGATAACTAAATGAAAATTACTTGATATAAGAAAATGAATTAAATAAAAGAAAATGAATTAAAAACCTCAAATTAAATCAAAAGAAAAAAAAAAATTTGCCACAATAAACAGTAAATGACGAATTTGTCACTTAATTTGAGTCAAGGTTGGAGGCCATTTTTTGCTTCCATATGCGTATGCGTAGTGATTTGTGGCCACACCTGTGAGGTGGTCTAATATATCAATGTGTTATCTATTTTATGTGACATTAAGTTGTTTCAAAGATTGTCTAGGAATCATGGGTAGAAAATTTTCGTATGAAATACATAAAAAAATAAGTTAAAAAAAATGAGAAACTTTTTTAGCACACGAACGCACTCGTTTGACCGTGATCCGTCGTACACATGCACTAGCGTTCGACCAATACTGATGGTCCAACATAATGACATAGGCTTGACCAAAATCATGTGATCATAATTGGTCGAACACTCACTATAATGTGCAACCACAAAATGTTGACCATTATGTATGTTGTTCGATCTTTACGGGTCAAACAAAATGCAGCGTGTTCGGTTTGTACCGGTTGATAATATTATTTGTGATTTTTTTTTTTGAATTTTTTTCTGAACTTTCGTGTAACCCTAAGAAAAATCCAACATAAGAAATTACATTATCCTTACTCAAGTATCTACGTTGTTTAATGTTTTTTTTTTTTTTTCTAACTGAAGGGAATTTCACATATGTGATGGTGTTGAGGAAGAAGATGGTGGGGAAGAAGGGAGCTAAAAACTGAAGTATCAAATGGTGTTGAGGAAGGAAATGGTGGGGAAGAAGGGAGGGGAAAATGTATAATATATAAAGGTATATTTGTGTTTGTTAATATAACTACATTAATTTGTATTAATTTTTTAATCTTTTTTCTTTTTCTCCCTATTTTACACATTATAAGAATAATTTAGGGTATTATAGATGTGTTAGGATTTGAAATTTCAAAATCTCAAATCATTGTTTGTTAGGGGATTCAGATTAGAATTATAAAATCCATTCAAATACTATATATCTTATTTTACAAAAACCATTATAATTAAACCTACACTCTAACCTATTGATATACAAATTTCCATACATATCTAAATTTCTTCTATTATAAACATTGAGTAGGACTTGGGTGCCCCCGGGGTATGGATCCAGGATCCGTACCCCCAACCCGACCCGGATTATATATATATATTTTTTTCTTTTTTTTCTCTATTTTTTTCCATTATCAGCGTTCCCTTCTTCTTCTTCTTCTTCTTCTTCTTCTTCTTCTTCCATTATCAGCGTTCCCTTCTTCTTCTTCTTCTTCCATTATCAGCGTTCTCTTCTTCTTCTTCTTCTTCTTCTTTCGGTGTTCATCGTCACAGCGTCATCTCTTCCTTTTTTTTTGAATCTTCTTCTTCTTCTTCTTCTTCCATTATCAGCGTTCTCTTCTTCTTCTTCTTCTTCTTCTTCTTCTTCTTCTTTCGGTGTTCATCGTCACAGCGTCATCTCTTTCTTTTTTTTTTTGAATCTTCTTCTTCTTCTTCTTCTTCCATCATCAGCTTTCTCTTCTTCTTCTTCTTCTTCTTCTTCTTCTTCTTCTTTCGGTGTTCATCGTCACAGCGTCATCTCTTCCTTTTTTTTTTTTTTGAATCTTCTTCTTCTTCTTCTTCTTTCGGTGTTCCTTTTTTTTTTTGAACCAATTTCCCATCTGTGAAGTACATGGAATACGCTGTTGAAGTCGAAACCTATACCCTTTCAAAAGCTAACAACCTAGTTCTCAATGTTGACGGTGCCATTGGGTCCCTATTCTTGGATCTTCTGACCGGTAGTGGCATGTTCACCAAGCAAGAAATTGATGAGATTGTTGGGATTGGCAATAAATGTAATACCATTAAGGTATTAATGTAATACCATAAAGACATTTCTGTAATACCATTAAGGTATCAGTATAATACCATAAAGACATTTCTGTAATACCATTAAGGTATTAATGTAATACCATAAAGACATTTCTGTAATACCATTAAGGTATCAGTGTAATACCATAAAAGACATTTCTGTAATACCATTAAGGTATCAGTGTAATACCATAAAGACATTTCTGTAATACCATTAAGGTATCAGTGTAATACCATAAAAGACATTTCTGTAATACCATTAAAGTATCAGTGTAATACCATAAAGACATTTCTGTAATACCATTAAGGTATCAGTGTAATACCATAAAAGATATTTCTGTAATACCTATAGGGTATATGTGTAATACCAATAGAGTATAGGTGTAATACCCATCACTGAATCATCAACTAGGTAATCAGGTGTGTGTGGGCACACACCAGACTTGCTATGGGCGCGCGTGGCGGCGCGTGGGCGCGCATGGAGGCTGCCCACGCGCCGGGTCGGATCTGGGGGCACGGATCTAAGATCCGTGCCCCGGGGTACACAAGTTTTTGCCATAAACATTCAAGCATTATATACTACACGGCTAACAATATAATATTACATGCACACTATTTCCAGTTTCCACCCTATAAAATCTCATTATATAACTACACAAATTTTAACTATTCACCTTTGGCAAAAAAATTTATGCACCGGTCCGTGCAACCGGGTCGACCCGTTCACGCACTCAAAACGCGCCTCCCACTCGCCTGCACGCGCTCCCACGCGCTGAACACTTGTGCTGAAGCTCATCCAAAATTCGCTCCAATAGACCAACTTTTGTGTATTGTTAAACCAACCTTTGTGTATAGTTAGACCAACCATGTGTAGGTAGGTCTAACTATATACAAAGATTTGTCTAACATATATAAAAGTATGTTTAACTATATGCAAAAGTATGTCTAACATATACAAATGTATGTCTAAGTATACATAAAGGTATATTTAACACAACGTAAAGGTATGTTTAACATAACGTAGTGGTATGTGCCAAAATTCAAAAATCAAGCCAAAAAAAAAAAAAACAAGGCATGAAATTTGGGCAGAACTGATATGTTTAACATAGCTTAAATGTATGTCTAACATAACCTATTGGTATGTGATTTTTTTCAAAAATCATGTGCCAAAAAAAATAAAAATAAAGAAAGGTGCAGTCCCCCGACCCGGATCCGACCCGGGTGCATGGATCTAAGATCCATATACCTGATTCACAAGAGACCTACTCTTCACCTTTATTTACAAATTTTAGGATTTTAAAGTCGAGTTTCTTTAATTTTACATAATCTCCAAACAAAGATAAGGATACGAACAGACACTTGGTATATATTGTTCCAAAGTGTGGATCATAATTCAAATGCCTTTCTCTTATATGGAATAATATTAAATTCTTCAATGAGATCATACATAATGATTTTAATAATCGAATAAATTTACGTTAAAGATTAGTAACTTTTTGAGTGTTCACACATCTTTGTCACTATATTATTTTCTAGAAACAATTCCTACTTTTGAAGAATTTATCTAAATCATTACAGACCTTTAATTCCCATTTGATTCAATCCTCATCCGATTATCCACACGAAACATAGGGCTTGGGTCTGGTTCTTGGAAAGAAAACATTTATTTGAGTCACACTTACATACCCCTGGGGCACGGATCAAAGGATCGTGCCCCCAACCCGAACCGCCCGACCCGACCTGCAAGGATTAATTTTATATATATATATATATATATATATATATATTGTTTTTTTTTTTTTTGCTTTACTGCTTTGCAATTGAGAGAAGGAATCAGACGCCAGATCCTCACCGCAAAGTGTTTCTTCTTCAACGCAATCTGCTTCCTCTTCAACACAATATGCTTCCTCTTCTGCAACAATTTCTTCTTCTTCTTCCTCTTCCTTCTTCTGATTTTTTCTTTTTCTTCTTCTTCTTCCTTCATCTGAGAGACTTCTTTTTCTTCACCGTGATCTGCTTCTTCTTCTACAACAATTTCTTTTTCTTCTTCCTTCTTTTGATTTCTTCTTCCTTCTTCTCAGAGATGACTTCTTCTTCTGCAACAATTTCTTCTTCTTCTTCTTCTTCTTCTTCTTCTTCCTTATTCTGATTTCTTCTTCCTACTGAATATCTAGGGTTTTCTAGATTTTTAATTTCCTAATTTCATCATCATCTTCTTCCTCTCTTCTTCTTCTTCTTCTTCTTCACATGATCAAACCCGAATCCAGTCGAGTATTTCGGATCTTGCTTTATTATTTTCTTTGCACGATTTAACTTGCATAATTTTTGGGAGAACAAAGACACATAAATGCTTATAAGATCTAATTCAAAAAAATCACTTGGATTTGTGCATTCAACTTGACCAAAGCATTCCTTTAGCTTCAACACTGCTTGATAGATAGTCTGAAAAAATTACAAAGGTGTTACTGATAGTCTCTATAGATGTTATATACACTTTCTAAAGGTATTATGAAAATTTTAATGTAGTTTCTTCAAGTGATTATGAAAAAAATTACTTAAGTGTTTCTGATTTTCTCTATTTGTGTTATATACACTTTCTAAAGGTATTATAAATTTTTTAATGTAGTTTCTTCAAGTGATTATTAAAAATTACAAATGTGTTATTGATAATCTATATATGTGTTATATACACTTTCTAAAGGTTTTATGAAATTTTTGATGTAGTTTCTTCAAATGATTATGAAAAAAATTACTTAGGTGTTTCTGATTGTCTTTATAGGTGTTATATACACTTTCTAAAGGTATTATAAAAATTTTAATGTAGTTTCTTAAAGTGATTATGAAAAATATGGAATCACTAAATCACATAATATGGAAATTTATATATGTGATACCTCAAGAACATACATGTAACACCTAAACAGTATATATATAACACCGATAGAATATATATATATATATATATATAACACCTATCATTATATATGTGATACATTAAGAACACACATGTAACACCTAATGAGTATATATATAACACCTCCTATCACTATATATGTGATACCTCAAGAACATACATGTAACACCTAGAGAATATATATATATATATATAACACCTATAGAGTATATATATATAACATCTATCACTAAATCACATAGTATGGAATTTGGTGTGCGTGGGCACACACCAGATCAGGTGGGGGTGTGCATGGGGGCGCGTGGAAGCGGCCCACACGCCAGGTCGGGTCAGGGGCACGGATCCTAGATCCATGCCCCAGGTGCATATAAATTGTAAATTCCGGCAAGAAATTCCGATCAAACAACTCAACTTTGGACTAGCAACGCAGCTCACGCACTCGTGTCGCAAATCAACAAGAACTCAATCGAAAATGAAATGAAAATGACAAAACACCGATTTACGTGGTTCGACCAATCCACTAGGTCTACATCCACGGAGAGATCACAGCCAATTCACTATCACACGCAAAGAATTCGATTACAAAAGATAACCCAGAAACTAGGGTTTTGTATGCTAACTCACGCACACTCTCTAGCCTCTATCTCTCTCGAATCTTAATGTTTTCTTGTGAACTCAGCTGCTATGTATGCATGCATATATATACTACAAAAGCCCTCTAACAATTTAAGTAACCGCTATTCGGATCAGCTCGAATTTCTGTTACAAATGCATCCTATCGCCCAGAACCCTAACTAACTAACTCTAAGAACCCTAACTAACTTAGCTCGCCCGCCTGCAAAGAATCGCCCGGTTCGAGCGGTTTTACTCCGGTTCTTGATGCGCCGAATCCGGTTCTTCAAACTAGACTTCAAGCTGGATTTAATCCTCATATTTCTCCACCTTGAATCCATGTTGAACGATCGCCAGAAACCTGCACACTCAAAGACCACTAAGATAGAAATTGAGTTAAGTGTTAGTTTCCCAGGATTGGATATTAACTAAGCTCATGCAGTACTGAAATTTAGCACTACCCAAAGCCTTTGTTAACATATCAGAGGGATTCTCCTCAGTACCAATTTTCAGCACCCTCACAATTCCCTTTTCGATTATATCCCGAACAAAGTGAAGTTTCACATCTATATGCTTCGAACGTTCATGAAAAACCTGATGTTTTGCTAAATGTAATGCGCTCTGATTATCACAGTGTATAGGAACACTGCTCTGATTTATACCAAGTTCTTCAATCATTCCTTTAAGCCACATTCCTTCCTTTATTGCTTCGGTCATGGCCATATATTCGGCCTCGGTGGTGGACAGCGCCACCATGGATTGTTGGATGCTCCTCCAACTTACAGCTGTTCCAAAGAGTGTGAAGATATATCCAGTTAAGGATTTTCTAGAGTCTAAGTTTCCAGCAAAATCCGAATCTACAAAGCCAACCAAGTAATCTGTATTTCTGAATTGCTCATGCCTTTTGAAGATTAACCCCTTTTCAGCTGAACCTTGTATATACCTGAGCATCCACTTCAATGCCTCCCAATGAGCCTTTCCCGGTTTAGCCATGAATCGACTAACCAAACTCATCCCATAGGCCAGATCCGGCCTACTGCAGACCATTGCATACATAAGGCTACCAACTCCACTAGCATAGGGTACTCCAAGCATGTACCTTGCCTCTTGATCAGTATGTGGACTCTGCTTGCTTGATAATTTGACTTGCTGGCTAACAGGAGTTAGTGTAGGCTTAGATTGATGCATAAAGAACCTTTTCAGCACCTTCCCTAGGTAATCGGTTTGATATAGGAATAATTTCCCAGCTTTCCTATCTCTTTTAATGTCCATACCTAGTATCCTTCTAGCCTCACCTAAATCCTTCATTTCAAACTGAGAATTCAGCTTAGATTTCAGGTTATTTATCCTCTTCATGCTATCACTTGCAATTAACATATCATCAACATATATAAGCAAGTAAGTGACCACTGAATTTCCATCCTTTTCAAGATAAACACAGCTATCATATGGACACCTATACAGCCCTATTGATTGCATAAACTCATTGAATCTCTTGTACCATTGCCTAGGACTTTGCTTAAGACCATAAAGAGACCTTTCTAGCTTGCAAACCTTGTTTTCATTCCCAGGTAAAATGAATCCTTCAGGCTGCTTCATGTAGATAGTCTCCTCTAGGTAACCATGAAGAAAGGCAGTCTTGACATCAAGCTGTTGCAGTTCAAGATTCCACTGAGCTACTAAGGTGAGGAGCAATCTAATGGAGCAGTGCTTTACTACTAGAGAAAAGACCTCATTGAAATCAATTCCTTCTCTCTGAGTGAAGCCCCTTGCTACCAATCTTGCTTTATACCTTATCTGTTCAGTCCCTGCCACTTCAATTTTCCTCTTGAAGATCCATTTGCTGCCCACTATCTTCTGTTTTTCTGGCTTATTTACAAGTTTCCAAGTCTGGTTCTTCTCCAGAGATAAGATCTCTTCATGCATTGCTTCTATCCATTTTTCTTTGTCCTTTGAGGCTATGGCTTCAGTGTAATTCTGAGGTTCCTCATACTCAATATCATGAGCTACAGTGAGTGCATAGAAGACCACGTCTGCTTCTCCAAATCTGGTAGGTGGATGGATCGTTCTCCTTTGTCTATCCCTAGCCAGGCTATAATTCCTTAGGTCCATTTGTTCCTCATCATCATCTCCATTAGCTTGATCATTTTCATTGTCAATCACCTGTTGATTGTTGGTGATCTCCTGCCCTTGAACTTCCTGATCCTCTAGAGAGTTAGTGTTAATCTCCTGCTCCACCTCAACTGAAATGGTGGGTGATGATTGAATTTGAGCCTTATACCCCATCACACCCTCCCTGAAGGTTACATCCCTACTTATAAAACACTTTTGATGCCCTGATTCAAGACACCACAGTTTGTATCCTTTAGTTCCAGTGGGATATCCTATGAAGATGCACCTAATGGCCCTTGGTTGCAGTTTGTCTTGCTTCAAGTGTGCAAAAGCTAAGCAACCAAACACTTTGAGATAGGAGTAATCTGATGTCCTTCCATTCCACATTTCATTAGGAGTTTTGAAATTAATAGAAGAAGAGGGGGATCTATTTACCAGATAAGCTGCTGTCACAACAGCTTCACCCCAAAAGGTCTTGGGCAAATTTGCATCTAGGAGCATACTTCTAACCCTTTCCAGCAATGTCCTATTCATCCTCTCTGCAACTCCATTTTGTTGGGGGTTTGCTGGAACCGTTCTATGCCTTGTAATGCCCCTTTCTTTGCAAAACTCCTGAAATTCATCAGACAAGAACTCCAAACCATTGTCAGTTCTAAGAAATTTCACTACCTTACCTGACTTTACCTCTTGTTGTTTGAGCCAATCTTTGAATATCTGGAACACATCACTTTTGTTCTTCATAGTAAACACCCATACTCTCCTTGTATAGTCATCAATGAAAGTTACAAAGTACCTTGCTCCAGCGTGAGTAGCAGTCCTTGCAGGCCCCCACACATCTGAGTGTATATACTCCAATGGTTGGGTGGATTTATGGATTCCAGTGCCATAAGGATGTTTATGAGCCTTTCCCATGACACATTGATCACAAAACTCAAGGGATTTTACAGCATCTCCACCTAGCAATCCTTGCTTTGACAGATGTATTAGTCCCTTCTCTCCTATGTGGCCAAGTCTCTTATGCCATAGACTTGTTTGTTCACTGCTCATGATGGCTCCTGCTTCACCTTGAATTGATGATCCAAGTAGAATGTAAAGTCCATTTTCCTTTCTTCCTTTGAGTATAAGCTGACTTGATTTTGTAACTTGAATCTCTCCAGCTTTGGTGTTAAACTCATAACCTGCAGATGTTAGTAATCCTAAGGAAATGAGATTTCTTTTCAAATCAGGAATGTACCTGACATTTGGTAGCCTCCTAATGCTGCCATCATGAAGTTTCAGTGTAATTGTTCCTGATCCTTTCACCTTACACCCTTGATCATTGCCTAGGAGCACCAATCCTTCTTCATGTGCTCTGAAATCAGAGAATCACTCCTTCCTTGGACACATATGGAAGCTACATCCCGAGTCCAATACCCATTCATCAGAGATGTTAGATGTTGAGATGCACAACATATCAGCCCTTTCATAGCTTTCTTGGGCCACTGCAGCTTCAGGTGTCTTAGGCTGAGTCTTTTGCTTGTTCCTCTCGGGACAATTCTTCTTCAGATGTCCTACTTTATGGCAAGAGTAGCACTTTCTGGTTTCTTGATTTCCACCTTCAGTTGCTTTATTTTCTTGACTTGGCCCTTTCTTTCCTTTCTTCTCTTGATTCTTCTTGAAACCTTTCTTGATGTTTAGACCTTCTCCTAAGGGTTGAGCTTTCTGATCGATCTGACTTTGCATCACCTTAGTTTTGATAGCCATCATCACTTCATCTAAAGACAATACTGATAATCTACCATAGATTAAAGCATCCCTGAAAGACTCCAATGATTTTGGCAGAGAATTCAGCAGCATCAACGCTTTATCTTCATCCTTCACTTGCTCATCAATGTTTTCCAGATCATCAATGATCTTGTTAAATTCCTCTAACTTCTCTGCTACCTTCTTTTCATCTGGAATTTTGAAATTCAATAGCTTTTGTTTGAGAAACAAACGGTTAGCAAGAGACTTAGTGAAGTACAAAGAATCAAGTTTCTTCCAGATTGCTGCTGCGGTTGGTTCTTTGCAAACCTCTCTCAAAGCCTTTTCACCCAAGCATAAAATGATCGCGCTCCGAGCCTTCTTGCAGATCTCCGCCCTCTTTTGAGCCAAAGTGGCATCAGATGTACTAGCTGGATCTTGATCTTGAAGTGCCTCATCCAGATTGTGTTGGATTAGAAGTGCCTCCATTTGCACTTTCCACAGATTGTAATCGCCTTTCCCATTGAACTTTGCGACATCCATCCTCATTGAAGACATTGTTTGTCCTCCCTGCCGTGGTCTGGGCTTCCCACAGACGGCGCCAAATGTAAATTCCGACAAGAAATTCCGATCAAACAACTCAACTTTGGACTAGCAACGCAGCTCACGCACTCGTGTCGCAAATCAACAAGAACTCAATCGAAAACGAAATGAAAATGACAAAACACCGATTTACGTGGTTCGACCAATCCACTAGGTCTACATCCACGGAGAGATCACAGCCAATTCACTATCACACGCAAAGAATTCGATTACAAAAGATAACCCAGAAACTAGGGTTTTGTATGCTAACTCACGCACACTCTCTAGCCTCTATCTCTCTCGAATCTTAATGTTTTCTTGTGAACTCAGCTGCTATGTATGCATGCATATGTATACTACAAAAGCCCTCTAACAATTTAAGTAACCGCTATTCGGATCAGCTCGAATTTCTGTTACAAATGCATCCTATCGCCCAGAACCCTAACTAACTAACTCTAAGAACCCTAACTAACTTAGCTCGCCCACCTGCAAAGAATCGCCCGGTTCGAGCGGTTTTACTCCGGTTCTTGATGCACCGAATCCGGTTCTTCAAACTAGACTTCAAGCTGGATTTAATCCTCATATAAATTTTGTTGCATTTATTTTAGTAATGAGTTTAGTTGAGATCGTCATACGGATCATGCTACATGAGATACTCAAATTACGTAAAACCTAAATTTTACAATTCACATATAAATTAATTGGAATAAGTTTGATTCACGAATTAAAATGATTTGTCTCATAAAAATTATTCGTGAGATTATCTCACACTAGATTTTATATTATTTTCAATCCTTTTCTAGAATATTTAATTATTTTTACATTGAATACTTGAGCACCCATGAATCAAAATTTACTGTTCTTAACACAAACTAATTGCTTAAATCAATCTAGATTGTGAATTAATAGATGTTAGGAAAGTAAATTAGTGAAAAGAAATAAAAAAAATTGGTGTAGAATTGGATGGTATGGGTGGCAGAGGCAGTACCCCACACGTGAAGGTCAAAGTAAAAGTCAATCACGACTTTGAGTGGATTATGACCACATCTTTAATATTATCAAGTGATAACATATGTATTCGAACAAAAAAACATGTGTATTCGAACAAAAGAAAAACAAATATTAATCTTGCAAGGAACAACAATTTCATCTAATCAATCGTCTGACAAGTGATGGAACCACGAAGGGTTGTGTCTCGAGAGAGAAGGTCGATTGTACGCGACAAATAAATAAAAAATAGTTTTGAAACACATATTTATAGTTAAAAAATATATATTTATATGTTGTTATGCATGGTTGATCATGTACCAGAACCTGACTATGCACCAAATACATCTACTGTTGTGGTGTTGTGTATGATCGGACCACGTCCTGGGACGAAACCGTGTGAGAGGACAAAAAAAAACCTTATTTATTGATGAAAATGCATAATCATACATTGTTGTCGTGCACAGTCAACCATATTTCAAAATACGACCGTGCGCAGGAGAATAAACACATATTCATAGCTAGCTAACAAATTTATACTTAAAAATGAAACATACATATTGGATCAACCGTAAGACATATCACTTGAAACAGTCTTACATGATGAGTTTTTGTGCACAATAATATATGTTGGTTATTAAAATATTACATACATATTAGTGACTACGTAGTTAATTAAAGTATGAAAATCAATATATACACGAAATATTTTATAAAAGAATAAACATAACCTGAGCACATGTACATTTCTCAATTTTATCGAAGTTAAACAAAAAAAATCATTAAACATAAAGTATATCCAAAGAGATCCTAATTCTTATATGAGGTTAACGTATACGTTACGTCATTCTCGTCACTGTTTTTCTGAGGGAGACTTAATTTAATTATGAATATGTTTTGTTTAATTAATTGAGTGAAAGCCTAAATCCAAAGCTAATTAAAGGTATGAGTGGCAATGCATTATTGATTTGAAATATAAAATTATGTCATCATGTAATGTATGAAGTCGTATCGTTATTGATGACTTTGCACCTAATTAAATAAATAAATTGCAAAACGGTAAATGTCTAACCTAATGATCTCATATTTCAAACCATTTTGACCTCAATGCTTTCTAGTGGAGCATTACATTCTTAATTATTAATCTAATTAAACAATTTAGATATTATAATTTTCATCTTAATTTGTTAAAATTGGATCTTTGCGTATGGAACTTTAATTAGTTGCATTAATATTAAGTACTCCATCCGTCCCTGTTAACTTTGCCTACTTTCCATTTTTGTTTGTCCCATTTTATTTTGCCAGTCCAAAAATGGCAAAGAAAAATTTACTCTCTTACCCCTCCATTTCTTTCATTTTACAACTTTTGCACTAAAAAAACACACATTAATTACAAAATTGCCACTAAAAAACATTAAAATAACACATCACATCAAAGTCAACAGTTTTTTTTTAGGCTCCGTGCCGGTCAAACGTAGGCAAAGTTAGCCGAGACGGAGGTAGTATATTATATCTACTTAGTGATCTCATCAAAGTATTTGATATAAAGACCCAATTTTCATGCAAAAATATTTTCAAACAAAAGTATAAAGAAGGTGTATGGCTAAGTCTATTTGAGAGATCATACATATATATGTATATTATATGGTGGTTTTATAGTACACCAGATATATTAATACATCAGACTCTCCACCTATTTTTAGCCATCAGATATAAGATTATTAAGGTCAAAGCCAATAATGATATCAAATCTAATGACTGAAAATGATGGAAAGTCTGGTGTATTAATATACCTGGTGTACTACAGAATGAACCTATATTATATGTATGTATATATTTATGTTTGTATATGTAGTTTTTAGAACTCTCTAAGGTGCTAAATCATATTTTGAGAAATGTACTCATAAAAACTAAGATAATTGAACTCTTGAGATGTATGATTATGAAAATAAATATCTATATATATATATATATATATATATAAAAGCAGAATATTCTGCCAAAAATAACTACAATAAATGTCTCATTTATTAAATATCTTCATTTTAAGAAATCATTAATAACTTTTATTTTAAATTTATTAATAAACAAATACATAAATATTAATATTTAATACATTTAATTTTATATTTATTGTATAGAAACTCAAAAGAAAAAGTAAATAGATAAATTTATCAATATATTTCTATACTATAATAATAGAGGAAAAGTTTTAGATAATTACAGAAATATTATTTTCTCAACAAAAAAGTGTCACATCAACAATATTTTTATTTTGCATTTTTTATTATTTAATTCATTCAATTTATAATATATATTGTATTAGTTTATTCTTATTTTATTAATATTAATTAAGTTATTTTTATTGAGTAATTTCTTATACACCAACGATAGATAATGTTCAAACAATAATTTCAATAATAAATATTAATTTGTTTGGGGATAATTGTATCATATTTAATATAAATATAATTTATAAATAAGTGTAACACTATTAAAGATGCGTATATATACATATATGTTATATATAATGTATTTAGTGTGAAATTATATGTCATTCTAAATATTTTTTAAATTAATATTTGTAAGTGTCCTATCTACAAATTTTTTATTATGCATTTTTACTGTTTAATCCATTCGATCTAATAATATAAATATTGTATTAATTTATTCTCATTTCATCGATCTTAATTAAATTAATTTTTATTGAAGAGTTTATTAAAAATCAATAATAGATATCCAAACAATAATTTAAATAATAAATATTAATTTGCATGGGGATAATTTATACCATAATAATATAAATTAATAAATAAATATAACACTATTAAAAATGTGTGTATATACATATATGTATATATAATATGTATTTAGTCTGATTATATGTCATCTTAAATATTTTTATAAATTATAAATATCTCATAATCAAATAACATTTTAGTCTTTTACTTTACACTTAAAACTTCGTATATTTTTATATGAGAATGCACATTTTGAATTTATATGGTTCACCTGATTATTTAAATTATATGTTTAGTTTCTAATTATATTGTTATCATCATGATCGTAGACTACTACTACATTTTGATTATGTGTTGAGTTTAAATTGTAATGATCAATGTCTTGTTATATTAATTAATTTAAATGATACTTATAAATGAATAATTATCTGTCATCTTCGATGTTAAGCGATATTAATAAAAAAAATTGTAATTCAATTTATTTTGAAATAAAAGGTTGAAAATACATAATTGACAGTGTTTGCATCAAGTTCCTACGTAAAATTTCTAATTTTATTGCTATATCAATTAATGTTTCCATATATACATACTCACACACATGTATTTAATTTAAATAATTGAATTTGATTTTTAATTCATAATTTTTTTAGTTTTTTTAGTATATTTAATTTAAGTGACTTAAGATATTAGTTTGTAACACAGATGATAAAAAAAAAATGTTTTGACTATAATTGTTGTGTATAAAGAAATTTTTAAAAAACTTACAAACTTTACAGGTAGAATTTCTAATTTTGATTTGAAAATCATGATATTGATACTTTTATTTTTAGTATTAATCATAGATTAGTGAATTGGATATGTATAATATCAATATATTGTTGTGAATTGAATTATCTTAAGCAAATTTATACTTTCTTAGTTATTAAATATTATATTGTATTCTATATACTAAAATTACTTACACTATATTATGAAATAATTAATATTTACCAACATTATATCAAAAAACGCGCATCGCGCGAGTGCGACTACTAGTTATTTCTAAAAAGAAAATGGTTGCGTTATTATTAATGAAAAATAAAACTTATAAAATTTTAATGTTTTGGGACTGAAGGATACGAGGAAGGATATAAACTTAATACACAAATACTCATATACAACCGTCTCACATGCGACGGCACTCGCGCACGGTCGATCGTGTCCTAGGACATGACCGTGTACGACTGTGGTATATAAATATGTCTTTTTCAACAATAAGTATGTGATTTTTCACTATAAGTATGTGATTTTTTTTCCTTGCCCATGACCGTGCCCTGGAACACGACCGTGCCTCACGCGAAAACTAAGAGCAATTTGTAGCGCACGGTCGGGTCTCAGGACACGGTCGGGATAAGTATGTGATTTTTATCTATAAGTATGTCTTTTAGAGCTATAAGTATGTGTTTTCGCGCATGGTCGACCGTGTCCCAGGACACAACCGTGTTCCAGAACACGACCTTGCGCGGGTGCCATCGCACATGAGACGGTCTCACAGGAGCCCAG
Organism: Scutellaria baicalensis; assembly: GCA_005771605.1. Lineage (NCBI taxonomy): Eukaryota > Viridiplantae > Streptophyta > Magnoliopsida > Lamiales > Lamiaceae > Scutellaria > Scutellaria baicalensis. Next base: position 31,118,325 of record CM016722.1, on the reverse strand, counting down.
CTCAAATTAATAATATTAACTCAACTTCAATTCAAATTGATCTTTTTTTAGCACTTTAGATTGATTCTAAATACACTATAATTAAATATTGATTTTAGATACACTCATTTCAATTGCTATAATTCATATCAATCAATAATTAAAACAACAAATTAATATTATTACGCAAACCATAATTTTGAAAAAAAATGGAAATTTTCAAAATTCAGAGTATTTTTATGATAAATATAGGTGCAACAAATATTACATAAAGGTAAATATGTATAAATTTTGCTACAATTCTTTCTTTTTTTCCTAAGTTAGAGTATATAAAAGTCATTACATTTATACATAAAGATCACACGCATAATAACATAAAAATAACAGCCTGAAGTGAAAAAAATAAAATTTTTAAAAAAAAGTGTGTGAATTCGGCTCGATCCGAACTTGACACGAATTGTATGTGTATCAGTTGCACAGGAGACTAACTCTTATTATTAATTCCAATTAGGAAGAGTAACACATTTTTTCAAAATAATTAACAAGTGTTTTCAAAGAATCATAAGCCCTGAGACAATTCAAGAAATGACTTAAAAAATAAAATTCCATAAACCATTTGTATGATCCTTAATAAAACCCAAATTTATATAAACATAGGACCCAACACAAAATTATTTTCATACTTGTTTTTTTTAGGTGTTTATAAACCATTTGAAAAAAGAAGAAGTAAACTCTCCCATACAATTGTATACTACTACCTCCGTCCCAAAATAAATGACGTTTTAGCAACTAAAATTTGTCCCAAAATAATTGTCGTTTTCGTATTCCAAAGCATATTTACATGCAATATACCAAATATACCCATATTTACTCACCTCAAATTAAATGTGTTAAAGAGATAAAAATATCTCATTAATTAAACTTAAATAGGGGTAGATTGGATTTTTTTATCACATTTCTTAATATATGTGCAAAAGACTAAAACGTCATTTATTTTGAGATGAATGTAGTATCTAGATTTTTCGATTTACATATTATTCGAGCTGAGCTATGGACATTTTGGATCCCTCAATTTACATCCGTACGTCGAGTTCTTCGTCACACGTTAAAGAAAAAAGGAAGTGGGCACAAAATTAAAAGAAATCATAGTGGGCCCCATAAAAGATATTTGAAAAAAACAGTGTCGAATCTCTCTCCCATATACAACCTAAGTCTGAGGGGGCTAAGAACCAACGCAAATAGAAGCTTCAATGGAACCCGAAACTTCTCAGTAAGTTAACCCTAATTCTTATACTAATTTTCATCAATCTTTTTGTTGATTTTTCCTTGTCAAATTGACTTGGAATTTTCCATGGAATCAACACAGCAAAAATCAATTTTAATTATTCTCTAATTATCAGGTTCGAGTCGAGTGAAATGTTAGCTTCGTATCTGGCGTCGACGCCGCTGCTGGAGGAGTCATGGCGGTTGTGCGGCCGCGCCAACGCGGCTGCGCCGCAGAGCTACAGCGTGAATCGGGTGGGGCAGGTGGCCTACGTGGCGTTTTCCGGCGTGCAGATGGTGGATTGCTCGGAGGAGAGCTGCCGGACGTTGGTGGAGCTCGACAGCGGCGCCAAGGGAATATTCAGTGCGATCAGTGGCCGTGCTGAAGGAGATCAACGCCCAATCATGGTCCACGGTGGCCTATTACAACGCTTCTTGTACTTCTACTACAACAACACTTTTCATCACAAGGTTTGTCTATCTTTTTCTTTAAATCTTCTTAATTTTCCACTTTAATTTAGTGTTGTTTTGGATTTTCAATTAATAAACCCATCTCAAAAACATTGAGTCTATTACTCATGATCACTTCGTAATTTCGTGGCACAATGGTTTTTTGGAAAGAAATTACATAAATTCTGGCTAAATGTATAAGATATAATAATTCAGTATATCTATTTATTTTTCTATTTTTCACTTTCTTGTCTTTAATTTAATCACTTTACTATCTTTTAGTCGCTTATTTCAAAAAATATGGTTTTATAAATTATAAAAATATAATTGGTTTTTTGTGTATATAAAATTGTTTGTGGGACACCGATCATGTTTCATAAGATTGATCTACCAACACATCTAGCTTCACAGATTCACACATATAAATTAGTAAAAAAGGAGTTAATGAACGGGCAAAAAAAATTTTGTAAAATTATATCGTGTCATAAATATATTTATATCCATAAAATATATGGATTATCCGATTTTCACAAAAAGTATGAAAGGCTTTAAACCAATATATAGCATCATTTGTTACCAATAAATTAATGGAGTTTAATTGTCAATGAAGCTAGAAAGTACCTTTTTCGGTTTCACATGACCGTTTACACTAATCTTGAATGGACAATCATAATGACAATCATAATAATTATAATTAGTACAAAACTTATATACCTTTAAACATATAGGGCACAGATCTAGGTGTTAGATACATGTATATATATAGATGTTATATTTATTGGTGTTATATATATACTCTACATGTATTATATGTATTATATATACTCTACAAATATCATATGTATATAATACATATGATACATGTAGAGTATATATATATAATACCATATAATAGGTTAAGTTGGGGACACCGTGCCCTCGGGACACAAGTGTCACTTTTATAATTAATTTTCTCTTCTTCCTTTTTTTTTTAAATGTTATTGCATGGAAAAAACAATTAAAATGGAACGAGTTCGAGATCTCAAATTAAGGAACGGTTCTATAAAAATGGTTGTAAGAATAAATATACTGACAACCATTCTAAATTATTAATAAACATATTTAGCTATTTTTTATTCTTTGTACAAAAATATCCCTTCAATTTGACAATATAATAATAATAATAATGACTACATATTTGTATCTACTTGTAGGAGTATTTTGATCAATGAGGTGAACAGTGTGTAACAAAAAAATCTCCTCGGTCACATTTTTAATTGTTTATTTTTTAGATTCTTATGTGATTAATTTTATTCAAATTAGATTATCCCTAAAATATATCCTAGTTTTTTTTTTTCACTAAAATTTAAGAATTTGATATATCCCAACTTTTTTCAAGTTAATTTAATTCTCTTTTCTTATTACTTAATGGCATATTGTTAATAATGTATATTCCTAATTTTCTGACGAAGTTCTAAACAATAATTAAGTGAGATCGAAAATATTTTATTTGTCAAAATGATGTAAAACATATTTCATTTTTTTAATTATTCAAATTCAAATTTTGTAGATCAAAAGTTCAATGAATCAGTCCCATCTATGTTTCCATCTGGTAGGTCTATGATGTAACTCGTCATCCACTAAATTATAGCCTCACAATTTTATCTCTCTCCCTTTTTTTTCAAGAAAAAGAAACGTTCTACTTTGAAACTGATGGTTTTTATTATTACCATTTTTTTTTTTACCATTAACATTATTACTATTAGATATTCCTCTTTCGTGTTGATTAGGCATGTAATAATTGAGCTAAGGCAATATGTAGGACCCTCTTCATTCATAATAATTAAGAGCACACAATCTTTTTGATAATAAATTACTCAATAGTTTTAATGGAAATATAATAATAATAATAATCTCTCAAAACTGTAAGTGAAAGATATTAAATGTTTGCTCCTCTCCATTTTTTATTGGAAACTCATATTATCCTATGGAATATGCCCATAACACCATGGAATAAATACATCAAATCCATATATATGTAATATATGAGTAACGTTTTGACATTTTCGATTATGTGTAACGTTGTTTTTATTCATCCCTTAGAAATTTTCTTTTGAAAATAATACATGATATTTGTCGTGTACTCGTGTTTTTAAAAGCAGATGGCCCACCAAAAATTCTGTTAGGGTGAATTCTGAAGTTAAATTCACACCTATGTGTCCATATATGTTGTTCAAAGGGGAATCAAGACTTAAGACTAAAAAGTTTTGTCATAGAGAGAGAGAGATTGAGAGAGAGAGGTCAAGATAAGTCACCCCTGATGTCATACCTTTGCATGTCTGCTGAACTATTGAGAGTCATTTTCACCAATACTAAATTCATTCCAAGATATCATTTATATATACCTACCAATCTTGAACATATTTTTTTAAAGATTACAAGAAAACAGTGAAGATACTATATTTTATTATATTTGAGTTAATGATATCTTACACACTCTGATTGTTTGGTTAAATTATAAAAAATTAATTTAAGATTTGTACAAATTACAATCATACATCCTAATACATGTAATATTTTGCAGAGTCGTATGAATAATTTAGTGTAAAGTCACTTTTATCTTGTTGGTATCAAACAATTGTATTATATTTTGAATCTTAAGCGGTTGTATGTTGAGGATTTGATCAAATCTTAAACGAGTCTGATTGTTTGTTCGTAATTTGATCAAATCTTGAGGGTGAGTAGGAGATAAATGCAATCCACCCTTGTTGGCGTTTGATTGCTGAGAGCTTGAAAAGTAGTTGTGAACAGAATAATCTTTGTTCATCAGTATATTTTCAGTTTAGATTAAAGTAGAGTGGCAAGTGAAGAAAACTAATGCATCCAAAACAAATAATGAAGCCAAAAAGTTAATAATGTTGAAACTGATATATGCAGATGCTAGAGATAATGGATGAATGCAAATCAGTAGTGATGACAGGTCATTCTCTTGGAGGAGCACTTGCTTCTCTCACAGCCCTTTGGCTGCTTTCAAGCACTCAAAGCTCCACTCAGATTCTCTGCATCACCTATGGTTCACCCATGCTCGGAAACGAGACGTTTTCTCAAGCCATCTTGCAAGAAAGATGGGCTGGCAACTTCTGCCACGTGGTGGGCCAGCATGATATCGTCCCAAGAATGCTCTTTGCTCCAGCCACTCCCATCATGGAAGAGCTTCGTGTCCTCTTCACCTTCTGGCAGACATCCATGGCTCTGATGCCGCATGATTCACACATGTCTTATGACATCATTGCTCAAGTCTTTGACCTTATCTTGACTTGTGCCCAGAAGAGGTCAATTGAAATTGAAGATGATGAGCAAACATGCCTGTTTTGGCCCTTTGGAAGTTATCTGTTTTGCACAGATAATGGGGCTATTTGCTTGGAAAACAGAGTGGCTATTGTCAAGTTGCTTTACTTGATGCTGGCCCAGGGCTCAGTTGACTCCTATGTGCAAGATCATCTCAGATATGATAGCTATGTGTCACAAGTTTCTCGGCAGTACTTGCAGCGTAGAAGCTTGACTGATGTTTGCTTTTCTGAGTCGAGCAATGAAGCTGGTATCGCATTGGCATTGCAGTCATCAAGAATTAGTTTCCAGGTGACTACAAACTTGTTCTCAACACTTCAAAGTTGGAAGGTTTATAACATGTTTCGCTAACTAGTTGGTTCTAACAGGAAGCAGTCTATGGGACCGCTAAGAACTGCCTGACTTTGGCAAGACAATCGGGGTGTAGGCGTACGGTTAACAATGCTAGGATGGCTGTTAACTTAGCCAAAGTCAATCCTCTAAGAGCTCAGATAGAGTGGTACAAAGCATTCTGTGATGACTCTGATGATCAGTTGGGATACTACGACTCGTTCAAGCTGAGAACCGCTTCAAAGAGGGGCTCGAAAGTGTACATGAACATGGTAAGACTTGGACAATTCTGGGATGAAGTGATCCACATGCTGGAAAGCAATCAACTGACTCATGATTTCCACAAGCTAGCTAAGTATGTTAATGCGTCCCACTTCTACAAACTCCTAGTCGAGCCTTTGGAGATTGCGGAATATTATAGAACAGGGATGCATAAGAAGAAAGGCCACTATATCGAACATGGGAGGGAGAAAAGGTTCAAGATTTTTGACAAGTGGTGGAGAGACAGAAAAGTTGGAGATGAAGAAAGCAAAGCGAGAAGCAAGTTTGCAAATTTGACACAAGATTCATGTTTCTGGGCTCGAGTGGAAGAGGCCAGAGACTGTGTGTATCTCATCACTGGTGCAATGGATTCAGGAAGGCAGTTATTTCTGTTAGAAAAAATCGAGAAGTTTGAGCAATATGCACGGGGAATGATCAAACGAAAGGAGGTGTCCATGGATGTTTTAGCTAAGAATTCAAGTTACAATTTGTTTGCAGAAGAATGGAAAGTGCTCAAATCTCAGCTCCAACTATTGCCATCAAGATTCTCACTTCCTCAAGATGGAATGGTTCAAGAAATCTTCTCAGAATCTGAGACTACTTTCTTTTCAGGTTTTCATGATCGAAAGCTGGTTTTATGAGTGCTAGCTACTCTGCATATTGCATGTAAAATTTATAAACTCTATAATGTGAGAAATTGAGATATGTCTTTTGTGTGTTTCAAACTTTCCCATTGGGTGTATCAATGTTTCTAACAGGGCCCTTGAACCATTTTCTTGCATCTAGCAACCACCATACCATGATCAGACCTAAACCAATAGCTAAGGCCACTGGTGCATAGTTGAAATTGTCCCAAGTGATTGGATAGTATGTTGGTAGAAGAAACACTGAGCAGGTGTAGCAGATCCAAAGGAAGGCTACTAAGCAAATTGGCCGTCTTGCTCGTCCCAAATAGAACGGGCCAGCCTTAAAGTTGCTCTCTGCCATAACCAGTCGAGCAAAGATGGGAACAGCATAGCCACCAACCCATCCGATTGTGCATATGGAAGTTATGGCAGTGAAGACTACATTCACCTTCAAGATTGGTAGTCCAAGAAGAATGCAGATAGCCGCGCAAAGCCATACAGCATTCGATGGTACTTTGTGCTTTGGATGAAGCTTTCTCCATAAAGATGAGAATGGAATTCCTTTTCTCTTGATAGAGCATAAACCTGCAGAATCATGGTTAGTCCATAAACTGCAAAAGCACATTGTGAAAGCATTCTATATATAAATGGCCTACGACTCTTGCTGCACTTGTGGTAATCGACAGCCCGCCAAAAAAGAACGAACCCCATATGACAAAGAGTAAGATTATAGCTCCGGTAGAACTATGGTATCGTCCTTGAAATGCATCGTAGAGTATCTGAGCTGGCACAAATGCCCCGGCAGTCTCATTGGAAGCGTCGTATAGATAAGCAGGGTTCTGCATGAAACGAGCACTCATCAACAAACGGAGTTTCATGACACGATTCATGTGCCAGCTAGAGTCTAGAGAGGACTGAGATTAATGCTAAACCTTAATACTGAAAGTGAGAGCCAAAATATATGCCCATCCAAACACTGAAATGATCCCGATGCTGGATAGGATTGCTATAGGGCCATTCTTGTCTGCACCTTTGGTTTCTTCAGTGAGACGGGCAAAATAAGTGTAAGCCCCATATACATGCACAAGAACAGCCATCTAGGCGCGAAATAGCCCCCATTTTTATTTGTACCAGTGCATAGCAGAATGATACTCTGCATAGTCTGAGATCCTGCATAGGCCTGAACAGCATGCAATACAGTAGAAAGTGACTATAAAACTCCAACACATAATTGATAAGAAGTTATTTTGACATCATTGTGCATGCACAACAAGACCTGCGTTCCTATGCCAGCAATCAGGCCAATGGTCTCAAGCCACGCACAACACCACGATGCAAACGGGGCCCATCTCGGGCCAGCCAAGTGTGCAGCCCAAAAATACAGTGATCCAGTGGTCTGTAAAGATTGATGATTTTAGTGGGAAACTATACCAATGGTAGATTTGTAACAACTAGTATAAGAACCTTGATTTCCAAACAAATAAACCATATAATATGCTGTGTGAGTTGAAAACCCAGTCTTTTTGAAATATCTGATCATGGGATCTAATAAGTTATTAGAAAGCATGCAGCCTATAAAGCACCAAAACTACATTATGCTCTATCTAAATTCTAGATATCTAAATTCTAGAGAAATAAGATCAATAAAGTCATATATTTCTCAGCAAGAAAAGTGTAAATATTACATACTGGGAAGGAGGAGCAAATCTCAGCCATGGCAAGTCCAAGGAACCAGGTGAAAAACGAGACGACGATCCAACCCCAAATGAGGGCTGCAGGTCCAGCATATAGTAGACTCGAGCCATACAAAGGAGTGATCCCAGTGAAGAGTGTCATGGTTGAAAATGATATGGCTAGTGTTTTAAATAGTGTCTGCACAATATTTCAATAAGCATATATAACTTCTCATGATTGTTCAAAACCAAAGAAAATTTGAGATTCACCATTTTTCTTCGAAGCTCTTGCTTGTATCCAAGCTCATTGAGATGCTTCTCCGCCGAATCCAATATTGATATCTTCAACTTCAACAATCTAGATTCTGCAAAAACATGAACTCTAGAGAGAAAAATGAATGGTATATATGCCAAGGTGTTTTGTAGTATAGTTGACTCATTCATAAACCTTCATATCAAGTGTGAAATTAAAGGGTCAAAATCACTACAAAAAATGAGGAAGTTAGAATTCATTCCTCACCTAAAGATTAAACAAACAACAACGAAAATTGAACGCTGTTCTAATTCACATTTGAACACACTCAAGTTTCTTACAAGATCAAAGTTGGTTATGTTTTGTCAACTAGCATATCCTCTTTTTTTATTGCATGTTGCATCTTACTTAAGAATATAAGATATTATCTTTCACCAGGAAATTTCATGTTGAAGGATTCAAGAAACTATTAGATAAGGTTGCAATGAAAATCCCAGAGTTGACTTTAATGTTCATACCCTATTTTCTGACATCACAGTCTCATTCACAGTTCATGTAGTTTTTAACTTCATTTGTCATAAATATGTTCACATCCACAAATTATTCAGTTTGTTAATAAATGTAAAAAACTTCCTTGACATTTACTTCATTTAAGTGATATGAAGGATTTTTGCTCTATGTATTAATGATGCATAATCACATGTCATTTAACACACTTCAACTCAGTTTTCTTTCAAATAATTTACTATTTAACATGGGAAGCAATAGAGACATATGAGAAATACAAGTCACTTTAGTGTTGGTAAAGCTTTGTAATATTAAAGAAAATATACACAAACTAAGAGATATTATCCTCAATATTTTCATGTGTAAATGAAGGATACAATCACCTCTATTTAAAGAGTGATGGATGGACATATATGTCATTTACAAAAAGAAATTTACAACTTGCAATAACTAATATAAAAATAGCCATTTTACTCATGATCAATCTCCATGGTGATTCATGCACCTTATAGTCAGTCTTTCCACACTTCAACCAACTTGTTTCATTCTTTTTCTTCTTTTATAAAAAGAACCAAATGAGATGAAGAATGATAGTGAGTGCTCATTAATGGGCTTCTAACTGAAAACTGCAGCTGATACCAAAGTTTAAAACATACATATGATGGTATACATAATATGTAGCCTTTTGTAATGTGCATTCCACGACCAAGATCGTGCCTCTAGCAAAAGCAATGCCACCTGTAACAAGATGACTTCGTAAATAAGATGGTGACTCTGTAAAATAGTGTCACATTCAATTTCAGTATAGCATCTCAATAATGCAAGAGTTGCAGAGAAGGGATAACTTCTGGTCCAAAAACGACTTCTTACATAAAAATGTAAATTATTAGTTAGTCGTATTTTTCCATACTGCTTTTACTCATCAAACGAGCCTTCAAATTCAAATGTCTAATGATCACCAGCTCCAATATGACTGCATAGGCAGTGGCAACTCATGTATTTTAGTCTTATGATTCTTCATTATCAGCATATTGCCTTCTTTTCTATGTGCTCATTCTATATGGGCTTACGGTTTAATACTATACAGTAGGGGTGCGTTTACTTCAATTATTGATTAGGTTTGCTTGTATATATGCGATTATGTGTTGCCAAGAATACATGGGATAAGCTATCCATCTATCCTCATTGGTAGTCATATCACAAGGTTTGGTCATATAAAACCGGGCCTTTTTTCTATCATGAGCTTACATTTTTCAAGCAAACACGTTAATCTTGTTGATATGGTATTTATCAAGTGTAATAAGGGCAAGCAAACGGACCATAGATGTAACACTTGTTCCCAAAAGTCTTAATTTTTGAATATTATCGCAATGAAGAATCTAAAAACCTGAATTCTCTACATACAGTCAACATTTTGATCAGTCTATTTCTAATATGTGCTCTTCTTTTGTATTCCATGTCATCTTACATGGTTCTGCTTCTTTGCTCTTCCGAACCTCTAGCTAGGAATGACATACAAAGACCGTTTGAAATGGAACAGAACAAACTTTTTTTTTTTTTGGGGGGAACGTATTCATAGCTTCACTGATGAGACAGAGAAATAATTCAACAAGCAAAATAGATTTGCAAGCGGGAATAAGAGTATCGAAACACTGAGAACTAATGCAGCTTACATCAATTTTTTAAGCTGAGGAATGGCATCAAATGAATGTAGAACTTGTTCGAGTATCATCCTTGTCTCCATGTCCAGAGGGTTTTCTAAGCCATCAGAGTGAGTAATATTCAAAAGGTAGAGCCTCTTAGATTTCACAAATGCAGCAGAAAAGACCCTCTTTGGCCCTCCCCTGGTGCTATCAACCTTGTATTCGAACTCATACACTTGAAGTCCTGCATGCCCTGATCTCTCTGACACAGAAATTACCTCCGCTTCCTTTGTACTTTCCTAAACAGTTGGCGTTCCATCTCAATGAGTTTTTCATATCAATGACATAATTACAAATGACATAGTTTTACAGAGTAATAAAAGAGAGAAAAGAATGAAGGTAAAGCAATATCATAATTGTGTTCATGTTGTATGCAAAACTGCATCACGTATGGTCAGGCATTCAATAGTGAAAGGCGGAATTGAATCCTCCGATTCCGTTCATACATAGAGAAATGTTTCAGATCAATCATAACTGAGAGAATTCAATAAAAAACATCCAGGATGAACCTTGCACATATAGGAAGGGGTAAAAGGAGCTGTGCACAGCCTGTACTTTGAATTCCAGTTGTTTTTTTCTGGATTAATACCATATAATGGAAAGAATGGAAATAAAGACACGAGGATAAATACATAAATGATACGAGATATCATTAGCATCAAACACTTTCCATTAGAGCAAGTTCTTGTAATGGTCTATGATTATGATATGAATATTCAGATTAGAGCATAACTCTTCAAATATTTAGCATAACTACAATCTAGGTCTCATGCTGCTGCCAACAATTATTCTCATGTTGGAGTTTGATTCAAACGAACAAAGTATAAGTACATCCAAAGCACTACTTCACGACCACAAGAAAACATAGCCATTCAACCTAAATTTCACAGGAAACTTACAAATACATGCTTTACATTTCATGGTCGTCACTCTTGCAAATCGGAGACAGAAAAACAAAGAGTTTACTTTTCAAAATAAGACTGCATCTTGTCAAATAATTACATTATCTACTTTTCTCCCCTCCCTCTTTAAAATCATCTTATACTTATCTTGATCACTTTGGCTTGTTCTTAAAGATCATAAGTGTGACTTCATAAAACGTACACTCTCACATGTCCCCCGCTGCACTTCCCAAATGGATTCTAACCACTAACTTTATTTCTTTCTTCTTTATAATAGTTTTTGTGCTCCTTTCATCATGCCATGAGATTATTATGCAAACTTATCACATCATTGTTGTTCACTACAATATATACCAAGTACCACATCCAAGACAACACAAATAGCAAAACAACAAAATTGACCGACCTTTCGCCTTTCAGCCTGGATAAGCTTTTCTGCCACAAACTGAGGAGTCCCAAATTCACCAAGACTCGAAATCCGAGTAGGACTCACCACTATACCAACATTGTTTACTTTTTTACTTGCATCCTCAAACAAAACAGTTGCCCCCGCCTTGTCAACCTGATCAAATACATCCCATCCCCATTAGTTCCCAAAACCAGCAACACCTAGAAACATATATGTTCTTACTCACATCATTGTGCCTAAAGTTAATAGCATACAAATGCTTATGGTAGATGAAAATTGCACATCAAAATGTCAACATGGCCAACATTGTCTGCTACTATGTAGTGTGTTTTAGCGGCGCAAAGAAGAAAAGCAAAAGAAAAGAAACCTTAATCCAAGAAGAGGGCACGAGAATGGTGAACCCTTCTTTCAAATCAGTGTATGTGTCAAGCTTCAATGCTTCCGAGGCAATGGCCTCAGAGAAAAACAAGAATCTTGAAATTGGGAACAGAAACCCAAGAATTGAGAGGTTAATCGTTCTTCTGCAGAGGGCAACTGGAAATATTTCTTCGCTCCATTGAGGATCAGAAGAAGAGGCTGTAGAGAATGAGGAGAGAGAAGAAGAAGAAGCATGAGAGATGGTGGAAGAAAACTGCAATCTTGGTTTTCTTGATGGAGTGACAAGATTTTGAAGATGATGAAATTTTGAAGAGGGAATAGAAATCCCATATAAAGCCATTGCTTGTGGAGTATCCATTGAAAGGAGAGGAACTACCAACTGCCAAAGTTATGTAAAGGCTAAATTGCACTGTAACCCCAAAACTTGAACATTTTTGCATTTAACCCCCTAGCCAAAACTTGTGTGTACCAGGGGTACGAATCTAATCCGACTCAACCCAGCGCTCCAACACATCTGATTTCATGTTAAATGATTCGGTGATAGATATTAGATATATATTATTTAGATGTTATATGTATACACTTAATGTATTACTTGTTTATTCACTAAAGATATCCGTTTTTTTTTTCTATAAGTATCACGTGTATACTCTTAATATGTGTTCATTCCGTAAATGTATCAATTATTTGTTGTAAAGGTATCAACGTATACTCTTAAGGTACCACTTGTATCACTTGGGTTCATTCAGTAAATGTATCAATTATTTGTTGTAAATTGGGTTCATTCAGTATAGATATCAATTGTTTGTTCTAAAGGTATGACATATATACCCTTAAGGAGATACAAGTTTCAAAATTCAAATGCAAATTTTCATCTTCTATATATAAGAATGTGTTGGGGGCACCGATTCACACAAGTGTCTGTAATTGGACTTTGGAGCACTTATTTCGAAATTCTTGAATTATAAGTTTAATAACATTATTTACAATCACGATTTTTTCTTACCACGCCATCACGCCATCATAAGTTTAATTTTCTTATTCTCTTTTAAAACACAAATTGTAACTTAACTATGGTCCTAACTTTAAGTTTTGGTTAATGTATCTCACAATTTTCTTTATACGTTCCAGTTATATTTGTGTATAAAAGTCACAATAATATAATATAAAGGTCACACCAATGTAACATAAGGGTCTTAACCTGAAACGGAAATAACTGAAAACTTCATTTTTTTTTTAAGTTACTGAACATGAATGTCACACCAATACAATATAGGTAACAACCTGAATTGAAGAAAAAACGTATATGACATAAATGACATATCAATACAACATAAAGATAACAATCTCAATCGAAAAATTCACATGGACGCAGATTCGAGTTGGGTCATCCCAATTGGATCCATTCAACTACTACACATGCATGATCACAATTTTTGGCCATAAACCCAGCCTATCCCATCAACCAAACTGGCCCTTAGTGTTTGAATTGATAAAATCCATATTTTATTATTATTATTATTATTATTATTATTATTATTTAGTCTGTGTGTTGCATGGCTTTATAAAACTTTATAAAAGATAAAATGTTTTATTATATTTAAAATTTAAATTTAAATATATAAATAATAATATTTATCTCACGAATTCCATTCACAAAATTGACATAAATAAGAACATATTAACTACAAATGTAATTAGAATTCAATAAAAAATGTATATGTTTCATAGTAAACATATAAATTACAAAATTTGAAAAACTTATTTATAAAAAAACAATAGTTGTTGAGCTCATTCCCAAACCATATTCGTTGTAAATTAGGATTTTCAACCCCTCTCGATTTGTGACTCTGAAAACTGCAACGTAGAGTTGACCGTGACAAAAACCCGGCTTATTCAGTAAGAGACCTACATGAGATAAATATTGACCTTGATTCTTGTTAACAGTCTATGTTGAAACCTGAAGGGCAATCTTTTATCTGATGAAATTAATGACATTTTTGGAATCAAAACCTTGTCATTTGAATTGTTTTCTGATATAAACTTCGCTTCAATTACATGATCAGCAAGCCTTGTAGCACAACCAATCTAGTTCTATTGCATAAACCCATAGAATGGTCTATATTCCTCAACAACATCAATGGAGTTCTTACTTTCAGTTTCAACTCATGATTCAACACACCAGAATATTTAATTCCATTTAAAAATTCTGGTGTGTGAACATCTTGCAAAATATCAACATTAGAATCTGACTTGCATGATGTACTAGAATTTAGGTAGCATCTGACTTCACCATCACTGATAGAAGTCATATAGTCATTGATTTTCTCCACCACATCAAGCGTTGGAGCCAATATAGCTCTGTCATACAGATAAGTTGAATCATTCGATGTACTATTGAATTGAGGATGTGTACTTTGAACTATTGTTGGAATAGGATCATCAAAATTCTTTAGCAAGACGTCATTTGGGATATTGATATTGTCTATGCCATCATTATCAATTCGAATTTTTCCATCTCTTATATCAGCAATCCATTCTGAAAATATCTTCAATCTATTACGTTCATCATCAGACACAATAGAACTCTGAAGTCTCATATTATTGGTAAGTCTCAATATCTTGTAGTGTCTCCAAAGATAAGGTGAATTGATTGCTAATTTACTATGTCTTGCCTTGTTTCTTTCGAAATAACTAGTAGTATCTGTCGAAAATATCCTCCCAAAACTATAGTCGTTCCACCATAAGACAAAACATTACTCTTGGGATTGGTGAATCTTAGGATGTCACACATGCTTCTGTCAAGTGCTTCAAAGCAATGTTTATATATCATCGAAGCTTCGTCCCAAATTATTAACTTACACCTCACCAAAAGTTCAGATAGCAAACTTCATTGTCTAATATTGCAAGTTGAATCTTCATTCAAATTAATTGGTATCGCAAATCTTGAATGGACAGTTCTTTCACCCGGAAGAAGTAGAGAAGTTATACCACTCGAAGTAACATTCAACACAATACCTCGTTTTGATCTAATTGCTGCTGAAAGTGTTTGCCAGACAAATGTCTTTCATGTGCCTCCATAACCATAAAAAAAAAAAAAGAGTCCTCCTTGATTTGACTCCACGACATTCATTATTGTTTAATAAACACGGTGTTGTTCATCATTCAAATTATGCAACATCTTATTATGTTCCATAACCAATGCTTGAACATTGTATTGAAGTTCATCATTGATCAAGTTGTTTCCAAATCTGATGAAGAATCAACATTTAGACCAAGCACTGGATCAAATTCCTTAACTTCTTCCACAATTTCTCTAACTTATTATCGAACTCCAACAAAGCAAGATTTTTTATCTCATCATCGGTTAATATTAAATCTGTAAAAAAAATCAATTATTTAAAAACATACATTCTACATATCTAAATGATGTCCTTACAAAAAAAAAAAAAAAAACACTTCTTAAAACATATCAAATATATATATAACACATTTATCATCTGATAGATATTTCCAACAACTTTCCCAAACGATTTCTGGACGACTCATTGAATTTGACAACAACAGTGTCATAAATAATATTCTCAAGGATTGTGAAGATGCCCAAAAACTTGCTTCAATGATTCCGTCAATATATTATTTATCGTCTTCCAACTATTCTAACAAATAACATGCATCCCTGTATGACTCATGTTGTTGTCCATTCACATATTTCAAATCATTATAACATGTGGGTCCTCTTACTACGTTAAGAAGACACCTGAGGTAGTAAGAATCTCCACATCCAGGAGGGACATAATGAATTCTTCTTAATGAAAATTGTCTTTACCTTCGAACCCACTCTCTAGTAGCTTGTTTCCAAACGAACTTTTGTGGAAATTCAGAGTAAATAAGACTTCTTGCTTCTGGATATTGTTAGTTTCGAACCAAACTATAAACATATTGTGACTTAAAGATTCACGACTAAAAACACTTTCAAGAGAATCATCATCAGCAAATATGATGTTTTGTTCATCGAGAAGATGAATGTTCAACCTCTCAACCGGAGGGTATCTATACTGTATCTCAAATCCATATGTCCTCCAAGCTGCTTCACATGGTGAGATGTATCGACAATCATAGTACATTTTGATCTCGTCAACTTCTACATGTTTATTTTGATCACTTGCACTATGATAGAATGTCGTTGTCACACGATCATGTCCCTTATTCACGTATTTAAATAAATACTTGATAGAATATGATTGGTTGCACCACTCAACATTCAAGTGAGCACCATACTTAATCAGTAGGTAACAATTATGTGGAACGCCGTATCTATTGTCCAAATACACACATTTCTCCATCATTGTCCTACCATCATCTCTTCTTCTATACACGGGATATCCAGACTCATTAATGAATGTACAATCAACAAACTTCTTAGCAAAATGCTTGGTACAACATCCATCCAAATGCACGGTGAGTTCTTCATTGCATTGCCACATGATCCATGAACTATATAATCAGACACGGCTGAATAGTATATCGGATTTGACTTCTCATTTGGAATCTCAATTGAAATTATTCTATCAATGTCATTTGATGTTAGATATTTATCTTCCTTGGAAAGAAAGAGAAGAATGTGAGCATGTGGTAGACCTCGTTTTTGGAATTCAACAGTGTAAATAACTACAACATGATTATTGAGAATAAAAAGTTAAAACATATTATTTATAATAATATAGTGAGATATCGTTAAAATACCAATTAGTGAAAGAGTAAATAAATGTTAACCTGCTATGACATTTCCAAATAATTTGTTGTGCCGAAGATCCTTGATCAAAACATCTGATTTTATTTGAAAAACATGAGATACAATATCAGGACGATCTTTTGGCCTCAAATTTTTGCTTCTCACGAATTGAGCAATCGCTGACCATTTTGGATTGCAAGTAAATGTTATGAAAAGATTTGGATATCCTATCCATCTACACATGGCCATAACATCTTGGTAATTTTAAATCACGTTACGTGGCCCACCGGTAAAAGAAGAACTAGGATTATTCTCGTTCATTGAGTACATGGATTTGTTTCGTCTTGTAAAAGTGCATCATTAAGACCTTTGTACATCTCACAACGCAACTGTTTTTGATGAGTTCTTTTATACATAAGTCGGAATGACTCAATCATTGTATACTAATCAACCACAAATTGCTGAAACAACCTTCGACTATACAAAATTGTAGAAGTCTGGGCCCTTGTGAGAGTGAATAGAATCACCGTTAATGAGGTGATTTGAGAGAGATCCACTATATAAAGATGTGTTACAATGGATAAGTACAACAATAAATCAAAGAAAATAATCTAAAGGATATACAAAGATACATTCCATATTTACAAAGATATGATTGACTATTCCTTATTACCCCCCCTCAAGGTAAGCGTCGGATGTTCTCGGACGCATAACTTGGATCTTAGTAATTCAAAATTCGGACGAGGCAAGCTCTTCGTGAAGATGTCAGCAAGTTGAAGATTGGAAGGAACAAACTGTGTGGCAAGCTTGCCCGAAGAGACGAGTTCTCTGATGAAATGGTAATCAATATCAATATGTTTGGCCCTCTTATGAGCAACAGGATTTTGACTAAGAAACACAGCACTATTGTTGTCACAAAGTAAAAGCGGACGGTCAGGTGGAAGAGCTCGTAACTCACGAAGCAAATGAGTTATCCAAATAACCTCCTGTGTTGCATTCGCTAAGGCTCGATACTCGGATTCACAGCTGGAACGAGAAACAGTGGGTTGTTTTCTTGCACTCCATGAGACCAGATTTGCACCAAGGAAAATAGAGTATCCATAGGTAGAACGACGTGTTTCAACACATCGAGCCCAATCTGCATCAGAATAACCAACAATCTGAGAGCTAGAATGACGAGTGAAAGTGAGGCCATAGTTGATAGTACCCTTTACATATCGAAGGATACGTTTGACTGCTAGAAAGTGATCATCAGTAGGCGATTGCAAGAACTGACTAACATGATTGACAGCATAAGATAAATCAGGTCTTGTGATGGTGAGATATTGTAAAGCACCTACAAGCGATCTATACAAGGTAGGATCCTTAAATGGGGAACCGTGACTGATAAGAGAAACCCCAGGTGCAAGAGGAGTCGCAACGGGTTTTGACTCCAGAAGATCAGCACGAGTAAGGATGTCATGAGCATACTTGGTCTGACCAAGAAAAAGACCAGACGAGTGATGTGTAATCTCCAAGCCAAGAAAATAATTCAATTCACCCAAGTCTTTTAGAGCAAATTCCTTGTTAGCGCGAAGAATGAAACGACGAAGCATGGACGGATCATTCCCTGTGACAATGATATCGTCAACATACAATAACAGATAAATTGTAGTGGATTGACGATGAAAATAAAAAAGAGATGGATCAGCGCGACTACAAGTGAAGCCCAAACTTGTAAGAAACGTGCTAAACCTCTGAAACCAAGCAAGAGGAGCTTGTCGAAGACCGTAAAGAGCCTTCTTTAGACGACACACATAATTAGAATATTTAGCATCAATGAAACCAGGCGGTTGTGCCATAAAAACTGGTTTGGTGAGAAAACCATGCAGAAAGGCATTCTTTACATCTAATTGATAAAGCGACCACCCGTGTTGAACAGCCAAGGCAAGAATGATCCGAACAGTGGCAGCCTTAACTACAGGGCTGAATGTGTGAGAAAAATCAAAACCTGGTATCTGAGTGAAACCTTGGGCGACAAGACGAGCTTTGTGTCGTTCGATTGAGCCATCAGAATGAAATTAACACTAGTCACTCTCTATAAACCCTAGTCACTCTCTATAAATACCTCCAATCTCTTAAACACTCCTTTTTCACTTTTGGAGCATCAACATCAAGGTAAGAGTTTCTTCATCTCCTCTCAAACCCTAACCGCCGGAGCCGCCGCCGGAGCCGCCGCCGGAAGTATTTTCCGGCGAGCACATCACCAAGACCCCCCTTATCTTCTTCTCAAATCTAAACCCCAAGCCTTTTACCCCAAAGCCTTTTCATCCTTTTATTCTATTCTTAGAATCCTATAAGGTTTAGATTCTAACACCTTTTGTTTTATTCTTTTAAGGAAACGAGGAATTCGGAGAGAGAGAGTCGTAAGGAATCGCATAAAACGCACAAAGGGTTAATTGCTTTTAAGGTGGGTGTTTTCTACTTTCATTAATGTTGAATGAAATATGTTACGTGTCAATGTGAAGTTGATTATATGATGATTATGATGATATGTTATGAATTATTCTTTATGATAGAAGATGTAATTAATGATGTTGATGTTGAATGATATGAAAGAAAGTAGCCAAGGACCACCCAAAAAGGTCCGAGATCGTTATACGGTCTTCGGGTTTTGCCCATAGTGCTAAAGGATTGCCAAGGACCACCCAAAAAGGTCCGAGATCGTTATACGGTCTTCGGGTTTTGCCCGTAGTGCTAAAGGATTGCCAAGGACCACCCAAAAAGGTCCGAGATCGTTATACAGTCTTCGGGTTTTGCCCGTAGTGCTAAAGGATTGCCAAGGACCACCCAAAAAGGTCCGAGATCGTTAATCGGTCTTCGGGTTTTGCCCGTCGTGCAATAATGCATTGGCCAATGTAAAAGAAAGAAAGGAAATGAATGGTTAAATGATTTTTTGTGTTTTTATTTCGTGAATTACTTTTGTTACGTGATGACATTGAGCATGTTTTGTTTGATATTGACGGAAGTGAACCCCGCTGAGCATGTGTAGCTCACCCCCCCCTAATTTAATACTTACAGGTTAAGGAGTCGAGCTATGGTGGAGTGGTGGTGGCTTAATCGTTATTTCCAAGAATCGTTTTTCCTAAATAAATGTTTTTAAACAATTTCCTTCATTTATGAACAATGTCCTCTTAATGTTTGGTTTATTTGTGTTTGAACAAGAATTCTTCTTGCTTTTGGGTTCCCTTTTTGGGATATAACGTTATTTTAAGAAGTTTTTATTTAATAAATACGCTTCCGCAAAGTTTTCAAATGTTTATTATTTTCGTTAAGAAAAGCGCGTCCTATGTTTCAAGAAAAGTCCGTTATTTTTCAAAAAGTAAATTTGGAAAAAACAAATGTATGGAAAAATAACGCGCCCAAAATTTACTTTTTGAAAAATAACGGACTTTTCTTGAAACATAGGACGCGCTTTTCTTAACGAAAATAACAAACATTTGAAAACTTTGCGGAAGCGTATTTATTAAATAAAAACTTCTTAAAATAACGTTATATCCCAAAGAGGGAACCCAAAAGCAAGAAGAATTCTTGTTCAAACACAAATAAACCAAACATTAAGAGGGCATTGTTCATAAATGAAGGAAATTGTTTAAGAACATTTATTTAGGAAAAACGATTCTTGGAAATAACGATTAAGCCACCACCACTCCACCATAGCTGGACTCCTTAACCTGTAAGTATTAAATTAGGGGGGGTGAGCTACACATGCTCAGCGGGGTTCACTTCCGTCAATATCAAACAAAACATGCTCAATGTCATCACGTAACAAAAGTAATTCACGAAATAAAAAACACAAAAATCATTTAACCATTCATTTCCTTTTTTTCTTTTACATTGGCCAATGCATTATTGCACGACGGGCAAAACCCGAAGACCGATTAACGATCTCGGACCTTTTTGGGTGGTCCTTGGCAATCCTTTAGCACTACGGGCAAAACCCGAAGACCGTATAACGATCTTGGACCTTTTTGGGTGGTCCTTGGCAATCCTTTAGCACTACGGGCAAAACCCGAAGACCGTATAACGATCTCGGACCTTTTTGGGTGGTCCTTGGCTACTTTCTTTCATATCATTCAACATCAACATCATTATCAACATCAACAATTAAGCTTTGCATAAAAGTAATCATCATCATCATCATCATATGTTACATAGATCAACATCATTAATTACATCTTCTATCATAAAGAATAATTCATAACATATCATCATAATCATCATATAATCAACTTCACATTGACACGTAACATATTTCATTCAACATTAATGAAAGTAGAAAACACCCACCTTAAAAGCAATTAACCCTTTGTGCGTTTTATGCGATTCCTTACGACTCTCTCTCTCCGAATTCCTCGTTTCCTTAAAAGAATAAAACAAAAGGTGTTAGAATCTAAACCTTATAGGATTCTAAGAATAGAATAAAAGGATGAAAAGGCTTTGGGCAAAAGGCTTGGGGTTTAGATTTGAGAAGAAGATAAGGGGGGTCTTGGTGATGTGCTCGCCGGAAAATACTTCCGGCGGCGGCTCCGGCGGTTAGGGTTTGAGAGGAGATGAAGAAACTCTTACCTTGATGTTGATGCTCCAAAAGTGAAAAAGGAGTGTTTAAGAGATTGGAGGTATTTATAGAGAGTGACTAGGGTTTATGGTCAAAAACTTTCCTTGTTTAGATTAGGAATCTTCCTTTCTTATGAGCCCTAATTTGAGTATTGATTGATTTTATTTTCCCCCAAATCATCCCCTTTCCCTAGATATCAAATCCCTAATTAGGGTTAAGATTTTCTCCATGTATTTGGTTAGAAATTGAGTCCCAATTCATGGGGTCTCACAACCCTACCCCCTTAAAAAAAAATTTCGTCCTCGAAATTAGGCTATTAGGTACTTACTTCGCATTAGGAAACTTGGATACTTCTCTTGAATTTCTTCTTCTCGTTCCCATGTTGCTTCATCTTCATTATGACGGCGCCACTTGATTTTGACGAGTGCCACTTCTTTGTTTCTTAGCACGTGCACTTTTCTTTCTAACACTTCTTCTGGCATCTCTTCATATGTAAGGTTATTGTTGACCGTCAAACTCTTATGGTGAATAATGTGGCCTGGGTCGTGTACGTATTTCCTCAGCATTGACACGTGGAAAACATTGTGAATGTTCGATAGCTCTGGTGGTAACGCCAATCTGTAGGCTAGACCTCCAACTCTTTCTAGGATCTCGAATGGTCCCACAAATCTCGGGCTGAGCTTATTCTTCCTTCCGAAGCGTACGACTCCTTTAATTGGCGCCACTTTTAGGAAAACTTTCTCGCCTTGTTCGAATTGTAGATCTTTTCTTCTCTTGTCAGCATATGACTTTTGTCTATCCTGGGCTGCTTTAATTCGTTCCCGCACCTTGTTGACTATTCTTATGGTCTCTTCAACAATTTCTGGACCCAACAACTTCTTTTCACCTACTTCGTCCCAATGGATGGGAGACCGACATCTTCTTCCATATAGAGCCTCGTACGGCGCCATTCCTATAGTTGCTTGATAGCTGTTGTTATAAGCAAATTCCACCAAGTGCAGGTAGCGTTCCCATTGACTTCCCATGTCAAGAACACAAGCCCTCAACATGTCTTCTAAGGTTTGAATTGTTCGCTCGGATTGTCCGTCTGTCTGGGGATGGTATGCGGTGCTAAAATTTAGTTTTGTTCCCATGGCGTTCTGCAAGCTCCTCCAGAATTTTGATGTGAAACAAGTGTCTCTATCTGACACTATAGAAACTGGAACTCCATGTAGTCGAACAATCTTCTTGCAGTAAAGGTGAGCATATTGATCCATGTTGAATGTCATCTTCACCGGTAGAAAATGAGCAGACTTCGTTAGTCGGTCCACAACAACCCAAACAGCTTGGTTTCCTTTCAGCGATCGTGGTAAGGCCACCACGAAGTCCATCGTTATGTGTTCCCTCTTCCATTCCGGAATCTCCAACGGTTTCAGTAACCCAGACGGTCGTTGGTGTTCAGCTTTCACTTGTTGACACGTTAGACACTTCTCCACAAATTCGGCTATTTCCCCCTTCATCCTTCTCCACCAAAACAACTGGCGCAAATCACGATACATCTTCGTGCTTCCTGGATGAGCTGTGTATGGGGTGCAGTGAGCTTCTTCAAGAATCTCTCTCTTTATCTCTTCAATTTTAGGAATACAAATCCTTCCCTCGAATGTTAAAACACCATCTTCTGCCATTATGAATCCTTTTATACTTCCGGCAGTGGCTCGATCCTTTATCTTGCATAAGAATTTGTCATTGACCTGTGCTTCTTTAATCCTCTCTCGTAAGGTAGGTTGCACCATTAGGGTTGCAAGGACTGATTCCGTACTTGTTGGTGGTGTGATAATTTCGATCTTTAACTTTGAGAAGTCACTGATCAATAGGTCTTGTTGGGTTGGTAAACTTGCTTTGACTCCTCTTGTCTTACGGCTCAAGGCGTCTGCTACTACGTTAGCTTTTCCCGGATGGTAATGTATTGTGCAATCGTAATCTTTTACCAATTCCAACCATCTTCTTTGCCTCATGTTAAGCTCCTTTTGAGTGAAAAGATACTTCAAACTCTTGTGGTCTGTGTAAATCTCGCATCTTCCCCCATACAAATAATGTCGCCAAATCTTCAAGGCATGCACAACAGCAGCTAATTCCAAATCGTGTGTTGGGTAGCTCGACTCGTGTGGTTTCAATTGTCTGGATGCATATGCTACCACCTTCCCATGTTGCATGAGAACACATCCCAAGCCTTGCTTAGACGCATCGCTGTAAACTACGAAGTCTTCGGAAGTATTTGGAATGACCAAAACTGGTGCAGTGGTCAATCTCTGTTTGAGTTCTTGGAAACTCTTTTCACACTGCTCAGTCCACGAGAATTTCTCTCCCTTTCTCGTTAAGCGTGTCATCGGTGCTGCTATCTTGGAAAATCCCTCAATGAACCTCCGGTAGTATCCTGCCAGACCGAGGAAACTTCGAACTTCATTAGCATTTGAAGGCGTGCTCCAACTGTTCACAGCCTCAACTTTCGACGGATCAACCTCTATTCCGCATGCCGTTACCACATGACCGAGGAAAGCTATACGATCTAACCAAAACTCGCATTTCTTGAATTTCGCGTACAACTTTTCCTTGCGAAGTGTTCCCATTACCCTCCTTAGATGTTCCTCATGCTGTTGTTGATTTCTCGAGAAAACCAATATGTCATCGATGAAGACGATGACAAACTTATCCAGGAAAGGATGAAAGACCCTATTCATTAAATCCATGAACACTGCCGGCGCGTTACTCAAACCGAATGGCATCACCACGAATTCGTAATGTCCGTACCGAGTTCTGAAAGCTGATTTCGATATGTCTTCTTCTTTAATCCTTAGCTGGTGATAACCGGACCTCAAGTCAATTTTTGAGAAAACACTTGCCCCTCTTAGCTGATCAAAAAGGTCGTCGATCCTTGGTAGTGGATACTTATTTTTAATGGTGAGTCGGTTCAGCTCCCTATAGTCGATACACATTCTTAGAGACCCATCCTTCTTCTTCACAAATAAGACCGGTGCCCCCCATGGTGATACACTTGGACGGATAAAACCCATGTCCAGCAGCTCTTGCAGTTGTACCTTCAGTTCCTGCAGTTCCTTTGGCGCCATGCGATATGGTGCTTTCGATACCGGTACGGCTCCAGGGACTAAGTCGTTTTCAAAAAGTAGCTAGAGAATTGATTGCAAACAAATGTATGGAAGCGTACCAATACATCGTAAAATTCAGATTTAGCCCGTAAAGGATATAGCCACACAAATCTCGAAAAATCATCAACAAACACCACATAATATCTAAAACCATCAATGGAATTAACAGGGGCAGGTCCCCATAAATCACAATGAACCAAATCTAACACAGCAGATGCTCGTTTATCATTCAAGGAAAAAGAAAGACGCTTGCTCTTAGCTAATTGACAAGAAGAGCAGACATCAGGTTTAGGCAATAAAGATGTAACAGATAACTGGCCTAATTTATTTAATAATTGAATAATAGAAAAACTAGCATGCCCCAGACGCGAATGCCATAACTCGAAAGAAGCTTTCGATCCCTTAACCTTCAAAGCTGCAATCAAAGCTGGACTGCCATGCTCCAGAACATATAAACCATCACTGCATCTGCCCCGGGCCAACGGTTCCTTTGTTACCCGATTCTGAATTACAAATGACTTGTCAGAGAATAACACATCCACCAGAAAATACGAGGTAAGCTTACTGATAGATAAAAGATTTTTAGTAATGTACGGAACAACTAAAACATTTAACAAGTGCACTTGATCAGAGATTTTACGGGAGCCAATGTGAGAAATGGAAATTTTGTCACCGTTACCTACAATAACGTGACCATTACCAGTATATGGCTCAACAGAATCAAGATCAGCAGTGCTCGAGGTCATGTGAGCTGAAGCTCCGGTGTCCAAAAACCAATCAGAGACAGGCCCATTATTAATCTGACATTGAGCTCCAAATGCTTGTGCTAAATTCGCAGCCGAAGGTTCAGAAGGACGAGAATAACGTTGAGGACATGTGGTGGCATAGTGACCAACAACCCTGCAAATTTGACATTTTGGAGTGAAAGACTTCTTGTCTGTATTGCCACGGCCAGAACCTTGGGAGCCAGAAGTGGTTCCAAAATTTGGACCTACACCACCACCACGGGAATTTTGATGTCTACGCCCAGAATTAAAATTGCCAGAAGGCTGACCACGAGATTGTGCAGCGAACGCGGCCGGAGCAGGAGACAATTCAGAGAGTGATTGATTAAAAGTATCATAACTGGTTGCCTGATGAACCAAATCACGAAAGGAGATTGCTGGGGATAAAGCCATGCGAACATCTGAAAAATTGCTGAAACTGGGACCAAGACCGCGAAGGAAGAAATGAGTTTTATCAGTATCAGGAACAGGATGCCCGAGTGCAGATAATTGGTCGCAAATAGCCTTAAACTTTCGACCAAAGTCTGGTACAGTGAGAGATCCTTTACGAAGAACCAATAATTCACCTCGTAACTGGTGAATACGAGATGATGAAGCATGGGCGAAGGCTGCCTCCAAAGCCAACCAGATCGCGCGAGATGTGGAGAGACCAACAACCTCAGCCATCGATTCCTCAGTGAGGCTGGAGAGAAGAAGACTTACAACTTTCTGATCTGCAATGCACCACGCAGCGTAGTCAGGATTTGGCGATGTCGATCCATCAGAGGTGATCGTGGGGGAAGGAGGAGAAGATGAGTCATCAACATATTTGAAGAGATCATGGCTAGTAAGAGTTGGAACAATTTGATTTTTCCATAACAAATAATTTGATGCTGATAGCTTGATTGTTATCATGTGTGAGAGATGAACAATGTTAATAGAATCAGCCATGAGAGAGAAGAAGAGAAAAAGGGTTTTGCAGTGATTAAGCTGATACCATGTGAGAGTGAATAGAATCACCGTTAATGAGGTGATTTGAGAGAGATCCACTATATAAAGATGTGTTACAATGGATAAGTACAACAATAAATCAAAGAAAATAATCTAAAGGATATACAAAGATACATTCCTTATTAGCCCTCCTATCATGCAAACGGTAAACAAAAAACTCTCTTATGCTTATCCTCTTTCTTCCTCCGCGATTTGATTCCCTTAACTCAAAAAATTGTATATCCTCTATATATCTATCTTCACCATATGAGAACTTATGATATTGCAATCCAAGATATGAT
Source organism: Scutellaria baicalensis (assembly GCA_005771605.1). Lineage (NCBI taxonomy): Eukaryota > Viridiplantae > Streptophyta > Magnoliopsida > Lamiales > Lamiaceae > Scutellaria > Scutellaria baicalensis. The sequence continues at coordinate 31,091,733 of CM016722.1, read as the reverse complement.
GGGTTTAATTTGTTTATCCTCTTTGTTGACCGGATTGTGTCTCGAGAACGATATCTCTATCACCCATCGATTGGTCGAAATCACCAACAATCAATGTTGCTACTTCTGAAACAGTATCCTCACATCTTTTCCCCTTCTTCCAATCAGTCGTAATTTGATGTCGAACATACCTTCCTTGTTTATCTTATCAGCAGCCATTTTGACCGATCTCACATAAACGTTGTTTTGATTCAACATACTTTTCAATTCAGAAACAATCTCTGTATGAAGGTTATTTGTTTCACTATCTTGCCTATAAAATTTATAAATGCTATATCATCAATTTGTTGGAAAAATATAAGTTTGATGGGGTTTATAAAAGAAACAATTGAAAATTGATATATAGATTCTCATTATTGATCTTATTCTATTTGCAACTTTATTGTGTGTTGCAATTGAGCAAACTTTGATGTCTCATTATGTTCAAGGAGCAAATTTCCAATCGAAAGATAATTTTGACCAATCAGTTGAAAAACCGGATGAGATATCCGATGGATGTAAAAGAAAACATATTATTATATGACCTATGTTATCCAATAAATATTTGCTCTTAGGATATTATCCGAAAACATCAAGTCATGCAATATTGTGAGCGACATCTTCAACGCGGGCAATTGAATCTTTCCTTGATTGCAACATCCTAAATATTTTGCAAAGTAATTTTAATTTAATCAATAGAAAGTAAATCAAATAAAAGAAAAACATTTTTAATTTCAATGCAGATTACCTAAGTATTCCATCATTACTTATTTCACCACACTTAAAACAAATATATGAATTCCCTTCAACCGATAATTTTTAATAGCACTTTCTACAACCAAGCAATTTTGCAATCTTCCATGCTGAAATAAGAATTAATTATATTACAATAGAGATAAAGAATTTTATCTAATCAATACAATATATATCATATCATATAAAATTACAATTATATGTACCTCAAATCAATCCTCTCTAAGTTGTCTCAAATTCTTCACTAAACCATTTCCTTCCTTCAACTCATCATATATTCTCGCTTAGAGGACGAATACATCTAGGTTGATCATAAATGCCATTTAACCTACACAAAAAATTCTTAAATGAATTGATTTGAAAACAACATATTGCATGATATATATAGAAATATTTATTTAATTTTACCTTGTACAAAAATCGGTGGCAACTTCATTGTTTCCATTTACAATCACTTCCGTAACATGGTATGTGTTCGAAGCATAAATGATTTCTATCGAAAAAAATTACATCTAAAGTTATGAACCCCTTTTCAAATAAATTAATATTGAATTTTGTTATATAAAAGTACAATCAAATCATACTTTCAAATTTGCATGAGCGACACATCTAAACTATGACAATTACAGGTTCATTAGTGGGCTTATTCCATTATGGGATCAAATATTCAACATATTCTTCTCGCAATGTGCATTTCAGCCTTTGTTTCCTATATCAAAAAATGCACAATTTAATAAATAATTTAATGAGGAAAACAATTATTATATTTTTAAAGACCGAAATTATATTTTGTATCTTCCAAAACAATTTCAATCATCTTCTTGGGACGTCAGCCAAATCCTTTGTTTTTGGTGCATCCATCCCAACTATTCATCCAATGACATAAATACGTTCAAACGGTTCCGAAAACCGAAACCGGGGCGGTTCGAACCGCCGGTCAACGGTTCCGGGAACCATTGACTCGGTTTCGGTTCCGAACCGGAACCGCAAACCGTCGGGAAGCGGTTCGGTTCCGGTTCCAGTTTTTGCAAACCGGCGAACCGGCGGTTTAACTGACGGTTCGAACCGCCGGTTTTCACATTTTTTTTTATTTTTTTTATTTTCCGAAATCTATAAATAGTGGTTCAAAATGTGTATTTTTCACACCACTTCTCTTGCTCTCTCTTGCATCTCTAGTTCACTCTCTAGTAGCAATCACAAATTCTTGTGTGATCGAAGTTTCAACTACATTTCTAGTTCTTATTTTCTACTTCTAGTATTCTACTTCTACTACATTTCTACTTCTACGTAAATTATGTCTCGAAGATGAGCTTCTTCATCTACGTGAGCTTTGATTCCTTAATTTGATTTGAATTAAGGATACGTAGGCAATTTCATTATAAGTTTGGAATTGAATTTCATTTCCAAACTTAGAATGAAACTCAAGCTCTTTCAATTTTTTTCCCCTTCTCTTTAATCTTTAGATAAACTTTTGTAATTGTAATAGATATATTTAGTTTGTAATAGTCTAATAGATTAGAATTAAGATTATATATTCATTAGAATTTCAATCATTAGGTTATAAACTTAGAAATTGAGTTCTATTATAACTTGTAATAATTTTCCAATTTATAATGAAAATATTTGTTCACTTCGATTTTTTGTACTCTATTTCAATCATGAATTATATCGAAACAAACATTAAAAAAAAATTCGGAGTTGCAAAATCAAAATTAACAAGAAAAATGCAAAAAAAAAAAAAAAGGAACCAGCCAAACCGCCCGGTTTAGGTTCAACCGGCGGTTCAGAACCGAAACCGGAACCGGCCACTTCCCGGTACGGTTTCGGTTCCACCAATCCGAAACCGCCGAACCGGAACCGTAACCGACGAACCGTTTGAACATCCCTACAATGACATCTAAGAAAATATAATACATGTTAAATTAGTGTGGAAAACACAAATAAAAAAAAAGGAAAAAGAAAATTTGTTTATTCATTAAACTTGTACCATAAAGTCTATATTCATTTGCATGTGTTTCCGACAATATGTCATCAAACTCTCTGAAAGAAAAAACACAATAACTAATAGTTTCAGTGAGACGGATCCTTATTGTTCATAAATTGAACTCATGTCCATAAATTTTCATATGAATTGCTAAGTATGAGTTATGGGTTGACCCGTCTCACGCAAAAACATCCGTGAGACGGCCTCACACAAGAGACTCAAGAAAAAATGCTATATGGAAACTTTGGATTAGTTATTCTCTTCACAACAGTTTTTCCATAAAAGTTAATTTTGTATTTGAAACTTGTTGTGCGATATTTTAGATTGTTTTCAGCAACAACAAAATCAGAGATTATATATAAATCTCCCTCATTAGTAGAGGCTTGTAACAATCCAAAATATTGTTTACAAACAGAACTATGTATCGTAAAACCCTAAAAGAAAAACACACGATGTAATTAAGAAGCATTTTAAATATAATAGAAAATATATAAATCATACATCAAGATATATAATCAAATAAAGTTTTTACCTCTTTATCCTTGAAAACACACTCATAAGTGTATACAACTCTATTATTTCCACAAGAAGGTATATCATAAGCTCGAACCAAACGAAGTTTCAATGTCCATAATAATGTCTTTGAAGGATTGATGTCATTAATGACATTGACGTGTGATGTGGGTTTGGTGTTGGACATTCTATTACACCTACTAGAAAAATGCCCGTGCGCTGCACGGGATTATTGTATAATGTATTATTGTATGATGCTGGTACATTTTGTCGTTGTTCATATCGTTAGTCATTTAAATATGAGATTTGATTTGTCGATTGTATCTTTAAATGTAGCTTGAACTTGTAACTTTTCATTGTTTTGTGTTAAAAACAAATAATAACGGTTAAAATTGCACTGTTTTTCTATACACTTTCGAGGATTCCCTGCGAAAAAGGTATTAGGTATTTTCTAATTTTTAAATGTAAATTAAGATCTCCTTAATAAAGGATTAAGTGTATTTAGTCCCACACTTTTATATTTTTCAAATTCGTATATGAAGTCGAAGTTTATTAAATTTTAAAATGGTAAAAAAAACGAATTTAGTTCAACAAATTTAGTTCAACATGGCAAAGAAAATATCATCCAAAACGGATCTCAAACGAATCTTGGCAAGATCTTTGAAAACTGCTCCTCGCACACTCTGTTTCGCGATTTCTCTCTCTCCTCTGAAACATAACAAAATTAACTGCTTCTTGATCTGATGTGGCAGCGCACCATTGGTTATCTTGAAACAGCAACTTAAGCTTTGATCGCAGAAACACGCGTTTGTTAGTATAAACGCGCCTTTCTTCAAAGCCTTGAGAACGCTGACGTGGCAAAGCGCAAGAAAAGGCGATTTTCTTCAAACCTGCAAATAAGAAAAAACGTTAGTGCTACTACTTAATCAAACATGTTTTTCTCTTGCCTTTATTTCCTTTCAAACACTTGGTCGATTTCAAAAACTTCCAAATTCCCATGCACAACTTATTTGCCATGCATATTCTTGCAGAAGCTTGAGCCATATATTATCAATCTGATAAATTTTTAATCGTTTATTATTTATTTAAATATAAAGATTTAAGTTTTCTTTAAATTAAAAAATAATATCCGTAATATCATAGTGAAAAATATTATCTAATATATTTAGTTGTTTAATATTTATTCTCTCTTAAAAATAATAATGAAATTGCATAGACACAAAAGAATAAAAGTATAAAGGCAAACAAAATAAAATAAATGTAGCAGCCAACTCGAACTACGGAAGTTGGAGCAAATAAATGAGAGTTGCTCATTACTTTTTGAAAACAAAAGGCAAAACTTTGTCTACGATCAAGTAATTTGTTATATTTTTTGTTATATAAAAAATGTAAAATTAAATGAGTTATGAAGGTACTCTCAATTGCACTGAAAACTACTATATATAGGCTACATGGAAAAGAAAATATCATCCAAAACGGATCTCAAACGAATCTTGGCAAAATCTTTGAAAACTGCTCCTCGCACACTCTGTGCTGCACTCTGCTATACTCAACAACTGAGATTGCCAGTTTCGGACCTTGCATAATTGTTTTCCATAATTTTCAGCCATTTTTGTAGAATCGAGCAAAATTAATTCTACTCGGGTTTCAAAAGAAAAGAATGAATTAAAAGGAGGGGCTCTAGGAGGAAAGTTTCATTGCTCGTCTTCCCTGAATTATCTGTTAGAAGTTTGGACTCACTTAACCTTCTTGTATTGTTACATTTGCAGAGAGTTGCGATCCAGTTCATTCAGCCATGAGTTATTGGTTTTTTATTTTCATGCATTATGTATTTTAATTCACTTTGTAATCTGAAGATCATATTTAATATTTGTTAACAAATATTTGGAAGTAATTCAATTTTATTTGTAAGATCATGTGTATGTGGTTGTGCTTAAAACTACAATCTTAGCACTTCGATTTTCTCAATTTTATTTTTTTGCTATATATAACATCAAAAGAAGAAATTAATGGAGAACATACAAAAAGATGAAATCATTAGTTACACACAAAATCAATATTGCAATCTGCACATCATAGTCAAATATATTATTTTTTATTTTCATTTATTTGTGCTTTTTAATTCACTTTCTATTCTGAAAATCATGATTAATATTTGTTAACAAATATTTTGAAGCATTTTAATTTCATTTGTATGATCATGTGTTTGTGATTATGCCTAAAACTCAATTTTACCACTTCAAGTTTCTCAAACGTATTTCTTTGCTATATATAACATCAAAAAAGAAATTAATGGAGATCATGTAAAAGGTGAAATCATCAATCACAAACAAAATGAATATTGCAATCTTAAATGACTCTTTCAATGATAATGATTCTGCATATGAATTTTACAGTTGTACTGTAAAAGTATTATAACTCTCAAACATAAACACCAAACATCTGTATTTCTTATTTGTTCTTGAAGAAAGTGGTAAAAGGGTAAATTAAAATAGTAAACCTCATAAATAATATCCTTAAAAGAAAGCATTAAAAATTAAGCATAGTTGAGGCTGCTCCTTTATGTAGACTCTCAGTTGATAAGTTCTTTTGGAATATGCTTTTTTGAGATTTTCCTGTTCAAATGCAAACTTTCATGTAAAGAAACGATAGGGAATTTATGTTATTTAATTCGTTACATGGGAACAAACCTTAGTAGTTTGCGTTTCTTTGTCATTTGTTGTTCTTCTATTTCTGAATCTGTGCTTAGTTGCTCAATCTTGATATCCTGCAATGGCATACCTTTTGATGTAGAACTTTTAGCTGCATTTGTTTCCTGAAAGCAGATAACATAAATATTTTTGGCTAATTTCTTTAGTATATACATACATGTAATAACTCATATGAATTGCAAGGTCGGTTGAAATGCTTTCATTCACCTCTTTTTTTTCAGTCATTAAAACCTCATCTATAATGCCCTTCACGGTAAATGTTTGCTTCTTAGCCCTCAAATTGTATGGAGTAACTTGGACTTGAAACTTGAATTTCCTCCCCACAATACTCATTATGCAAGCTGGAGTAGATTGATTAGCCTCAGCATTTCCAGATTCAATATCCTGACAAAGAAAGATATTTTAGAAGCTTTTATTTTTTTGTACATTGACGTTAGCATTCAACGATAATAGAACTTAATTTTACATGAACTGTAGTTAAATTTGAAGCAGCTTTGTTTGTTAGTTGTTTCACATCTTTATCGAAGACAACAAAAGTTGCCTGGTCTTTTCCATCGTCCACCACAACCTCTATTCGGAACCTACGTACATAAGACAATGCTTAGACGAAGTCGAGTAGATATTAGATATTAGACCATATGCTTTATTATTTTTAAATAAAACCTCAACACTCCAATAGCTTGGGTGGTATTGAAGTTGAAACACTTCAGTTTTGATTCAACTCTACCCATTTTGCGTGAGCATTTGGAGCAAGACACATAGTTCCAGCCCTTTGTGGTCAAAATGCTCAAAACTTTTGCTATGCATATGAATTCTTTTTCCTGCATTGATCATCAAATTTCCAACAGCTCATAAATTCTTACAATTTGAAATAGATTATCGAACATAAAAGCATATGTTGGCACTTACCTGTTCTTTCTCATTTGATATGAATTCCAACATTTCTGAGATGCTATGACACTTTTTTCCGAGTTTGGTAATCTCCAATGGATTATTATTTTCTTCAAAATAATGTTCAATCCCCATTCTGTGTTCCAATTGAGGTCATAAAACCTATTATACAACCATGCAAACCAATCTATAAATTAAAATTAGCATATACATACCTCTCACGAAAACCTTTCTCGATATCAAACTCACAATTAAAGAAGATTTTTGATGCTGATGTCGTGTTTAAATACAGATGACCTTCACATAAAAATCGTAAATGAATCCAAAACTTATTTAGTTATAATGATAAAATGCAAAGGCAAATTAAACATTAAGCAAGATTGATCATCGTTTTACTTGAAAATATCTTTGGATTGATACTCATTGCCACTATGACTATTGTCTTCTCCTTTATATTTTGCAATTTCTCATTAGCGTAGTCTGCTAAATCATTCCAGATAGTTATATAGGCAATGAGCTCCCTGTATTTAAAGAATGTATATTGCAATTAATTCTGACTTCGAAAAATATATGTGTAACAAAATTTGTGTTGGAGTCCAACTTACTCTTCCATTATGATTCGCAACATTAGTCTTTTTGATCCACTTGTAGTCACAACTCTTGGTCTGTGGATCTTGCATAGAAATCCAATAACATCTGAATTTGGCAAAATTAAAGCAAACAATGTTATCATTATACAATAAATGAAAAATAGGTAATCAAACTTTCACCTGGTAGATCTTCATTTTTATCAGCCAATTTCTTCAACTCATCATGTGATCGAATACAGAATTTCTCTTTAGTGATGGAATGATTTTCATCTTCAACTTCTTTCATAGAAGTTTCTTCTGTGAATCGTATCATAAATTGATGTTCAGTCATCTTGTATAGGCTGCCACTTTTGCAAACATCAAATTGTTTGATGATGAAAACCTGACCCTCCCTTAGATGCTCCATAAACTGGGGAAGAAGCTTGTGATGGATCGAACCCTGTATAACGCAGTCCTATATTGCATTGGAAAAAAATACTTCAATTATAAATGTACATAATAAGTAATAAGGAAAAAAAATCCACAACAATTAGTTCATTGAAATAAATAAAGCAAATAAAATTCTTCATTATATTCAATTCTTGACAGAACACAGCTGCAAAGAACTATCGAACTTTATGAAGCTCTATCAACTTTAGATGTGAGTCAAGGCATCACCTTCTCATCCAATAACAGAAAATCAACACTCATCAATTCATGGTTGCGCTTAACGTTACGTGCCTCCCATGTACGTAGAACTCTAACAATAATGCTCTCAGAACCACTTTTCAAATTAACTTTGTCTAATGGCAAAAAACAGGAATTCGAATCCATATGAACTTCAACTTTTCGATCAACAATTGCACAATTTGAGTATTGTAAACATGTTTAAATACATAAAGGAAAGACCTTTCTTGTCATGGCAGTCTATATTATTTATAATGTAACATTATATATCTACATAATTAACAAAAGAAGACTCACCAATTCATCTTCTCACGTCTCAGTATCTCTTAAATTGTCCAATGCCCAATTAAAAACATCGGAACGTGAAGAGTTAGGCATTCAAAGTGTAACGATAGGACCTGAATTTGAAGAGGCTAAAGAAAAAAGAAGAGTTAGGCATTCAAAGTGTAACGATAGGACCTGAATTTGAAGAGGCTAAAGAAAAAAGGGCTTGACATTGAAGAAGCTTGAAGAAAACTGATGTGGCAGCTCTAAAATTAACAGCTAAATCCAAGGAAAAATTTGCGAAGATGATGTCAAGATCTTATACAAATCTTTTGGAATTAGCATCTGGGAATTTCCCTGTAATGGGTAGGGAGAAGGAGCGGAAGCGTTTCCCTAGGGTAATGACAGTTCCAGGGAATATTGCTGAGCTCGATGATGAATAAAGAAGAAAAAAGGGCTTGACATAAATAAAGATGCTAATTGGGGATGTTTAATTACTACACAAATAAAGATGACACATGGCAGCAGCATAAGAAACAGAAAAACTGATGTGGTAGCTCTAAAATGAACAGCTAAATCCACGTGTCCAAAGCTGAGGAATTCCAAACTTTCCTATTATATATATAAGATTTATAAAAGTTAATCAAGTTAATCTTTTCAATAATCGTTGTAATTATTGACACAATATTATTTACATGGAAAGTGAATGGTCCTTTTAATTCATGGCTTTCTAATTGTCTAAAATACATAAACGATATGTATTAATAAGATATTATACTCTATATACAAATCTATGTATGAGCATATTAGTATTGCAGTGTTGCATATTAATTAATAAACTATAAGATAATAAATAAATAATTATATTATAGAAAGATATATCTTATTATAATCTATCTATATTTATACACGTATTATCCAATAAATATCTATAATAATTAATAATCTATAAATAAGCAAAATCCAATAATATAATAGCCAAATTAAAATATATTACTATTACATAATTATATTAATATTGCATATTAATTAATCAACTACCAACTATAAAATAATATATAATTATAGTATACAAAGATATCTTACTATAATATACATGTACACGTTTTCACATGCATATTTTTAACATATCAAAATTCTTGGTTAATATCTATACATAAGCAAATTCCAATAATATAACATCTAATAGTGTTTATATTTGTATGAAAATTATTAAGGTTTTTTTTATCAAATATATTAATGTTAATTTTTTTGTTATATATATATATATAGATCAGCAAGATCCAACAATATAATATCCAAGAATATTTATTCTTATATGATATTTTTATTACTAAATTTTTGTATGATTTGGATAACATCTTTACATAACTATATTATAATAATTATCATATGCAAAGATATTATACCATATATATACACACAAGTTCGGGGATACATATTTTTAACATATCAAATATGTTAAGATTTTCTTTCATATCTATAAAAAAAACTAAAATCCAATAATATAAGATCCAACAATATTTATTATTTATAATATTAACTATTATTAGCGAGTTAAAATGGGCGGAAAACTTTGGGTTACTATTTTTAGGGGTAATTGTTATTATATAGATATATAGATATAGTCTATACATTATTATTATTATTATTATTATTATTATTATTATTATTATTATTATTATTATTATTATTATTATTATTATTATAGTTTTGATTTCATAAAAAGAAATAAAATAAAAAGTTGAAAACCTGTACAATAAGAAGAAACAGAGGATTTAGCGAAAAGAAGAGGGTTTTACAAATTTGCGTCATTGCGTTGAAGAAGGAGAACTATCTGAAATTATGAAGTTGTAGAATCAACCGCGCAGCCGCATCGCCGCCGCCGGAGCTCACTGTTTCCTCTTCTGCTTAGTCTTCACCGGTAATTTACTTCTTATCTTTCTTTACTATCAAAATTTTCAGTTCCTTTTTAATACTCAATGAAATAATCTGCCAAAGCCCTAACACAGATATAATAGAAAGGAAAAACAAATATATGAATCACGCTCTGTTATCATGTTTTAGAGAATGTCGAGAGTACGTCTTTTCTAGACAATGGGCATTCTAGGAAATGGGTTAAATGTATATGGGCTTCCTCAATTACGAAGGAATTGCACAATAGTTAGTCAGGTCCCCTCAATGAAACTCCTGGCATCGTTACTGCGGTTTTTCCCTTTATAGTAGTGAAGTACTTGATATGCGATTTTTTTGATTTTGTTTTGTAATCCTGTTTCAGATGGTCATTTGAATGTCAGAATTCGCTGAGTGGAGCTATTTGTAAGGTTTTAAAATGGTAAGTGGAAAATTAGGATCATGAATCAATGCAAAGTTCTTTGTAGATGCAGCCTCTGGGCTCTCTGTTTTTAAGCGATTCCTTTGGGACAGTTATCCCCCCTGTCTTGTGACTGTTCTATTCCATATTTTACTATCATGGTTTTTTTTGGTGGAATGATGATATAAATATGACCATCATCAATACTTTCTTATCTGGTATTGCAGGCTCAAGATATAAGAAAATGGTTCATGAAAAAAAATGAGAAAGGTGCTGGGAATGACAATACTTCAAAACAGGCAAATCCCTCTACACCTGAGAAGCCTCCTGCTGTCTCACAGCCTGGAAAATTGGTATGTCACTAAAATCTCTCTCTTTCTCAAGAAACCCTTTTCCACTATGAACCACTCAGTAGGTTTCTTGCATGATATGAGTTTAGTGTTAGATACAATGTAAACTGGATAAGTTTGTGGTTTGTTCTATCTCTCCTTTGGAATGTTTAACCTTACTGTTGTTAATGAAAGATCTTCAAATTATTGCCCTAAATACATAACTTGAAGACAGGAAAACTGAGATGGTTATAAAGGAATATACTTTCTGGTATTATTCCCTTTGACCACAACTATTTTCTTCGGAGCATCTTGTGTCTCTTTGCTTTGCTTTGTATCTGAGCTGTGGTACAATTGGGAGGCATGGTATCACCAACACCTTTATAAAAATAAAGAACGCCAGAACTAGAGCTCCTGTTGGTTCTTTATCATTTTCTAGTCATCCATTTTATACCTTTTCTTCCACAGAGATGCTTTGTTTGAGAAATCTAATTAACATTTGTTTCTATTTGGTGAATTGTAGCTCCAAGGAGTACAAGAATGTTCTGGTCGGAGGAAAACAAGCAAATATTTTGCTAAAGATGGACAGAGCACAAAAGATGAGATGGAAATTGAGGAATCTTCTGATAAAAAGAAGGCACAAAAGGGTAGTATGGAGTTAGCGAACAATGTTAAGCCCCAACCTGGAAAGAAAACCCGCAAACTTGAAAGTGATGATGAAGATGAAGATTTTGTTACACCTACCTCAAGGAAGGCTTCAGTTGATGCCACTCCAAACAAGAAGTTGAAAACTAGTTCTGGTAGAGGAGTTGCAAAGAAAATTGTTGACAATATTGATGAAGATGACTGTCAAAAACTAAAATCTGTTGCAAAATCTGCTGGGAGTGGCAGGGGTCGTGGTGCAAAAGGCTCTTCAGTCACTCCAATTAAAGCAGAAAGCATGGATGGTGATGAAAGTGATACAGAGGACATGGATGATAAGGATGCTAAATCTGTAAAACCTGGTGGGCGAGGCCGAGGTGGGAGAGGTGCACCAGCTGGTGGAAGAGGCCGAGGTGGTGGTGGAAGGGGTGGTTTCATGAACTTTGGTGAGAGGAAAGATCCTCCTCACAAAGGAGAGAAGGTACAAAAGTGAAGGAATTGTAAATATTTTATCTAATACACCACTTGTTGACACTTAATTGAGTTTCTTATGTGTCAGGAACTTCCTGAAGGTGCTGCTAACTGTTTAGATGGTTTGACATTTGTGATTAGTGGGACACTTGACAGGTAATCCGTAATACTCAAAGAGTGTGTATCCATAGCTCAGATGTTTTGTTTGTGTAACAACAAAAGATGAAGGGTCTGTGTACAGTGTTTTCTGTCTGAATGGCTGAACGGATGTATACTCTCTTATTGTATGCTACAACAAGCATATGTGCTGAATGATATTGTCTTTTTATATGCTGACATGGTATCATCATATATCCCATGCTTTATCTCGCTGTTTGAAGTTGCCTTTGCATTGTTCTTTTTTTTCAGTTTAGAAAGAGAAGAAGCTGAGGATTTGATCAAACGCCATGGTGGGCGTGTTACAGGATCTGTCAGCAAAAAGACGGTGATTATTGTGATAATTAATTAGATTTACTATAGCTTTTTTGTTGGGCTATATTATGAATGTTTATCTTAATTTTGCAGAGTTATCTTCTGTGTGATGAAGATATTGCCGGACGGAAGTCTGCCAAGGCTAAGGAGCTTGGGCAAGTTTCTTGATTGATCCTTTTATCTTAAACTTGTGATACAAGTACATTCTTGTGATGCTTTCTCACCATGTTTATATATTTCTCTCTTTGGATCTTATGCAGCACGCCTTTTCTTACGGAGGATGGTTTATTTGATATGATTCGAGCATCAAATAAATCAAAGAAGCCAGTGGATAAGGTTGCAACATCTTCTCCTAAGAAGAGCCCGCAAAAGTCAGAAAAAAATGGTATGTTCCAATCAACCATAATTTGGTGTTTGGTTGTAGCCACCATTTTTCATCTTGTCATCCATGTATGGTCCTATTATTGGGGATGTATATGATTCATTATGGATTTGTTTATCAGCATCAATGGTTCAATATAGTTAAGAGTCCTTTTCATTTGGTTTGTCCAAGTATGTTCTTCCAGTTAACTTTAAAATGTTTTCTTTTACAAGCTGGTCAGAGTGTTAGAAGCTCAGATACAAAAGGAGTGGCTTCTATTTCAACATCTTCCAAGACAAAAATTCAATCTACTTCACAGTCTTGGTTGCCATGGACTGAAAAATATAGGCCAAAGGTCCCCAGTGATATAGTTGGGAATCAGTCTCTGGTATGCGTTCAGTCTTTATTTTCAAGATCTGGGTTAGATATATGATCTATATAACTGACTAGCAGAGTGGGATGAAGGCTAAGTAGTAGTTGTCTACTTTGGTAAAGGAACACACTGCCAGAGGTCTGTATATCTATTAATGTTTTATTACTGATGGCATCTAGTTGAGTGCAGGTGAAACAGCTCCATGATTGGTTGGTTCATTGGAATGAACAATTCCTTAATACTGGGAAAAAAGGAAAAGGAAAGAAACAGAATGATTCTGGTGCTAAGAAAGCTGTGCTGCTGAGTGGAACACCTGGTATTGGGAAGACTACCTCAGCAAAGCTGGTCAGTCTGATGCTTGGTTACCAGACTATTGAGGTCAGGCAGTTTCTTTCATCTTTTCCCTTTCCCCGTTTTTGAAATTTATGTGTCCAACCATTTTTTGGTGTGTCTAACTATCCTCTTGTGTAGGTTAATGCTAGCGACAGTCGTGGAAAGGCTAATGGTAAAATTGAAAAAGGAATTGGGGGAAACACTTCTAATTCTATCAAAGAACTTGTTAGCAATGAAGCCTTGAGTTTTAACATGGAAAGGTTGGGATTCAACTTTTGTGCTTGCATCTGTAAGTAAATTATTGATCTGCTGATGATTTTGAGTGATGTTGCAGGTCTCAGCATCCAAAGACTGTTCTCATTATGGATGAGGTTGATGGTATGTCTGCTGGAGACAGGGGTGGAGTGGCTGATCTTATTGCCAGCATCAAAATCTCAAAAATTCCTATAATATGTATCTGTAATGATCGCTATAGCCAGAAACTCAAGAGCCTTGTGAACTACTGCTTACTGCTTAGCTTTCGGAAGCCAACAAAGCAGCAGGTCTATTCTGATCTTATTTATTAAATATGGATGCAAAAACAAGTGAGAGATTGTAAATGCTTCCAATTTCATTATATATTGTAGAGTTTTATACTCCAATGTTCTGATTCTTGATGTGACTGCATTTTGGGGTGTGGCTTGTTCTCATATGGTGATTGACTAGCAATGTCATAGGGGAGAATATACTCAACCTCTACCGCATGTCTAGCTTCTGACTGTGCATATTCAAACTTAAATTTCTCTTTGGTTATTATATTCCCTTACTTTTGACTTGAGTCTATACTGATGTTAATTTAACTTTGAGAATGAGTGGTTGTCACAATGCTAAAGAAAAACTGATGACTTGTGGTGACTGCTATTGCATGGTCCCAAATGAATGACTTTATGGCTTATTAAACATGAAATTGGGTGTATTTAGTAATATAGAAAGCTGTTTCCAAATTGCTCAAGTAATATTTCTGTTTGTGAGAAAGCAACTATTTAGATTTCTATTCTTCTATTAAGAGCTGAAATCAAAAAAGTGTCAATCTGTTGTATCTTTAAATTGCCAGTGCCTGAAGTCATGTTATCATTGAGTTGGAACCATGAGAACGTTTTTTTGATGGTTATTCTAGCATCATCATATTCTTATCTTAAAAGTTTATGGCTTTCCATTTGGCTTAGTGGATGAGTTCAAATGACATCTCCTGGTTCTCCTTGCTGATATGGTTGACAATCTCTATTTTCTGTCCCCGCAAAAAGTTGATGTAACATGAGCAATTTGCACCAATATTTGATGTGTGAATTGCAGTTTTTGCTTGCCTTTCTTGTTAGGTTAAGTATGATAATTATTTTTGGTCTTGGTCAATAATTCTTCTCTCTCTCTATCTGTTTATTTTTTCTTTTCCCTTGGCACTGGCAGATCTCCAAAAGGTTATCACAAATTGCAAATGCAGAAGGGCTTCAAGCTAATGAGGTGCTCACTTTAAGGGATCTATTATGTTTTACAGCTATTGTTTGTTTCTTTTAGCATGTCTTACTTTATTCATTTAACGGATTGAGGTCGTGCTTTCTGATCATAGATCACACTTGAGGAGCTTGCAGAAAGAACAAATGGGGATATCCGAATGGCCCTTAACCACTTGCAGTATATGAGTCTTTCGATGTCGGTCATTAAATTTGATGACATCAAACAACGGCTTCAAAGCAGTTCCAAGGATGAAGATATTTCACCCTTTACTGCGGTTGATAAGTATGCTACCTTCACATGTTTTCATTCTTTTGTTCAGTACTATCATCTGCTTCATTCTCAATACTTTTATAAACCTGGTTATTAATTCCTTTATTTAATTGATACATATCTGACCTTATTTATATACGTGTTGGAAGTTGGTACTCCCCATTTTGATTTTTTTATGTAATTATTGGTGGAGTAGCAAATTGTCGGCAGTTGAGTAATTTACCTGTTAATTTGAGATCCCTTTTGAGATTCTTCTTCCCATATGTATGAGAAGATTTTTTTTTCCTGGCTAATTTAATCATGTCTTTGTCGGATGTGCTTCTCTAAATTTGTGAGTTTCTCATTCAAACCTGCTCACAAACTAGTCTCATCTTGTTGGTGCAGACTTTTTGGATTCAATAGTGGGAAGTTGCGAATGGATGAGAGAATCGACCTTAGCATGAGTGACCCTGATCTGGTTCCTCTTCTTATTCAGGTATGACTTGTAACAGAGGTTAACATGTGAATTATTATTATTATAATTATTGTTGTTGGTGTTGTTGTTGTTGTTTATTTATTTTTTCTGAAAATTGATAGGACAAGAATGGGGTTGGTCCTCATTAAGTCTTGCAATGTAAAGATATTCCTGTATGCATTTGAGCATCTTTTATGCATTTTACCCTTGATTTCAGGAAAACTATATCAATTATAGGCCAAGTTCAGCTGGTAAAGATGATAATGGAATGAAAAGGATGATCTCACTTGCTCGTGCTGCTGAGTCGATTGGGGATGGTGATATTATTAACGTCCAGATTCGGAGATACCGGCAGTGGCAGCTCTCTCAGATTGGTTGTCTTTCGTCTTGCATCATTCCGTATGTTCTCGCTCTTCTGTCCTGAAATTGGTCATTTTTTCATACGGGTGTTACTGATATTTGTACATTTATCTATGAAACAGTGCAGCTCTGTTGCATGGGCAGCGTGAAGTCCTCGAGCAGGTGATTATGTATATCATTATGGGATTAACTTTTTTGCATATCAGATCTTTCACTAGTGTGTATACTTATGTCACTGTCTCTGAAGATGTGATTAATGTGTAATTATAGAAATTATTTGAGATTGCTGCAAAATTTGTAAAATATTTTCAAGTAGCGACAACTAGTGTACAGGTGTCAGTCTACTTGAGGTTGCATTGGTCTTTAATAATCCAGAAATTATTTAGTTCAGTTTCTTATAAATTTCAATGAGGTAATATTTCATCTAGGCAGGGCTACCATTTTAAGCGTTCTTGCTGGACTGGTATGAGGATATAGTATTATGAAAATAACTTTGACAGCTTATGAGAGAGCCTAAGGTTGTAAAAATCTCTGAATTTGTAAGTGGTCTTCAGCATTTAAGCTGATGCTTGTGGGCTTTGCACAAGTTCATAAGGATGGTGGGTGGTTAAAGTTACAGCATCCTTATTAGTAGTTGTTAAACATTTACAGGGGGAGCGCAATTTCAATAGATTTGGTGGCTGGCTAGGAAAGAATTCTACCATGGGGAAGAATTACAGATTGTTGGAAGATCTTCATGTTCATCTTCTGGCTTCGGGCAAATCAAACTTAGGAAGGTATTTAGTGCACATTTCTGTCATTCTTTGGCTGCATGTTCGATCAATCTAGACTTGGCTGTAATATCAATCCCTGGCAAAATCTTTTAAGCATATTAATCCTGAGTAAAACTTATTCTGATAGTATCAGTTTGTTATCTATGCTCCTTGATCATGCCACTGAATTCACATCACCTTTGCAGGTCAACATTGCGACTTGACTACTTGACTACTCTTTTGAAGCAGTTGACTGATCCTTTAAAGGAGTTACCAAAGGTAGATGTTTTGTTCCTTTGTTACCTACTGAAGGTTAATCCTTTTTTTTCTTTTTCTGCTGGACATGTGCATTATTTTGTTGAATGAACTGCCAGGATGAAGCTGTCGGGAGGGTTGTGGAGTTCATGGACACATATTCCATTAGCATGGAGGACTATGAAACAATCACGGAGATATCAAAATTTAAGGTGCAACAGTTATCGCTTTAATATTTTCATCTCAAATACTTATTCTCGAAGTTTTTCTCAACTGAATTCCTATGTTCATGAATTAGGGGCATCCAAATCCACTGGATGGTATACAGCCT
Source organism: Scutellaria baicalensis (assembly GCA_005771605.1). Taxonomy (NCBI): domain Eukaryota; kingdom Viridiplantae; phylum Streptophyta; class Magnoliopsida; order Lamiales; family Lamiaceae; genus Scutellaria; species Scutellaria baicalensis. The sequence continues at coordinate 31,074,136 of CM016722.1, read as the reverse complement.
GCTGTAAAAGCTGCTTTGACAAAAACTTATAACAAAGGCAGCTCATCGCGTGTGATTCGGTCTGCAGACTTAATCATGCTTCCCGGAATTAAAAAGGCTCCAAAGAAACGGGTTGCAGCCATGCTAGAACCTGTTGAGGAGACTTTGGCAGGAAGTGCTGAAAATGAGGAAGAAAGTGTCTCAGATGCAGAGGAGGAGGGTATGCTTTTCTTGTCTGTAAAAGAAATTTCAGATTTGTTTATTGATTCCTGCTTTTTCCGGAAAGATGTATTAAATATACAGCTTTGCTACCTCATTTTAAGCTTAACTTTTGTGCACCATAAAGGCTACATAGTGTTTTAAACTAGAATGATGATCTACTGTGATGTTGACATTTTACTCACATGTTTGGATCTCTGTTTTCGTGATTGTAGTGATGATCAAGATAGTGTATACTTGTTGTATGTTTTTTTTTTTTGTTTCAGAGGATGACTCAGTTGATCCAGAGAAGGAGAAGCTGCAATCTGATCTGGAGAGGCTAAATTCGAAAGGTTGGTGATAGATACTTCTTTTGACAATTCAAGATGGCAGATTTCAACTATTACCAGTTGCGCAATGTTATTTCAGCATTCACTTTTATTACAATTTTAACTCTCTCTCTCTGGTGATTTCAGCTATCCAAGTACAAATGGACTTGAAGATTTCGGGAAGCTCAAGCGCCAAAAAGGCACCTTCAGGCAGAGGGAAAGGAAGTAGTGCAACCTCAGATAGCAAAAGGGGTCGGGGTTCTGTGGCTGCTTCCAAGAGAAAGAGATGATAGTTGTGTTTCGTTATACAACCCGAGTAATTAACTACCCCTTTTTCAGCCCTTTATCTTGGCTCTGTTTTGGGTACATTGGCATGGTAGATGACAAGATGTGTTATTTTGTTTTGGTGATCTGAATTCGGATGTAATTTTGTGGATAAACTATTAGGAAGATTAAGATGTGAAGTATCCATGGTTTTTGCTTGCTTTATTTACTTGCATCATTCATCATTTGATTGTGAAAATGCTTATAATTCTTGAATGCATAATATCTTGAAATAATAGAACTGCATCATTAATCTTTTTGATCGCTTATTAGATTTAGAGGTGCTTATCCAGTTGGAATTGTTGGGTTCAGAAATTGTAAGGTAAAATGTAAATGATTAAAAAACTAAATTACAAAATGTTTGAAACCTTGAAGTTTGAATGATTGAACTTACTAACTCTTTAAATTAATGATAATGATAATATTTCCAAAATCATATTATCCTACAATTAAAAAAAATTCAAAAAAAAAAAAGACGATTAATAATGCAAACTTTTAATACAAGTTGCAATAGAATATGTTGAATATATTGCAATTTTGATAATCAAATTCTATTTTATTTAAATTAATGAGTAGACTGCTATCTCGCCTTTGTAAAAGTGTAGATTGTGTGATAATTAAAGTTTGAACTCTATATTAATAAATTTTCTAATCTTTATTCTCTCCTACCACTCTCACTAGTTCATTAAAATATGTAAATAAGAAACAATATTACTTTATTTGGCGCATATAATTAATAGTTTCAAATTGTGTTCCAAAGATTTTATAGTATATAAATAAACTGAAATATATAAAAGTAAATGAACTAAAAAGAAAAGGTGGGTTATAACTTATACTCAATGCTGGTAAACTGAGCCGTTACAGGAATTTATTTTAATTATGTGAAGGAGAGATGTGTGATTTGTGAATCATAACCTATTCAATGTACATGCTCTTAGTATGTTTTTCTTCTTTCTAAATTAAAGAAAAAGTATTTATGAAAATGAAATGCAGATGATTAAAATTGGTGACTAGGTAGATTTTGGGGGAAAGATGTTATTGTTTAGTAACCTAAATTCATGGAGAAGAGTTATACTTGTGTGCATCTGTTGCATCGTACAATTGAACGCTACCTGAATCCACTGAATTTAATATTTATTATTTCTTTTTTTAATTCATGTACTATTGACCTTTATGTTATATCAGTATAACATTTATATTATATTTGTATGACTTTCATGTATAAATAACATAACCTTTATGTAATATTGTAACTTCAGAAGAAAAAAATAATTCAGCACAATTCGTATCAACATGCCTTTATGGTACCTTACTCATACATTTATGTGATATTACATGTACTTTTTTATATCAATTTAATCATAGCCTTCTGTAATGTCTACATTTATATACCAACTTATACTAATTAAATAATAGAGGTTCACATAATATAGCATAAATGTTTAATTGAGATATTAAATGTTTGTGTAATATAAAGTAACTAATGAATGATATTATATAGAAGTATGAATGTCATAATTAGAAGGTGTTACATATTTGTCAGAATACAAACACACGAGTGGTGTGTCAACACACAAATCTGCGTGCATGGAGGCATATATAAGAGAGCGCATGAAGATGTGTGGAAACGGGTTTTAAATTGATCGATCCAAATGATATGAATGCTAGATCTATGCACAATTGCACTCAAATATTTGTGCGTAGAAACTTTTTTTAGTTGATTTAAGAACCTACTTTTAGAATTAGAACCTATTGGCCTTAAGATCACTGGGATCAACCTGTCAATTATCTTCTACAATGAAACTATAAGACAAATTTACAAAGAATCTTTTCACAATGAACTTATATATACACGAAAATGTTGAAATGCTCGACAACTTTCAATATGTAACGTGTAATAATGTAATCTCCTGAAATTATATAATAGATATGTTAATATCTGATACATCAAAAATTGACATATATTAATGTTATCACGATGAGTCGTTAGGATAACTGGACCATAGGTAAGCATACATCAAGAAAATGTTTTTAAAATAAAAATCATCTTTTTTTTTAATCAAAATATTATAAAATAGGGAAAAAAGAACATAAAAGAAGAAGGTTCGAGGAAGATAGAAACATAAAGAGAGTGTTGTGTCACTGAGTTGGACCACCATGAAAACAACACTAATCGTCTTCTTTCATTCAATGTCTTTTTCCTCTGTTTATTAGTCAAACATACAAATTATATATTAGTAGGTCTTATGTGAGACCGTCTCACGGATCATGTTCTGTGAGACGGGTCAATCCACATCTTACATTTCACAATTCACATTTAAATTAGTGGAAATGAATTTGATTCATAGGTTAAAAGGATCCGTCTCACGAAAACGCTCCGTGAGACCGTCTCACGCAAGTTTTTGTGTTTATTATAATCTTTCTTTTCAATTATTTTTAGCATATATAAAGACAAACCTTTGTCGACCTTCATAAAATTCAGTTAATAATTATTTTTTGTTCAATTTCAGTAAATTGGAATTTATCATTAAAGCATATTGTATCATGTAAATTTTCGTTTTAGTTGATTTCTATATTTTTATTATCAATTTTATGTAGTATAGTTTTGATCATTTATCTTTTTCTTTTCAATAATTATATATGATTTGTTTTGAATTTTGATTTTTGTCTGACATCAGAATTGCTGAAGTAAACTTCCTATTTCAGCGACATTTCAAGTAAAAGCGGATAAATATTAAATTTTTTTTATTAAAACATCAAAATTAAAATAAATAAAATTTATGGTTATAAAATAGTGGGTAATATCTAATTTAAAAAGGAAACTTTTTATTGAAAACATTATAATCATATAGACGAAATGCATTCATATAATGTGACGTCACGACTTTTAAAATAAAAATTTTTACCAATGTTTTTAGTTGATACATTTATTAGAAAATATTGGACCTTATAAATCAGAATATGGACTACAAAACTCCTACTGATGTCTTAACTTTGGTAAATTTGGTGTTATATTTTAAATTAAATAGTATAATTGAGATAGTATTAACAAATTAATTTAATTTTGTGATACAAATCAATAGCACATGAGTCATAACTAAGAAAATGCGAAATTTTGGTTTGAGACGAGTGTAGTGTTTCATGTAACAAAATTATAGCTTTAAGATTAATATATATATATATATATATATATATATATATATATATAAAAGATTTTGTAAAATGAGATTGACCAAAAATAAGTGGAAGTTTCAGGTAATTAACCCTAAAACCTATTACTTGAGGATCACTCTTTTATGTGCTTTTGGAATTCTTGATTAGGTTGATCATTCAATAAAGAAGCCAACTGATAAAGATTCATATTGATTAATATATTTATTTCTCACTATTTAATAAACAGTACTTTAATTTTCAGAAAAAAATACATAGTCTTTTTAAACACAAAAAATTTCGTGAGACGGATCATTTTAACCCATGGATCAAACTCATTTCTATTAATTAACATGTGAATTGTGAAATGTGGGTTGTGGGTTGATCCGTCTCATAGAAAATGATCCGTGAGACGGTCTCACATATATATACATTTATCGGATCTGTATTTAGTATTCAATAACGTCTTCCACACCATCAAAGAATACACATTAAATATCACAAAATTCGTAAAACTTCACATCCAAATTCTAAAATTATAGTATTTAAAGATCCAACTTCTTTTAACTTAGTAGCCGCGACTACATTCAACATAGATTCCCTTAAAAAACCTTTAAAAATGCAGATTGTTGACAAGAAAATAGAAGGACAGAGAGAAAAATCAAAGTAGGGTTAATTAAATAATACATACATCTCATATAGACACTTTCTGAAACAATCTCGATTACTTCAGAGTTATAGATCAATTATGAAATAAAGAATAAAGATATGGACAAATTAGTTTGAACCCATTTGAAAAGTATGAAAGAAAAAATGATTATAAATTAAGAAAAGGGAAACCATGGAGATCATCATAATTAATGGTATAGATATAGATACAAGATTCTGATCTAATGGGATCCACATAGGAACAAAATAATTACTAAATATATATAAATAAAGAAAGTGGATGGAGACAAGAATAGAAAAATAAAAAAAGTGTAGTGGTATTTGGAGGAAAGAACATAGTAGCTTCGAGGTTTTGATGAAGTGAGAATAATATTTTATCCTTATCTATGTTAAGGTCATGGAGAACGTCACCCACACGAGCTTCTGCCTCCTTTATTTTATTTTTTCAATTAGGTCAAGTTGGGTTTTGATTTTTATTAGATAAGAACAAATTCACTAATCTCTCCACTTCCTTGGGAGACATTTGGACCCATTTTTTCCCTTTTGGTCTACCCCTCTCTTATTATTATTACACAAATTTTTTTTTTGTGTAATGATGTCAGACTCGCTAACTCAACTTACTTCCATATATTTATATACGAAACGTGAGTTGTGAGTTGGTCATTTCACATGAAATCATCTCCAAAAATGTCTCACATATATAAGACTTACTCTTATTCTTATTACAAGTACTATCAGTACTACTTGGATTGGATTAATGCAATTCGGGTCAATTTAATCCGAAAATACTTTTTTGGCTTTCCTATAAGTTTAGGTGTGTTCGCTCACATGCACACTCTCCCATGCATGTGTTCGTGCTTATGTAAATCTTCTAATAATAACATTGATGCATTTATATTGTGTTAGTTATACATTTATGTTATATTACATAAACATTTAATGCATCTTAGTTGTATTAATAATATTTTTAATTAAGGGAAAAATTCAAATTTGGTACCCGAAAATAGGGTTTATTTTAGATCGGGTACCCCAAAGTTCAACTTAATCAATTAAGTCCCTCAGTTTACCAAATCAATCAGAAATGGTCCCCGCCGTTAAAAAACCGTCCAATTAAACGGAAGTTAACTGCCAGAAAACGATTTAGAGCGAAAATTAATTTCCTAACCCTAATTTCTTCCCCAATTTCTTGCGCAGCCATTCCTCACCTCAAAATCGATCGATTCTGGACCACAATCGATCGATTGAACCCTAATTTCCTCAATTGTGAACTTCAAGATCCTCAACCTTTGTTTGCAATGTCCCAAAATAGCGATTCTTCCTCATATTCAAGTTGGAATTCTTTAAAGAGGCTTCAAACACAACAACAATGTAAATGTGGATTTGACTTGCCTTTGAAGACCTCTTGGTCGAAAGATAATCCAGGGAGGAGATATTGGTGTTGCCCAAATTATGGGATAAGGTTTATTATCATTTTTTTGACTTCGAATTTGCATTGAATTTCTGTTTTTTTTTTTCTTGTTTGGTCGATTCTGAAATTTGATGTTTTGTTATGGCAATGCAGAAAGTAGGGTATTGTGGAGTGTTCAAATGGTTTGATGATGAAATCTGTGTTAGGTCCAAAAGCATCATCCCTGGATTACTGAGAAAATGTGACAGGCTTGAGGAAGAAATCAATGAAGGGAAGAGAATTGCTAAGAGCAATGAAAGGAAAATGAAGGATAAAATCAGTGCTTTGGAGAAAAAATTAGGGGAAGTGGAGAAAAAGTACAAATTTGCAAAGAAGTTTGTTGTAATTTTGATCACTGTTTTGTTTGTGGTTTATAATGTGTAGAGGAGTAGGATGAATGGATGTTGGTAGTATAATTTCAGTTTTTGGTGCACAACTTGTATTGACAATGTTATTGGAAATGAAGTTTTTGACAAATTGCATTGCAATTAAGATTTTTAATGTGTTAGTAATTGAAGTGTTTTTGGTTGACATTATTGAAGTGAATTGCAAGTGTTTGCAAAAATGTGGAAATCTGCATTGTGGCAAAATGGAACAAACCAATAAATGCCCCAATCTAACCAATTGCAACAATTCAAATAAGTAAGTGCAAGGAAAAGGAATTGCAAACTCAACAATGATGAAACAGATTCATATTAATACCAATAATACATAGTACATTGTGATACATAAATTGTTCATCAATCCAAAGAGGCATACATTCAAATACATAAACTCCAATTTCAAATAACCAAATACATAAACTATATCTTACAATTCATTATCAGATAAGCTAAAATTGAAATAATACAAGAACAAAGCATCTCATTTCTTCCCACTCCCACTTCCACCACCTCCTTTGTTCCCAATTCCACCACTCTTTGAGGATTCTCCCCTCTTCCTCTTGTAAGCCCTTTCATTCAAATTGGAGAGTGTGGTATAGTTTACACCTCCTTTCACAAGCACTGAACCGCTCATACCAACTGATTGGATAACCTAGCATTGTAGTCAATATATAAGATGACTCATAATCATGTTTTTTCTGCAAAAAATGGGCTTAATGAGAAGAAATAACTCACATTCACATTTTGAGTTCCACTTGGGGTTCCTTGGATGCTTGTTGACATTCTAGCCCTTGACTTATTTGCTTTTTGGTTAGCAGCCAATAAGATTGCATCAGACACATTATTAGTGCATAAAAAGGTGGTGAAACACATAATTGTAGGAAACACATATAAGCCTCTTTACCATATTTTGAGGTGTTTCTTCATTTGCAGGGTAAGTAGAAGTTTCTTCATTTGCAGGGTGGATAGAACTGTGCCCCTGTTGAGATGATTCAATCTGCAGTGGAACTGAACATCTTATATCCTCATCAACATGCCCTGCTGACACCTCTTGTTGTGTTCTTCTAACTTGTGAAGAATGTAAGAATATCAGTTTCCTAAGGCAAAAAATAAGACCAACCTTAAGTTCTGGTTTTCTACCCTCAGTAATAGGGTTAAACTTGGCAAATTTGGGCATATCATCCTCATCACTAGCCTGAACACTCTCTAGTGAATCATTGCTATTGGCAGCAACCTCAACATCACCCTCAATCATAGCCCTAACCTCATCACTCACAAACTGATTTTTCATTTTCCTACCACTACCCTCAACACCCCCAAACTCAGCATCACTGTCCACATTTTCATCATACAACTTATCATCCTCTTCCATCTCATAATCACTGTCTAACAACACATCTTCATCCTCATCAGATGAATTATCATCATCACTCAACTCAGTTTCATTTTCATTTTCATCTTCAACCACAAGTTCATTCAAGAAAGAAATGTCAATATCCTCATCAGTGTCTATAGGATTAGGTTCATCATTTGAGGGTTCTACATGATTAAGTTCATCAGTTGAGGGTGCTACAAGATTAGGTTCATCAGTTGGAGCTGGAGATGAATCTAAGTGTTCTATGTAGAAAATAACCTCCTTATTCCTAGGGATATAGTCCATTGTCCTATACACAGCTGCATCACAGGTCAGTCTTCTACTATCCTGTATACAAACCCCAACCTGATGCCACCACATACTTTTATCAGGATCATAACCTAATTCAGTGGCAAACTCTGTAAATTTAATTAATCCTAACTTCTCACCATCTACATTATCAAAATAATCCACAACCCCCCATCATAATACCTATATCTGGTTTCATCATACCACATTCTCACCATCTACATTATCAAAATAATCCACAACCCCCCATCATAATACCTATATCTGGTTTCATCATACCACATTCTACCACCATAATGCACTTTCAAGGTAAACATAGTAGGCTCATCTGCATATAAGAAAATAATTGCACATTTTAGGCATTCTGGCCCAGATCCCTAAATCAAATCCCATCTATTGCAAGCATAAAAGCATCCATATAAAAAATGCAGAAAACACAAAAATTAAGCTTTGGTTTTGGCCGCATTACGAAAAATGAAGAAAAAATCCACATTATAGCACAACATTTTAGCAATTGACTACACCCGTACATTTCAGAAAACCCATACATTTTAGCAATTGACTACACCCGCATTTTGCCAAAAATTAGAACTTACCATAATGTGGTGTGTTTTTTAGTCCAGTGGAGCTTCTTCTTGCCATGGGAATACCGATTTCTTGAACAGCTCGAACGAGGATTACGGGGGTCGTGAGCTTCCAGTGATGGTCGATTTCTTGTCGAAGTGGCCTAGGGTTAGTGATGATTTGGAGATTGACAGGTGAAGCTGTGATTTGGGGGGGGGGGGGGGGGGGGGGAATTAGGGCTGCACAAGAAATTGGGGAAAAAATTAGGGTTAGGAAATTAATTTTCGCTCTAAATCGTTTTCTGGCAATTAACTTCCGTTTGATTGGACGGTTTTTTAACGGCGGGGACCATTTCTGATTGATTTGGTAAAACTGAGGGACTTAATTGATTAAGTTGAACTTTGGGGTACCCGATCTAAAATAAACCCTATTCTTGGGTACCAAATTTGAATTTTTCCCCTTAATTAATTATGTCAATAATACATTTATGTTATATACGATCACATATTTTTGGTGTTTAGACAACCATGTAATATATAATACATTTAACTAGATGTATTAATATGTTCATGTTATATTCTTATAATACATTTACATGATATAAGTAATGCTCTTTTGTAATATTTCAATTAAAATGAGCTTAATACCTTGATGTGGATGAAATAATACCTTTATGGCAAAATATTTTGTGCAACTGATGCATGGATCTAGGATCCATCCATGCACCCAAGTCGATCCACCCCACGCGCCTCTGACGCGTGTTTTCACGCGCCCCATCACGCTTTCACGCGCCTGGTGGGTCCACTCAAACCTACCAAGATTCGCTTCAAACAGTCATACCCTCATGTTAGGGTTACCCTCATGTAATGTTAGGGTTACCTTCATGTTATGTTAATGTTACCCGTGTTACCTTCACGAGGGTAACACTAACATAAGATTAAGGTAACCCTAACATAACGTGAGGGTCACTCTAACATACATGAAGGTATGATTAACATTGTTTTTCACATTCATGTTATGTTAATGTTACTTTCATGTTATATTAGTGTTACCTTCGTGTTATTTTAATTCAGTGATTTTAAACTAAGGGTATGAAATCTGGAGATGGGGTCACATTAACATAACGCGAAGGTAACTCTAACATAACACGAAGGTAACACTAATATAACGTGAGAGTAACGACCAAAACACGCAAAAAAGTAAAGAGGCGCGGGCTGGGCAGGCCAGCCTAGCCCGCGCGTCCGTGCAACAGCCTAGCCCGCGCGTCCGTGCAACTGATGCACAGGAGAGTAACTCTACCTTTATATATAACTAGAGGGACACTTATGTAGCGACGTTTCAGCCAAAAAAAATTATATAAAGAGTTACTCTTCTGTGCATCAATTGCACGGATCTGAGATCCGTGCAACTGGGCCCCGCGCGGGCTGGGCTGGCCCGCCTAGCCCGCACCTTTTTTACTTTTTTCGTGTGTTTTGGTCGTTACCTTCACATTATGTTAGTGTTACCTTCGTGTTATGTTAGGGTTACCTTCGCGTTATGTTAATATGACTCCATCTCCAGATTTCATATCCTTAGTTTAAAACCACTGAACTAAAATAACACGAAGGTAACACTAATATAACATGAAGGTAACACTAACATAACATGAAAGTAATATTAACATAACATGAAGGTAAAAAACAATCTTAATCATACTTTCATGTTATGTTAGAGTGACCCTCACGTTATGTTAGGGCTACCTTCATGTTATGTTAATGTTACCTTCATTATGGTAACACTAACATAACATGAGGGTAACACTAACATAACATGAGGGTATAACTGCCTGGAGCGAATCTTGCTGAGTTTGAGCGAACCCACCAGACGTGTTGGGTATAACGTGAGAGTGCGTTGGGGCGCGTGAAAACGCACGTTAGAGGCGCGTGGGGCAGGTTGACCCGGATCCATGCACCAGTTGCATAAAATATTTTGCCTTATATAAAAGTTAGGATCCATACACCAGTTACCTTATATAAAAGTGTGTGGGACCAGAGTTTCAATTGAAATGAATTAATACCTTTGTGTAAATGAATTAACACTGTTACATACAACTAGTAAGACATTTATGTAATACTAATGAGACCTCACGTTTCAACTAAAAAAAGAATTTATTACAAGAAAAAAAATACATGTTACACATATATAGTTATAAAATATAATTACTATATATGCATTGTGTGGTAAGACCGTACGTCATATTTATCTCACTTTATTTTTCTGAGACAACATGATATAGTATATGCAATAAAAAGGTTGGCTCTTTTATCCATATATATAAATGTGACAAATTAAGTCCAATCTAAACTGCCCAAAAAGGAGAAAGGAAATTAATTAGGATTTCAAAAGATAAACCTATTTGAATATTGCCTCGACCAGTAGCCTTATTTCAAGCTAGTTAACAATTGTGTTGACACTATAATTCACTTTATATTACACCTAATTAATTAATAATGTTTTTATTTTTGATATGTAGTAATTAAAAATGTTAATAAATAGTCAAAAATTGTTTCTATTTTGGGTTTTATGAAACCCTTTTATGAAATATTATTAACTTAAATCTTGAATCACTTTATGTAACACTTTATAAATGCTACATATATATATATATATATATATACTATTTATATAACGTTTTTTCTTTTCTTTTTTGGAAATTAAAAAAAAAAATTCAACCACGTAAATTTGATCCATGCAACATAGTTGACATTGACAATGCTTACCAACTAGACCATTCAACACATCCTTATATTAATTGAATCTCTATTTTATTTAACTTCTATATATAGCTTTCTCTCGTTTTATTTTGAATTTATATTTTCTGTAATAGAATATATATAATTTATTTTGTAGATACACAATAAAATTACATATTAATGTAATATGATATGATATATTTATTTTGAGTGAGAGGTAAATTATCCATATATACAAAGATTGTTGACGTTCCAAAACTTACTTTTATGTATGAGAAAAAGTATGTTATATATATATATAAGTTTTAGAGTGACTCTCCTATACACCAGTTGCACGGATCTCAGGTTGCGTGCGGGCCGGCTCAGCCCGCGCCTCTTTACTTTTTTCACGTGTTTTGGTCGTTACCTTCATGTTATGTTAGTGTAACCTTCATTTCTAGATTTTATACCATTAGTTCAAAAACATTGTACTAAAATAACACGATGGTCATACTAACATAACATGAAGGTCACACTAACATAACGTGAAGTTCACACTAACATAACATGAAGGTAAAAAACAATGTTAATCATACTTTCATGTTATGTTAGACTGACCTTCATGTTATGGTAGTGTTACCTTCATATTATGTTAGTGTTACCTTTATCTGGATCGAATTTTGATAGGCTTGAGCGCGCCAACCAGGCTCGTGGGAGCGCATTGACTGTGCGTGAGGGCGCGTTGGTCAACGTGTTGACCGATTATACATGCACCCAGGTGCACAAAATATTTTGCCTCTCTTTTATACTAGTGTATATTTATTCAGATAATTATTGTATTGCATAATAGACTAAATATTAATCTGAATTTTGTTGAATTGTCAATATATGAGGCGTTAATTTCTGGTAATATTCAGACAGTTGAAGTGAGTGAGGTTTTGTCTTAATTAGAGGATTTATCTTGGGGAGGTTTCATCCTCAACCAATCATATATATATATATATATAAAGCATGACCAACTCTTTGAACTTTATTTTGTTATCATATATATATATATAGATAGATCTTTGTTTCTCATATTTTATTATATATATAATAATATGTAATGATAAAACATCATGGTAATATATGAAATTACTACCATAGTTTTACGTACAACATTTTAATTTATCTGAAGTCTTGGATTTAGTTTAGAAAGTAACAAATAGAAACTATTTTTCTAGGACGTACAAGTCAATGATTTCATAATCGGACCGGACTGGCCGGTTCAACTAGTTGAACCGGTGCTGGAACCGGTCCGAAAACACCTTAATAACCGTTTTTATGGTTAATCCGGAAAAAACCGGTTCAACCGGTTATAACCGGAAACCAACCGATTGGAAAAAACCGGTCACTATCTGTAAGGAACATTGTATAAGATTTTGATGAATGACAAAACATGTAACAGATTAGGGCCTAAGATCCTATGTATTAGATTCTGTTGTAAAATGTTTCTCAGTATAGGAACAGGATGCTTGGAGATCAAAAGAATGGAGCATGATGACCCTGCTGCACATAAACCGAAGAGAAAATACAAGAATACATATCAGCAGCAGGCTGCTCAAAAAGAATACTGGCCGAGGACACTAAAGGTTACTGAAGGTTACTGACTACCAGACGAACAAAAGGAGAACTGAAGATGACTGAAGCATCAGGAAGTATCAGCAACCTGATTCTGCAGTAGTTACCTTGAAAAGCGTGTACGAGGTTAACGTTAGGCACAAACCGCATTTGCAACCAATCAAGTTATACCACTTTGGACCAACAAGTGGTATCAGAGCGGGTTGGATTAAAAATCTGATCTAACTGATCAATCCTTGATCCCGTCTCTTTTCTGAAAACCCTCTTTGCTATCATAAGCATAATCATCATGGATTCTCATAAATTACCTATGTTTTCCATTGACGAATATGATGATTGGAAAATTCACATGCAGGCACATCTGTCGGCCATGCATGATGAAATGTGGTATTTCATCACTAAAGGACCACCTAGAATTACAAAAGTTAACCCATTATTTCCTAGGGCTACGGATGAAGCAGCTGATAGACAAGGAGATGCAGGAGCCATCCCACACCCAGCCGTTCTGGAAAAACCTAGAGAATAATGGATAGCTGATGAAAGGAGAAGAACAAATCTTGACAACGTAGCAAAGAATGCATAATTCCTCACTTTGGATAAGAAACTTTCAGCAAGATGAAAACTTGCAGAATCGCCAAAGAGATCTGGGAGAAACTGGAGCAAATATGCGAAGACACTGAGCTCACGAAAGAAAACAAGGTTTCTACAGCCACTCAGAAGTTCGAGCTATTTGAAATGATACCTGGAGAAACCCCAGAGCAAATGAACCTAAAGTTCAAAGCCATCATTAATGAGCTTGAGTCTTTGGACAAAGTCTACACTCAAAATGAGAAAAATATGAAGGTGCTGAGGGCTCTTCCTATCGAGTGGGATAGCAAGACTACAACCATGAGAGTGTCTATGGACTTAAAGTCTATGAGCACGTTCAATCTCTTCTCAGATCTTAAAGCTTTTGAGTTCGACATCAACAGAATGAAGTTGGAAATTGAAGGAGGCAACTCAAAGGTTACTACATTAACAGCTAGATAGCCTCGGGAAACAAGAAAGCCCAAAGATCATGTAGCTACCTTGGAGGCCACTGCTGAAGAAGATATGACACTTCTCCTGAAAAAGTTTCAAAAGTTCATAAGAAGGAACTCACGAACAGACGGCTTCAGAAGGAAGCAAAGTGAAACTGGAACCAGTGTGCAATCACCCCAATCAAACTCCAAAGTTACCGATCTTTGCTATAACTGCAGAAAGCCATGTCACTATGCCAGGGAATGCCCACATCCAGAAGTCCACCGATATCTAGAAGATGAATGGAAGGTGAGACAAGAAATAAAAAGGCAAGAGTGCCAGAAGCTGAGGGCGCTAATCGGTGAGGCAGAATCCTCTCAGGCAGCTACACCTGAGAAGACATCCAAGAAAGAAGAGTCAACCACCGATAGTGATTCGGAGGACTCATCTTTAGACGATGAAGCTCTAATCTGCCTCATGACAAAAAGTGACGACTCTGAAGACGAGGTAATATATCTCAACTCTCCTGTTCAAATTAATGAAAAGTTAAATATGATTTGTGCGTTCAAACAAATCATGAGTGACTTTAAGCAAATCACTTCAACCCATGAGGAGTTAAAAATAGAGAATATAAAGCTTAAGAGAGAGCATGTTTTATTAGAAAGACTATTAACAGTAGAAAAATCCAAAAGTCAAGCATGTAGTGATCTTAAAAATGAAATCGGTAAGCTCAAATTACAAGTCACCAAGCTAGTAAATGAGAAGAAGGTCCTCACTGAAACAATCAATACCTTCAACAAATCCTCTAAAGACTTAGATGCTATGCTAAATATCCAAAGAAGTCTAAAAAGCTTTACTAGCATAGGTTACTGTGAAAAGGACTCCACTTCAACTGCTAGTACTTCAAGTGCGCCCACATTTGTGCCTGCAACTACCCCTCATCAAAATGAATTATCTAATCAAAGGGGAAGTGCAAGTAGAAATGAAGGAAGCCTTGAAGAAAAGGGAAAAAAAACCCTTTAGAACTATCCATGAGTCTAAATCTGTTAAAAGCTGGCTCCAGCAACCTAAGCATGAAAGCAGAAACTATAGACAATCATCTAGAAAGCTTAAAAGAACTCAATTTCCATATCTGCCAGAGACCTATACACCTAGAGGAACTATCAAGACTTACAACAGAAAGATTGTTGTAAAGCAAGTATAGGTTCCTAAAAGGAGAATAAATACTAACAAGAAAGGACCCGTACTAGTATGGGTACCTAAAAGAAAGTGATTTCTCTCGTGAGTACAGGAACTGGTGTCTGGGAACAGCAAGAAAATATGGTATATTGACAGTGGCTGCTCAAGACACATGACAGGGAACCAGAAGAGCCTTATCAACTATAAAGCTTCCAAATGACCCAAGGTCATATTTGGAGATAAATCCATAGGAAGCACAAAGGGCACTGGTGACTTAATCAAAGGAAAAATCTGCATCAATGAAGTATCTCATGTAGAAGGCTTGAAATACAATCTCCTGAGCATAAGTCAATTTTGTGACAAGGGCTACTGTATGGAGTTTAATCTTAACAAGTGCCTCATCAAGGACAACAAGACTCAGGAAGTCAAGCTCACTAGAATAAGGAAAGGAAACATCTATATTGTTGAATGGAACTCAGCAACCACTGCTACATGTTTCATTGCCAAAGGTACTTCCGAAGCTAGCTGGCTGTGGCACAAGAGATTGAGTCATCTAAACTTCAAAACCATGAATAAGTTGGCCAGAAAAGGACTAGTCAGAGGATTACCCGACATGGTTTACAAAAGGGAAGCTGTTTGTGGAGCATGCCAAAAGGGGAAACAAGTAAAGAGTTCTTTCAAAAACAAAACTCTTCGATCTACAGAAATGATACTGGATATACTTCACATAGATCTCTTTGGACCAATTGATCAAATTAGCATATCCGGGAAGAAGTACACCTTAGTAATAGTAGATGATTACTCAAGGTTCACTTGGACGATCTTCCTTGCAAAGAAATCAGATACCTAACAATGTCTGTCAGAATTCCTAAGAAGATTACAAACAGAAAAATGCCTGAGTATAGTGAAGATCAGAACAGATAGGGGAACTGAATTTACTAACAAATTTATAGAAGACTACTGTTCAAACAATGGAATTAGGCACGAATACTCAGCAGCCAGGACGCCTCAACAAAATGGGGTTGCTGAAAGACGGGATATAACTTTGAAGGAAGCCACAAGAACAATGCTAGCCGAAGCTGAGCTCCCAAAAAGGTTTTGGGCAGAATCAACCAACACAGCATGCTACACACAGAACAGATGCCTGATAAACAAGGATCTAAACAAGACGCCCTATGAGCTGTGGTACGGTTACTCTCATTGCATAAACTATTTTCACATCTTTGGATGCAGGTACTTCATACTCAATAATGGAAATGAATATCTTAAAATCTTCGATGCCAAATCTGATGAAGGGATATTCCTAGGATACTTATCGGTAAGTAAGGCCTACAGAATCTTCAACATGAGAACACTTATTGTAGAAGAATCTGTGCATGCGATCTTTGATGAATCACATTGTAGTAAGACTGATATTGAGGAACTTCAAGAAGAGCTGGACAAAACTCACATCAACAACAATCATGTTGAGTATATTGATGTGCAGTTACCAAATCTTCAAAACACGGATGGAATACTACTATCCCAAGATATACATGTTCATAACTTGCAGGTACCCACTCAGATACAGGAACCTGAAGACAATCAGGAACCTCAAAATGTTCAGCCTACAGAATTGAACCAGAATCCGATAGAGGGAGAACCATAACAAGTTGTTGAAGAAAGAATAAGTTGGCTAAGAGATCATCCCAGAGACTTGATAATTGGAGATTATACTTCTGGAGTACGAACGAGAAGGGCAAATCCACATGAAGCCATGTTCGCTTGTTTTATCTCACACGTTGAACCAAAGCATCCAGAAGAAGCTCTACAAGATACCAATTGGGTTCAAGCTATGTAAGAAGAATTAAACGGATTTGAAAGGAACCAAGTATGGTACCTGGTCCCCAGACCTGCTCATCAAGAAGTTATTGGAACCAAGTGGGTATTCAAGAATAAACTAGATGAAGAAGGCCAAGTTGTAAGGAACAAAGCCAGACTAGTAGCAAAAGGGTACTGCCAGGAAGAAGACATTAATTTTGATGAAACCTTTGCTCCAGTAGCCAGATTAGAAGCAATCAGAATCTTTCTAGCCTATGCAGCATACAAGAATCTCACGGTGTATCAAATGGATATGAAGAGCGCCTTCTTAAATGGGATGCTGGCAGAAGAAGTCTATGTTGAACAGCCACCCGGCTTCGAAGAAAATGCTGATAAAATGGTATATAGACTGAGAAAAGCTCTTTATGGATTGAAGCAAGCACCGAGAGTATGGTATGACACCTTGTCAAAATACCTACTGGATAATGGATTCAAGAAGGGTAAGGTGGATAAAACTCTATTTAGAATCCAGGATGAAGACAACATCCTGCTCGTCCAGATCTATGTGGATGACATTATTTTTGGATCAACCAACAAAAAGCTGTGCAGAAAGTTCTCTAATCTAATGCAATCCAAATTTGAAATGAGTATGATGAGAGAACTAAGCTTCTTCCTTGGATTGCAAGTCCGACAACTTGATCAAGGAACTTTCATAAATTAAATGAAACACACCAATGAGTTGATCAAGAAATTTGGAATGGAGAATGCCAGTACTGTAAGCATTCCAATGCCAACTTCAGGAAGTCTGGATAAAGACGAAAAGGGAAAAACAGTTGACATCACAAAATACAGAAGATTAATTGGGTCACTGCTCTACCTTACTGCTAGCAGACCAGACATTATGTTTGCAGTAGGAATGTGTACAAGATATCAAGTGGCTCCTAAAGAGTCCCACCTCACAGCGGCTAAGAGGATAATCAGATATCTAAAAGGAACCCAAGAAGTAGGCTTGTGGTATCCTAAAGAATGAGATATTAGATTGATTGAATATACTGACTCTGATTTTGCAGGTTGCAAAATTGATAGGAAAAACACTAGCGGAACCTGCCAAATGCTAGGGAATCGCTTAGTATCCTGGTTCTGCAGGAAGCAAACTTCAATGGCCACATCTACTGCTGAAGCCGAATATGTTGCTGTAGGAAGCTGCTGTGCACAAATACTATGGATTCAACAACAACTTCGAGATTATGATATTGTGGAAAATGATACTCTGATTATGTGTGATAACACAAGCGCAATTGCAATACACATAATCCAGTGTTTCACTCAAGAACCAAACACATCGACATCAGACATCACTTCATCAGAGATCATGTTGAGAAGAAAGACATCTCACTGGAGAAAATCCATACTGATCACCAACTGGCTAACATATTCACAAAACCTCTCTGTGAATCAAGATTTTCTTTCCTAAGAAACGAATTAGGTATTATCAAATTAAGCTAACTCTTCTGATAAATATCTGTGAGAGTGTTCTACAGCTTAGGGGAAGCTAAGAAAGCTTAGAAATAAGGAGCTTATAGGAAATCGGGAAAGAATACTGGGAAAGGTCCCTGCCAAATGTTCCTGATGTAGGAAGCTAATACAGCTCACTGAAGGACACATCAGCAAAAAGTCATCTGGAAAAAGTAATCATCACCAAGGAACCCACGAAGCGCACGATTATAAGAAACTGTCAATCCCAAGACGTGGTGCATCAAATCAGGGCAGGTTACCCAATAAAAGACGACGATATTTGCAAACAAGTCTCTCAAGATCTTTGAAAAGTCAACAAGCGAATCAGCACATTAAATGCGAGGATCCTCAACCGCGGGATGAGAAACCTTTCAAATTTTAAGAAGATCTACGCCGTTGATCAAATCACAGGAAGTTTACTTATAAATAGGAAGTTCACGCTTGATCAAATCTTTTACGCTCTCATACTTTCTAGCTCTCTAACCTTTTGCAAACAAGTTTGATCAAGTTTGTGCTCACTTCTATCTTTATAGAGAACTCATCTTCCTTACCACTTCTCAGAAATGGCACCAAAGAGCACACAAGTCATTGATGGACGTCTCATCGATGAGAAGATACTACTAAAAGCCATCAGAGATGAAGGTCACTCCATCGACCTAATGCAGATGATTCTGAACAAACTCCACCAATCCAGAGTGTGGGGTTTCTGCTCACTCTTCAGGGAACCTTACTGCGAAGATCTGGTTCGACAGTTCTATAACAATGCTGAAATATCTAAGGATAAGACAAAGGTCGTGTCGAAAATGGGGAAGAAGACGATCGAGATCACTTCCAGTCTTCTAGGAAAAAAATTTCAACTGCCCACTAAAGGAATGGATGGAAGCAACCTAGCCACCTACGGAGAAGAAATGGTGGAAGAATACTGGAAGAGATTCACAGGCACTGACGACCTGTTGACCCTAAACAAGAGCTGTAACAAGAAGCTCTTTCAAATGGAGTACCAAATGCTCCACGACATCTGTTGCCATATCATTGAGAACTGATCTGGTTCTTTTGACAAGTGTACCAATCTCAGGTACAGGATGATGATGGCCCTAATGGAAGCTGAGGAGATAAACTGGGCAGAATATGTTTTTACAAGGCTCAAGGAGGAGGTGGAAAAGAAGGTGGGCAAACCAACTTATGGACTAGTAATCAACACCATCTTGTGGTTTGTTGGTCACGATTTATCAAAGGGCAAGGCCATTCAAAGGGGGAACTTCATAGGATACGGCAGAATCTTTGTCAAGAAGGGATCAAAGGCCTCCCTTGTAGCCAGAAAGGATACTGCAGCATAAAAGAAGGAGACCCAGAGAGAGGCAGTGCAAGAAAGCATGTCTGAGGGGGAAAGCTCGGCAGCTACTGCTTCTCCACCAAGACAAGAGAAGAAGAAGAGAAGTGTAAGGGTGAGGGGGAAGCAGGTGGTGAAGAGGAAGCTGAGAATCTCTGATGACGAAAAGTCACCATCACCATTGTTGATGCTACTTGCTCCCACAAGCAAGGATAAAAATGCTGAATCAGAAATTCAAACCACCGAACAAGCGGAAGTGGTGGTACAGAAAGTCACTGCTTAACTCCAAGAGCAGTTGAGGATGGAGGTGGAAGAGAGTGATGAGGACTCTGAACATGAAGTAGTCTTGGACATAGCCAAGATGAAGGAAGAATTTAAGAGGCAATGGGAAAGGTTCACAACTTGGTGGAACTACCGACATCTTCCCAGCCCGGACATGTTTTCATGGAATGAGTTATATACCAAGGAAGATTGGGCACTAAACTGGGCAGAAGTGTCTGATATAGCGGAGGAAGGAGTACTGGAGACAAGATACTTGAAAAGTCTGCGAAGAAGGAAGTGGAAAGACTTTTAAGAAAATTATGAAGCTGAACTAAGATTGGTCGCCATTGCTGAAAAGAAAAAGCAAACCTCACAGCTTGAATTACCCCAACCTTCTCCAAGGACGCTGAAGGGAAAGAAGCCCATCAAGCAACCTGACTTCTACAAGGATGATATTATCCTAAAGGCAGCTCCTGAACAGGTCACTGCTGGCGATGACATGGGTTTTACTGAAAGACAAGCAGAAGCGTTCGGTGTAGATGAAGCAGAAGAAAGGATGATGAAACAGGCTTTAGATGCTTGTTTGGTGGAAACAAAGAGGAGGCATAAGGCTGTGCTCATTCAACCAGGAGAAGGATCCTCCATTGGAGTAGTATCAATTGAACATCTTTTAAATGCTCCACCAATCAGTCAGAAAACTCCATCATCATCTGTATCAAAAGATGAATCCAACGGGGCATACAGTCAACTGGTGGATATAGTGGTCTTGCCAGATGAGGAGGACGCAAGATCAGATATAGTTGGAGAAGTACCTACTCTTGAAAGCTCCACCTTGAGAAAAGTTGACTCGCCAATGATAGAGCTACCAACTACTCCGGAGGTTGAAAAGTTGGATGTTCTTGCGGTTGATGCTGCTCTTGAAGAAACACTGAAATCAGCAATCGTTGAAGAAGGAACCTCAGTGCCAGAACTCTCTGTTGATGAGGCACCAATGGAGGTTGATAAGACGACTGAGGAAATTACACCAACGGAGATGGAGGGTGTAATCTCTGTAGACCTTGCGAATTGTGAAGAGACGATTGTAGAGGAGACTGCAACAGGACAGACTGCTAACAAAGAGCCTACTGTTGATACGATCTCAGCAGAGGAAACTGCTCACAAAGAGTCGACTGCTGAAGAGGCTGCTCCTAAAGAGCCTACTGTAGAAGAATCTACCCAGCAAAAGACTTCGATGAAACAGACAGAAGTTAAAGAGGCGCCGGAAGAGGAAGGGCCCTCTGGAGAAATAATAAGAAGGTTGCAAGCCTGGAAGGGAGATGTCCCTCAGGATGGAATACCAACTGATGATAAGGAGATATCAGCCCGTGCGGAGGCGGACAATGATGATAAGGAAGTATCTGCACGAGAGGGAGTAGACCCTGAAAGTTTCATGTCTAACTCCAACAGCGATGAAGGGTCACCCAGTGAACAGGGTGAATCTGGAGCCAAAAAATCCACACCTCTAAACCCTTCTCTTTCTGTGCAGACTGATGAGCAAAAATCCTTTGATGACGTCCTCAAGGCAATATGAAAACTTGGGACATCCCTAAGCAAAGCAAGCAAGCAGATGAGAGCTGAGGCAAGGAAGGATCTGTTTTAAGCTTCTTCAAGATGGATACATTCAATGCAACCTTAGCTAATATGCAAAAGTCCACCTCCTCCCTAACTTCCTCTACTGTTCTGGTTGATACCATCAAGAGCATGAACGATAAACTTAATTCTCAAGCTAACAGGTTAATAGAAATCGAGTTGGAGCAACAATTTGTGACGGCTTCCCTCAAAGAGGTCTCCAACTCTCAGTTTGAACAGAATCAAATCTTGGAGGATCATACTAATATTTTAACCAGTGTGCATGAAATGCTCAAATTTGGAGTTGGCTCAGCCTTTGATGATAACAAAAAGGGGGAAGAGACAATTAAGAGGATCGAGCAGAAAAGACAGCAAGACCCCTCCTCTTGCAAACAGCTAACAATCCTGCCTAAAAGGGATTCAGGAGGCGATGGAGGAGACTATGGAGGAAGCTCCAGAAGACAACAAGATAGTATGTCAACCAAGAGAAAATCTGAAGCTATCTCTGAAGTACATCCTGGTCTTCGTAGAGGAATAGAAGAAAGAGGGAAGAAAAGAAGGAGAGTTGAAGAAAAGCTATGAAAAGCATCAGATGATCACTTTAGGGAAATAGCAAAGCAAAGTTTTTCAAATATCTTTATTCCTAAAAAACAACCTGATCTGGAAGCTCTAGCAGCAAATGAAATAAATGCACCAAGCTCTCTTCGCATCTTCCTGGAAGGAAGTCCAGACCCTAGGAGCTCCAAATTTCAAGTATGGGAGCTCCCTGAAGTTGATATGCCTACCTCTCATAATCCATCCCTCCCACAGATCAACCTCTTCAAACAAGCAGAATACTTGAAGTACTACATCACGTTATGCAAAGAGTCAACGCTTATAAAAGGCAAAACTCATCGTGAAGGGCTCAAATGCTTCAAGGATCTTACTAGCAGAGGCATACTCCCAATCCAGATAAAGCTAAAAGGGAGAATAAACAGAGGGGAAATCATCCCTTTCTGTGAAGACTTCTGGTTGAGGTACGACGAGATGCCTGAGATGAAAAGACTAATGGAACCAACTTACCGAGAGTTTATCCTCAACTGGTGGAAAGATTCGAGGAAAGAAAGAAAGAGAGCTTCCTGGCTCAAGATGCCGTAAACCTTTCTGCTCCCTACTCTTATATATATCTTGTTTTGTTTATTTACAACTTTTTATGATCTGG
Organism: Scutellaria baicalensis; assembly: GCA_005771605.1. Taxonomy (NCBI): domain Eukaryota; kingdom Viridiplantae; phylum Streptophyta; class Magnoliopsida; order Lamiales; family Lamiaceae; genus Scutellaria; species Scutellaria baicalensis. Next base: position 31,051,206 of record CM016722.1, on the reverse strand, counting down.
TACTGTTTGAAACTATTAACTCAATAAATGGATCCGTTCTTGTTCTGAAAAAGCTCACTGCTCGTGAACTTATGCTTAATATCTTGATCTGATATTTCTAAAAAAATATATACATCCTGCTGATCTAATTGCAAGCATATGTTCTCTTTTGATAAAATATGTGATCCTCTTAGAAAAAGTTTTGTCATCATCAAAAAGGGGAAAATTGTAAGGAACATTGTATAAGATTTTGATGAATGACAAAACATGTAATAGATTAGGGTCTAGGATCCTATGTATTAGATTCTGTTGTAAAATGTTTTTAAGTATAGGAACAGGATGCTTGGAGATCAAAAGAATGGAGCATGATGACCCTGCTGCACATAAACCGAAGAGAAAATACAAGAATACATATCAGCAGCAGGCTGCTAAAAAAGAATACTGGCCGAGGACATTAAAGGTTACTGAAGGTTACTGACTACTAGACGAACAAAAGGAGAACTGAAGAAACATCAGGAAGTATCAGCAACCTGATTCTGCAGCAGTTACTTTGAAAAGTGTGTACGAGGTTAACGTTAGGCACAAGCCGCATTTGCAACCAATCAAGTTATACCACTTGGGACCAACATTATCCCTTTTTTTTTAATTATTAAAATTTTCACTTAAATAGTTAAATTAATATATATCCATTATATATTTAAATGAAAAATATATCCTTAAGACTTAAGTTGAAAAACAGCGCCTCTTCAGTCCTCTCTCTTTCTCATCTTCTGTACCTAATTTCTTTTAGCAACGCCTCATCTCTTTATCTCCTCTTCTAATTTCTTTTCTCAGATTTTCTATTTTTTTTTTCATTTTGGTTCCACTTTATATTGAATTTGATTTCTGTTTTCATTCTCAGACGATAGTCGAGACTCGATACTTCTGACCTGGTTAGTGTTTTCAATTTTTTGATTTTTTTCATTTTGCTCGTGATATCCATCTTCATTTTTGTGCGGTGATGATACAAATTATGAAATTTTATGGACTAGAGTTTCTGATCTTGATGTTAACGACTACCCATTTGCTGTATGAGCACTCTCTTCTTCAATCATCTGATTTCTTTCACTGTTCTTACTTTGTTTTTCTGGCCTTATTTCCCATTTCTTTCACTCTGATTCTTTGTTTGCTTTTTAGTTCATATAGGAGTTTGATTAGAGTCTAGAGTTATGCTTTGAGTTATTGATGGGTGAATAAATTTAGTAATTTACATATATGTTAGTAACAGTAGAGCTCTACAGATTTTGTTAATTTGAAATTGTGTTTATTAATTTACATGTATTCATTTGGAAGACATCGAAGAAGGTGATGAGGAACACATTGTGGCAAAAATGGTTGAAGGAGATGACTTTATATGATCAAGTTATCAAGATTCAAAATGTTTTATTTTGTCAATTTATCTATGTTACATTTTATTATTCAATATTTTAGTTTGAGACTTCACTATGGATAATGGGGCATGTATGTTGACACTTTATGACTGTTATGTTGCTACTTTATGACTTTATTGTGTTTATTTCAATATGAATCTTATAATTACATGTCTTTTATAATGTAACATAAAAAAATATTGAAAAAAAATAGACAAATTAAATATCATTTTACCGGTTGAACCGACGATTCAACCGATTTGACCGGTTGAACCGTGAACTGTTGGCCAAATCGATTTAGTCATTGGTTCGGTTATGAAAACACTGGTATAAGTTATAAAAGGTAGGTTTTTATTTGATACCATGCAACTAAATTGTCTTCATGTAGAATAATTAAGATATAACATGTATCTATTCCATTATTTGCTTCAAAAATATGTATGTATTTGACCATTATTGTAAATAATTAGTTAATATGTTGAGATAAAGGTTATGATGAAATATATATATATATATATATCAAATTGAATTACCTTATAGATTATCATTTATTATTTAGATTTTTTTAACAACTTTAAAATATATTTAGAAAAGAACATGTTGGGCTTCAAAGTTAATCTTGAAAAGATAAATCTAGGTAAACTTTGAAAAATGATCATGAAAATAATAGTAAAATTTGTGGTTGGATTGTGTTATTCCAGGAAAAATTTCGAAGTGTACAATCAATTGTGATGTTTCAATTATGTAAATATATATATGAAATAATAAATCACTTTCACTTTTTAACTAATTTTTTAAACAAATTTCACTGGATTTTTAATTAGGTGGATTTATAATAGGAATATGAGAAGGAATTGGGTGTTCCGGGAGGGCCGTACCTACAAATATTTGGCCCGAGTAGAATTTTTTAAATGGACCCTTAATCTTATAACTTGTACAAGTTTAATGCAGAATATATACAAAAATTGAATCACTTAAACCATACAAAAAATTTATAGTATCATTAAAACAAAGGTTAGATGTTATGAATTATTTAATCAAAAATATATATAGATTACAAATAAGTTGAGGTTGAGGTTGAGGTTGAGGTTGAGAATTAGAGTAGGTCTCTTGTGAATCAGGTGCATGAATCTTAGATCCACGCACTCGGGTCGGATTCGGGTTGGGGGGACCGCACTTTTTTTTTTTCGCACATGATTTTTGAAAAAAATCACATACCAATAGGTTATGTTAAACATACATTTACGTTATGTTAGACATACATTTAAGCTATGTTAAACAAACCATAAAGATAAATATATTTTATGTAATACTTTAAAGATAAATACGTAATATATGTTAAATATATTTTATGTAATACTTTAAAGATAAATACGTAATACGTAATACATACATTTATGTTAAATATATTTTATGTAATACTTTAAAGATAAATACGTAATACCTTAAACTATAAACAAGTAATACCTTAAAACTGAATATTTAATACCTTATACTCAAATATTTCATGAGTCATACTATCATCAAATTTTTCTGCTTTCTATTTCCTCTGTTTACCCTCATATCGTTTTTCATTTTTTATGTCACTATATATCGAGAAAAATAGAGTCAAACTAAAAATATTTTATAAATTAAAAATGAACATAATGGTAGCTATGCTTCTATTTAAATATAAAACTTTAACGGCAAAAACTTATATATCTTTGAGGCACATAGGAGCACGAATCTAGGTGTTATATACATGTTCTTCAGGTGTTATATATATACTCTACAGGTGTTACGTTTCTTGGTGTTATACATATACTCTACAGGTATCATATACATATAAGAGTATCCATGTGATACCTAAAAAGTATACACTTGATACCTGTAAAATATATATGTAACATCTTATGATGATTAATTTGGGGGCACCGTGCCCCCAGGGCACACAAGTGTCACTCAACTTTAACAAGACAACTTCTCATTAATATATATAGTTATTACTATTGTTTAATGAGTAGGTCTTGTGTACCCCCGGGGCACAGTGCCCCAAACATTTATTGCAATACATTTAAGTAATATGATTAATACCTTAACATGTAACAAATAATACATTGAATAATACCTTCACTAAAACATATGTTTCAGTTATACACGTAATACCTTATGAAGATGCAACTAATATCTTATGAGTATATCACCAATACATTCAAGGATATACCACTAATACCTTATGAATACACCAATAATACCTCATAAGTATATATATAACTAATACCAAACTAATAATACCTTTGGGGGTACGGTGCACCGGGGGCACGCAAGTTTTTGCCTTATTTAATACTTTTGTAATCTTACTCATTATAGGATTTCAAGAAAAATATATCCATGTTCTATCAAAATTGTTCTCATTTACTTCTTCCAAATTAGTTAATGAAATACAAATTCATTATTAAAAAATTGCCAATATTAATTGTACTTGGATAAGGATATATTGATCAGCTTTTTTATCAGTTTCTAATAATCTATGAATAAAACCTAAATTGAACTACATTTATTTTGGGATTAGCTAGGGAGAGATTAAACTACAGCTAAATCTAAGCTATGAATGGATAGAATAAAAAGTAAGTGTAAGATGAATATATAGTTGGAATTAACTCTAAACATGTTCATCTGGTTAGGCGGTTCCGGTTCCCGGAATGACCGAATCGGAACCGAACCGGTAGAGGGGAAAGCCGGTTCCGGTTCCGAAACCGTCGGTTCAACCGGAACCGCCGGTTTCGGCCAGTTTTTTTAATTTTTTTTTAATCACCAATTTTGATTTTTAATACTTGTTTTCGACTAAATTGATCTTTTAGAATACAAAATATGAAATCTAACAAATAATAATTAAGTGAACAAACTTTTGATAAAAATTTGGAAAATTACAACTTCAGTTTACATAAAAAAGTTTATTTGATTTATAAGATTCTATCTATTACAAATTTACATAAAAAAAAATTATATCTATTACAAATTTTCAATTCTATCTACAAATTTGTAAATAAAAGATTGGGAAGGGGAAAAAAAAATTGAAAGAGCTTGATTGCCAAAAAAAAAAGGAAAACCGGCGGTTCGGAACCGCCGGTTAAACCCTTCGGTTTGACGGTTCAGAAAATCACGAACCGTAACCTAACCGGATATATCCGATTTCCGAATACGGTTCGGAACCGGGTCAACAGTTCACTGAACCGTTGACCGCCGGTTCGGACCGGCCCGGTTCGGCGGTTTTCGAACCGGATGAATGTGTCTAATTAACTCTTCCTACATTTATTATATTGTGTTTGAAAAATTCAATTATTCATAAATATATATAAGAGATAGGACCACGTGTTGGGCTAGGGATGACATGGGAGATGACATCAGCTACACACGTCATAAGACCGCTGACTAATATAAATATAATAGATAAATATATTCTTAAATTTTATGTCCATTGAATCATTGACGAGTGTTTTGTTATCTATCATTTTCAAGTATATAAATGGATAAATCGGATAAATGATCATTTGTGATGTTTTAGTCCTATTAATTTTTTTGAGTTATTCTCATGTGCACCTGTTGCACGGATCAGGGCCGCCAGCCCGTGCCTCTTTATTTTTTTCGTGTGTTTTGGTCATTACCCTCACGTTATGTAGTGTTACCTTCGTGTTATGTTAGAGTTACCTTCGCGTTATGTTAATGTGACACCATCTACAGATTTCATACCCTTAGTTTAAAACCACAGAACTAAAATGTTAATCATATCCTCATGTTATGTTAGGGTTACTCTCATGTTATGTTAGGGTTACTCTCATGTTATATTAGAGTTACCTTCATGTTATGTTAGTGTTACCCTCGTGAGGGTATCACGAGGGTAACACTAACATAACATGAAGGTAACTCTAACATAACATGAGGGTATGACTGCCTGAAGCGAATATTGATGGGTTTGAGCTCACCCACCAGGCGCGTTGGGGCGCGTGAAAACACGCGTCAGAGACACGTGGGGCGGGTCAACCTAGGATCCATGCACCAGTTGCATAAAATATTTTGCCAATTTTTTTTTATTGTGCACAAGTACAACATGTACAATGGTGGTATTAATTTATGACTCTTTTGTTTAATTTTTACAATAAGGATTATTAATTGATATTTCATCATAGTTAATTGAAAATTGGATAAATATATTCTTAATTAATTAAGAATTTAGGATTTAAAAGTGGAAAAATTAAACATTCAAATCAATTCCTTAAGAAAGAGGATATGAAATTCATGAATTTAGTTAAAGGAGATTCAGTTGAGGAACACTAATTAATAGATATAATTTGGGAATCAAGTCGCATAAAAATCTAAAAGAACCGCGTTTGATTGTAAATAGAATTTGACTTCTGTCAAAGCTTTTAATAAATTAATTGAGAAGATTGGAAGAATTACTTCCTCCATTTCATATTAATGAGTTGGTTCTCTGGTGAACCGTCTCATGTGCAACGGTACTCCCGAATGATCATGTCTTGGAACACAATCGTATTTTGGGACACGGTTGATCATGCACGAAAACATATACTTATAACTCTAAACGACATACTTATAGATAAAAAGCACATACTTACATACAACACTTGTTTTTTGCTCAAGGTATGATCGTGTCCCTGGGCACAGTCGTGGGCTAGGAAAAAAATCGCATACTTTTTGTTGAAAAAAACATACTTATACACCGTGCTAGAACATAACCGCATACGATCGACCGTGTTCCAAGACACGATCATGGACGAGGTCGTCTCACATGTGATGGTTGCACGCAAGTTTTGGCGTATATTAATTGTCTTTTTGAAGTCTTTTTTTTTTTTTTTCATATTAATTGTATTTTTGACTATTTTAATACTATTTTTTCATTTTTACCCACAATCTCAATATTTAAAAGATTTCATGATTTATGTTAAGTTGGGAAAATTATAATTAAATAATTAAGGAACAAATAAAAGAATGAATAAAGTTATTTTAAAAATGGATGGGAGAGATAAATATTGTTTAAGGGTATATTTGTCCAAATTTTATGTATATTGTTCCTTAATTTATGACAAAAACTCTAGAAGATAATTAATACGAAACAAATGAGTAGTATCTTATATCATTAAAATCTACACAAATATGGTACATGAGACATGACTCATGTAATCCAGGTCATATGATACCGGAGTGTGATTTTCATGCTCAAAACACGCACTAATGCGTCCACACGTGTCTCAAAATCCACGCGCAAACCCTAATCCTGCACACCTAATCTTTTACTAATGTTCACATAACCTTTTAGTAATTGTTCGCATAATTTTTATGTTTAACCATTTACATTGTATTGCACACCTATAATACCTTTTAAATCTCTATGTTATAATATAAAACCTCTATATTATAATAAATTGATTTAACCTTTTATGTTATAATATTATAATATTATTTTTTAATTAACTGTACATAAAGTTATACTTTTATCACATAAATGTTAAATTATTATAATATAAAGGTTTCAACTGTATTACATGAATTTTGATACTGAAAAGTTTTGAAGTAATATATATTTTTAAAAATTATGATATACATACATAAAGATTATACTAATACAACACAAAAGTTATACTAACTCGTATTATATAGTGATTACCACCTAAATTAATTAATTTTTTTTAATTTAAACACAGATCTGAACACGACCCGACACCCACTTACGTACATGCTATTAGTTCAGATTCAGAAGAACACTACTACTCCTGTATTCAGCATAAGTGGCTTCAATATTTATCATAGTCTAAATTGGTTATAACTTATATTCAATATTTTTCATATCTTAATAAAATTGTTATAATTTTTTAGAAGACATATGATGTTCTTTTCTATACTAATATGGAGTGTGTTGTTCTTCAAATAACATAAGTGCATAGAATTCCATCTCTCGATATATATAAATTTTAGTATTACGGTATAAAAAAAATGATGGCATGCTTTGCACTAAACCACATTGATCATTGGAAAAGAACAAACATATTATTGTATCAGAGGCACATTTCATGATATTACTTATCTTTTGTAGGGGGGAAAAGGCATGCTAAGCATCGTGTAACATAATCTGTATCATAAAAAAATTAGTTAGTTAAGTCATATATTATTTCGTCTCACAAAATGGATTCCTGAGACGGATACATATGATCGTATTTTAGAACATATTATAATCGTGCACGATAACTATATGTGTTTGGTGCACAATTGTGTCTCAAGACATGTCCGACGGTGCATGTACACCAATAACATATATGTAAGTATGCACTTTACAACTGTAAGAGTATACATTTTACCATTATAAGTGTGTGTTTTTATTTTTAATAATTATGGTGCTATAGTTAATTAATTAATTATAATATGGTGTCTAATAACTTTGATTTACACAATTTTTATAAACATGAGTTTTGTAGCTACAAGTATTCATTTTGCCACCATAAATATGAGTATTGTTTGTGTCAACTCGTACAGGATCTACAACATTTTTTTTCCACTGACCTTCATATTTATTATTCATATCTTTATGTACAAATAGCATAACCTTTAAGTAATAGTTTAACTTAAAAAAGAAACCAATTTTAACATAATTTTGTACATATATACCTTTATATTACCATGATCATACTCTTATATAAAATATAAGTGTATAACTAGCAAACTAAAAAGTATGACTAACATGAATAAAAAGTATGACTAATATAATTAAAAGGTATGTAAACATGAGTTAGGATGACAAGGAATACAAGTGGCGTTCGTTTGGCGCGTTAGTACGCGTCACGTGTCAAGTTGAGATGAGTGCATGGATCCACCAGTTTCATATGAACAATGGTGATATGAGTTATATAAATAAATGTTTTATAAGTTTGCATCTTACAATTATAATTATGTGTTTTTCAAACGTAATAATCTTTGTTATCGCGAATTGTGCCAAAAACACGAGCATATGGGTTGTCGTGAAAGGTCATATACTAAGACGACCGTCTCTCAAGATTCACCATGAAATATCTTGTACTCCCTCCAATTATTTTTATATGTCTTCCTGAGCTTCTTCACCAAGATTAAGAAATAAATTTTCTTCCCAAATTAACCTTAATTAATACTCCAAAAATTTTCATTTTTAATCTCCAAAATTAGAGTAAAGGTTTAATTACTTTGACCTTAATTAAATACTTGGAAATAAATATTCTTTGAATTTAATTAATGGAGAAGTTGAAAAAGACATATGGTCATTGTTGGTAAAAATTTTTGAAAAGACATATACTTTGAATATAATTTCAAAGGTTAAAAAGACATATAAAAAGAATTGGAGGGAGTAAGAGTTTAAGCAACAAATTAGTTATGTTTTTTTCGCTCTCATATTCAATTATCTTTAATATGTGTCATATATTATTTAACTTTATTATTTCAAAACATCATATATATGGGAAAATGTTAGAATGTCAATGACGGACAATTCTTAATATGACTACCATTAATGTGTTATGATCACATTCCCTCATTATATGAAAAGTGAAATTAATTGATATGCTAGATATTTGACACAATAATGGTACTGGTCACATATTAATGTGCGCATTGTGGGTATGGTAGAAAGAGTGATAAGACATACATTAATGCTTTGTTTGTTTGCCCTTATTAGACTTGATATATACCATATCAACAAGATTAACTTGTTTGGTTGAAAATTGCAAGTCCTTGATAGAAAAAAGACCCGATTTTATATGACCAAACATTATAATATGGCTACGCATGAGGATGGATAGATACATTATCACATGTATTCAAGACAACTCAAAAATCAAATGGATACAATGAAATTTAATAATAATTGAAGCAAGCACGTCCGATGTGTAAACATTTATTTATTTACTCTATAAAAAGTGGAGTTTAATAATATTCGCATCTTAACTAAAATTTTGTAATAATGATGTCTTTAATATTAAAAGTATAATAATTGCATAATCCATTATCCATACAATGAACTTTTTTTTTTCTTAATCATAAATTTATGAAAAAAATATGAGGTGAGTTAGGTTTGGAAGTGGGAGTGTGTTTATTAATAGTTTAATTTATTAGAGTAGGTCTTGTGTGAGACCGTCTCACGAACGGGTCAACCCATAACCAATACTTAGCAATTTATAAGAAAAATTGTGGATATGAGTTCAATTCACGGGTAATAAGGATCCGTCTCACGAAAATTATCCGTGAGACCGTCTCGCATGAGTTTTTGTGAATTTATCAATAGTTAAGTGGAAAGAAGAGGTTTGACTCGAGACATAGGAAAGTCATGGTCGACTAGGGTGACGAAGGCAGTGACGTATCATCCGCACGTGGGGCACTCTCTGCCTACGTGGCATCTCCTCATTTGACCGTCTAGTCCACCTTTCATTGGCGGCGGTCACCCCACCCATTACCTTTCGCCCCAAACCAACGCCAAAACTAGTTGCAATTTATGAATTTTGACTAACTATATTTATTTTTCCTGCCTTTATTTAAAATTATTTTTGGGCTATTTTTCAAAATTCAGACCAGGGGTGTTACAAAATATTCATGAAAATAGAATTTTAGATTAGTTTAAAAACATAAATGTTTGTCTTTTTTTCCAAGTTAAAAGTAATTTTAAATTAATTTAAATTCAGATATATATTTAAGTGACTGAGTTTGTCAATGCATTATAGATGTAATTTATTACAAAAAGGAAATAAGTATTTTGAATATAATCCATTCACTCCACTATATTTTAAATGACAATCTTATTACATGATTTTATATTGAATTTAAAAATTGTTAACTACTTATTGTAATGTATTACGGACCTATAATACTTTTTGAACCTATATATTATGATATTATAATTTTTAAACATAGTAATTTAATATTAATGTTATAATAATGTAACTTCTATGTTACTTTTTAACTATATAAAGGATACGATAGTTATATATAACGATTATATTAATATAATATAAAAATTATATTACTATGGCATAAAAGTTCGACTATACTGTACGAATATTTATACAGAAAAAAAATCGATATTGTTGGGATCTGATGGTAATTATGTACCACAATATTACAGTAATTTTATGCTTTAATATTAACTTTTAATGGCTTTTACATATTAGAAAATAATAAATAATAATTAGTCGATCCATTTACAAGTTGTAACTCCGGGACCCACATCCACACACGGCCGTCAAAGTATACGCATAGAGAGAGAGAGAGAGAGAGAGCACGTTTTATTACAAAATAAAACTAAAAATTTTGAGCAGATTCAATGACCCACGTGTAGTATAATAACATGAAAAGTGTGATGATCATAAATCCCCAGCTAAGCTAAGTTTCCTCTCTCTCTCTCTCTCTCTCTCTCTCTCTCTCTCTATTCTGTATATATACCCACACAACTCTTCTCATTTCTTCGTTTCAGTTTCAACCACTTCCATCTACACCTTCAACCCTACCAACAAGAATAAGATACCTAATCGACGGCAACGATACAGCTTTCGTGAATGAAGGGTGGTGATCAACAAGAGCAGCAGCAGCAGCAATTGAATTTGCCGGCGGGATTCAGGTTCCATCCCACCGACGACGAGCTCGTCGTGCATTACCTCTGCCGCAAGTGCGCTGGCCTGCCCATTTCTGTCCCTATTATCGCCGAGATTGATCTCTACAAGTTTGATCCATGGCAGTTACCTGGTCAGTTTTTTCTCTCTCTTCTTTTCCCCTTTTTTTGGTTTTCCTCTTTTCTTTCCGATTACGGATGGTTTATCAGTTCCTTCAGTTTTAGAAATTTGTAGAAACAGTTTCAGTCTTGTCAACTGTTGATTTTTTCCTGAAATTTTGGATCGGGAAATTTGGGGATTAGGGTTCCTAATGTTGTGTTGTTGATTACAGCTATGTCACTGTACGGTGAAAAGGAGTGGTATTTCTTTTCTCCAAGAGATAGGAAGTATCCCAACGGTTCACGGCCGAACCGGGCGGCCGGAGCCGGCTACTGGAAGGCTACCGGAGCCGACAAGCCGGTGGGGAAGCCTAAGACTCTGGGGATCAAAAAAGCTCTGGTTTTCTACGCCGGAAAAGCTCCTAGAGGAGTCAAAACCAATTGGATTATGCATGAATATCGTCTCGCCAATGTCGATCGATCTGCTGGCAAGAGAAACAATCTGAGGGTACTTAACTAATCAATTACTATGTTCTTGATTCAACCAATCTTGGATCAATTAATAGTTGAATCGAATTAAATCATTCCATTGTTATGGTTTTGCAGCTTGATGATTGGGTGTTGTGCCGTATATACAACAAGAAAGGAACTCTTGAAAAGCATTACAACGTAGACGAAAAGGAAGTGCAGTTTTCAGACAGCGAAGAGCAAAAGCCGAATGTGAATGCAGCCCCACCCCCGTATAGTGCAATGGCGCCATTGGCACAGGGCCAACAGAGCTTCGCAGCATCACAGATGATGAACAACGATTACTTGCATTTCGACACATCAGAATCCGTACCTAAGTTGCACACGGACTCGAGCAGCTCGGAGCACGTGTTGTCGCCCGAGTTCATGTGCGATAAGGAGGTCCAAAGTGAGCCCAAGTGGAATGACTTGGATAATTATCTTGATTTTCAGCTCAACTACATTGAATCCTCTCAAGATACCAACCCTTTCATCTCCCAAATGCAGTACAACGATCAGTTCTCCGTTTTCACCGACATGTTTGGCTACATGCAGAAGCCATTCTAATCGATCATGGGATCACAATTTTGCTTGGTCCTAAACACTACTACAATGTAGGTGCATAAATCCATTGGTTGTGTAGAGATTTGGAAGCCTTGGTCTGACCCTCTTGTTCATATGACCATGAACCGTAAAGGGAAGGGATGTCCAAAGCCTATGCACGTGTGCATTGTTGTTAGTATTAGGAAGAAGAAAATGATGGAGTCAAATTTGATGGGCTTGGTTGGCGGTGCAAGATAAGGACAGGGGCTGGGCTGTTCATAGCTGTTATGGTCAGGATTCTGATCCAACGGTTGAAATCGAGTAGGGGCATTCTTGTAATTTTGGAACCTTTGAATATGTTTAGCATATTCCTTCTTTCTTTTGTATCTTTAGAATGATGTAGCATTCATGCATAAGGCAGAAGAGAATAAGATATGTTGTAGTAAATTCCTTTGTAAATATTATTTTTAACTCTTTTGAAAGATTAATTTTTTACTATCAAAGGATGAAAATTGTTTTTACCATTGTGGCTTTTGTCACCCACAAACTTGGCCTCATGAATACAGCTTCTTATAAAATGAATCGAATTGAGTCGAATTGAGCTTCAACTTGTTTGTGATCGTTTTCGTACAATTATGAATGTATTGTGAATCAAATTACCTTGTTATGACAAACCAACTTATACTGAAGCAAAAGCGCATAAACAAACACATAAATACTATGATGGATAAAATGTCACGTGAACAAAATAAATCATCATAAACTAAGCAAAACCTACAAATATATTTCACTATTTCAAATAGACCATCAAATATTCTAAAACTAACTTTGATATGACATTGATATTTTATCATTAACTGAACTCATTAACATTCTTAAACAAACACTAGTCAAATGTGTTCAAAGATGTTGTATACAACATCAGGGTTAATTCATTTTACATTTTAAGGAAGGCAAAATATTTTATGCAACTAGTGTATGGACCCGGGTCGACCCACCCCACACGCCTCTGACGCGCGTTTTCACGCGCCCCCACACGTCTGGTGGGTGGTGGGGGCGCTCAAACCTACCAAGATTCGCTCAGGCAGTCATACCCTCATGTTATGTTAGGGTTACCCTCATGTTATGTTAGTGCCCTCGTGAGGGCACTAACATAACATGAGGGTAACCCTAACATAACATGAGGGTATGACTGCCTGAGCGAATCTTGGTGGGTTTGAGCGCCCACCAGAATACACTAACATAATATGAAGGTAACTCTAACATAACATGAGGGTAACTCTAACATAACATGAGGGTATGATTAACATTTTAGTTCAGTGGTTTTAAACTAAGGGTATGAAATCTGGATATGGGGTCACATTAACATAACGCGAAGGTAACCCTAATATAACGCGAAGGTAACCCTAACATAACGTGAGGGTAATGACCAAAACACGCGAAATAAGTAAAGAGGCACGGGCTGGACGGGTCAGCGATGCACAGGAGAGTAACTCTTTAAGGAAATATCGGTAATATATGGAGGGAAAAAATCACATCTGGTCTCATATCTATTTCCTTTTTTCGCAATTAGTCCCACAATTATTTACTTTTTTAATTTAGTCCTGTAACTTAACTAATTGTTCACTTTTGGTCCCAATGTCGCCGAAATTTTTGAAATTGACCGAAAAATTGGGGGTTTTCGACAAGAACTAATGACGTGGCATGGTGTATCATTTTTTTCACCACTACGATCAATCTTCGAAAAATGAACATCAGATTGACTCTCCACATCAAGAAAAGCATATCTTCAACTCTCTGTCGCTCCAATCTGCGAAGAGGGCAAGTCTTATCTCTCAGCTGCTGAAGAAAGTTTTTAGACGCAGATTGAACATTGTATGAATATTTCAAAGCACCCAAACTTTCTTTCTTATCAACTTGCAAATTCTGCAAGTTCTTTGCTACATATCCAACTCCAGCTGCTGCTGCAATAACCCATAAATCCATTTCTTCAATAAAATCAATCACTTCCAAATTTCAACACCCTCTTCATTTCTGAGGGGGCAAAAAAGAACCCAGCAAAAAGATTGGAACTTGATCAAGAAAACCGATGATCGAGAAGTGGTTGAACTCTGATTCTTGAAAAAAATATTAAAAATCTTGAATTTGGAAGGCTAATTGTGTGTGAAAATGAAAAAATGGTGATTGATTAATGACACACCATGCCACGTCATTAGTTCTTATCGGAAACCCCCAATTTTCCGGTCAATTTCAAAAATTCAGGCGATATTGGGACCAAAAGTGAGCAATTATTTAAGTTACGAGACTAAATTAAAAAAGTAAATAGTAGTGGGACTAATTACGAAAAAGGAAATAGATATGGGACCAGATGTGATTTTTTCTCATATGTGGATATTGTTTTGAGTTCAAATTGTTGAAAAACTGGGAAAATATTTTGTATCTGATATTTATATATAAAAAAGAGTAAACTACTTTTTTTGTCCCATAAAATAGGGTCTCTAGCAATTTAGGACTTTATTTATTCGGGCTGACCAATTTGGACAATAATTTTTCAAAAAGTGCAATTTATGCCCAATTTCGGCCCGAATTGCTTATTTGGGCTGAAATCGCACGTGCGGTGCACGTGAGGTCATCATTTCGGGCTCACCGGACCAATTTGCTGACGTGGAATAAAAATAAAGTAAATTTTAAAAAAGCAAAATTAAAAATATTTTTTAATAATAAATATAAAGTAAAAATTAAAATTAAAAAAAAAATTAAGAACAGCGCCTTCTCCATCACCACCGCCTCCAATCTCCCACCACCACCCGCCGCCCCCTTCCCCCATATACAGAATCCCTCTCACAAGCTTCTATAGAAAATGTGTTTTCATACATATTACGAGGCCTCAATGCCTTTATATACAACTTACAAGATATCCACAACTATGGAAAATAAATCTATTCTAAAAATAATACAACAAGAGTAACATAGCAATATAATCATTGATCCTTAATAAATATGGAAAAGCAATATTTATCCCGGATTTGTGGAACTGATAGAATCATTCCTAATACGCCCCCGCAAAATTGACGTTCCGTCGGCAATGGCAATTTTGGAACGTAGAGTCTGAAATCTGGTCCTAGGCAGTGGTTTAGTAAGAAGATCGGCAAGTTGATCCAAGGTATTGACATACGAGACTGATAAAACCCCTTTCGAAGCAAGATCCCGAACAAAGTGCAGGTCAATGGCGATGTGCTTCATTCTGGAGTGAAGAATCGGATTGAGAGCAAGACGAGTAGCCCCAACGTTGTCACAGAGAATGGAAGGAGGAGCAGCGAGAGGAAGGCGAAGATCGTCAAAAAGGTGACGAAGCCAACAGATCTCAGAAGCAGCCGTGGCAAGGGAGCGATATTCAGCCTCAGTGGAAGAACGAGCAACCCCACGTTGCTTGCGAGAGCGCCAAGAGATAGGCGTGGATCCAAGGAAGACAATATAAGCAGACGTGGACTTGCAGTCTGAGAGATCGCCACCAAAATCAGAATCAGAATAAGCTGTCAAAGAGAGTCGATCAGCACGGCGAAGAAGCAGACCATGATGAAGAGACCCCTTAAGATATCGAAAGAGGCGCTTGACTGAGTTCCAATGGTCAGGTGTCGGAGCAGACATGAATTGGGCAAGACGGTTGACCGTGAAGGCAATGTCAGGACGAGTAATGGTGAGATATTGCAAACCTCCAATGGCACTGCGATATTCAGTGGGGTTAACCGAGCCGGAAATGGACGAGGGCTTAGATGCAATCGGCGTGCCCACGGGTTTAACACCATCCATCTTGTGACGACGAAGAAGATCAACAGTATACTTGTGTTGGGAAAGAAATAAACCCTCCCTACAAGAAGCAACTTCGACACCCAAAAAATATGAAAGAGGGCCAAGATCCTTTACCGCAAAACAAGACTGCAAATGAGATGTTAAAGCAGACAGTAGAGACGGATTGGAGCCTGTGAGAACCAGATCATCAACATAAGCAAGGACAAATAACCTATCATTACCAGAATGAAGGGTAAATAAAGAGGTGTCTGCCTTCGAGCGAGATAGACCAAAGCTCATAAGAGCAGCACACAAAGAGTCATACCAAGCTCGAGGGGCTTGGCGAAGACCATAAAGCGATCGACGAAGTAAACAGACATGATTAGGGTGAGAAGGATCCTTGAAGCCTGGCGGTTGCGACATATAAACAGGCACATCAAGATTACCATGTAAAAAGGCATTGCTGACATCCAGTTGACGAAGCTCCCAGTTATAAGAGACAGCAATCGTGAGGACCGTGCGAATGGTAGCCGGCTTAATGACGGGACTGAAAGTTTCCTTGAAATCAATTCCAGGGCGCTGATGAAACCCTTTGGCAACAAGACGAGCTTTGTATTTATCGATAGAGCCATCGGGTTTGCGCTTGATTCGAAAAACCCACTTACAACCAATGATATTACCACGAGGTGGAGAAGGAACCAACTCCCATGTACCATGACGCTGTAAGGCAGTGAACTCATCGTCCATAGCAAGGCGCCAGTGAGGCGAGGAAAGAGCCTGCTTAACTGTAGAGGGCTCGATATCAACAGGAAGTGGATGTTTAGTGGCAGCATGAAGCAACTTAGGCTTATAGATATTATTTTGACTCCGAGTTCGCATCCCGTGGGTGCGGGAAACAGGCGGAGAAGCTGGAGGATGCGGGGAAACAGGAGCAGGTGAGGAAGACTGAGGAGGATCAGCCACGACCAAGGGAGGCGCAGGAGACATCGGAGCAAGGAGTGACGGAGTCATCGAATGAGGGATAGATGGAAGGATGGATAGAGTGATGGAGCCAGACTGGGACGGTTGACCATCCATTGTCGAGGCTGAAGTGAAGCCCGGAAAGCTATCTTCAATGAACTGAACATGACGTGAGATAAAGATCTTACCTGTGGTAACCTCCATACATCGATAAGCACTCTGAGACGTCGAATAGCCAACAAAAATGCAGGGTCGGGAAGGTGGAGATAATTTGTTGGAGGTGTATGGGCGAAGCCAGGGAAAGCACAGATAACCAAATACTCGCATCCTCGAATAATTGGGGTTTGTTTTAAATAACACCTGAAACGGGCTGCGCTGACCAAGAAGATGGGTAGGCATTCGATTGATAAGATAAACTGCGGTTTGCAGAGCATAAGACCAAAATGAAGGGGGGAGATTAGCATGAGTAAGGAGAGCCCTGCCAATTTCCAAAATGTGTCGATTACGTCTTTCAGAAATCCCATTTTGTTGGGGTGTATGAGGGGCAGTTGTGAGCCAACTAATACCCAAGTGAACAAGAGAGGCACGAAGAGCTTGAAACTCCCCACCATTATCCGTATAAAAATTCCTGATTTTAAATCCAAACTGGTTCTCGACTAAGGGACGAAAATTCAGAAAAATAGAAGCAACCTCAGACTTAGCATTTATAGGATAAAGCCAACAATAACGAGAGAACAAATCAACCAACAATAGAAAATATTTGGAGCCATCACTCGAAACAGAGGAAGGGCCCCACACATCAGCATAAATAAAGTGTAGCGGATGTTCAGCAACAAAAGAGCTAGTACGAAAAGGAAGCCTACAGGCTTTGCTCATGCGGCAAGAAACACAGTTATGGCCCAAAACCTGGGACTTGTCCAAAACAGGTAAATTAAACGTATTAATAATGAGACGACTGGTCTCCACAGACGGATGACCAAGTCGTGCATGCCAACACGGAGAGGACGTACGAACGCCAACAGAAGCAGATATGGGGGATTGAGCAGCAGAGTCGGAGCTAGACGGCAAATGATAAACCCCATCATGGCACAAACCTTTAAGTAGAGGTGCCCCCGTGTTTCGATCCTTAATAAGAAAGTAAGAAGGAAAGAATTCCATAGTAACATTATTATCACGAGTAAACTTGCTCATAGACAACAGATTACGCTTCGCAGATGGTACACATAATAAGTCTGATAACAAAAAATCACGAGACGGAAAGCGTAATAAAGAAGTACCGGAGTGAGTGATTGGAAGCCCGGACCCATCAGCAATATGTACCTTGTCAGTGCCATCATACTCAGAATGAATGGACAAGTTGCTTAAATCTGCAGTAAGGTTATGAGATGCTCCCGAATCGACCATCCACTGATTTTGAGGTTGGGAACCAACAGGGGACGATGCAAAATTAGCTGAGGGAGGAGGCACACGTCTGCAGGTAAGGGCACCATGCCCTTTGAAACCACAAAGTTGACAAACAATTGGCGATAGGTGATTATCAGAAGGTCCAGAAGGCTTGCCATGATTCGTCCAGTTCTGTGAAGGAGAATACGTGTTACTGGTATTAAGAGAACCAGAGGACAATTGATTACCTGAATAGGGTCGACGACCAGAAGAGCCACCACGAGACTTGGAATGTCTCTGATGCGATCGACCACCACCGTTGTTGGAGAAACGGGCGGCGTTGGCAGTAGCAAGGAGAGAGGCGCGGGCAGCCTCAGATGAGCGAAGTGCAGATTCATGAGCACACAAGAGATCATGCAATTCTTCAAACCGCAGTGACGTCTCACGTGCACGGATCGGCCCAACAATAGAGGCATAATCTGGACCGAGTCCATTGATCACGAAGAGAGTGAGATCATCCGGTTTGACAGGTTCGTCAATAATGGCGAGTTCATCGGCCATTGCTTTGACGTGATGAAGATACTCAGTGATGGAGCGGTCTTTGATCTGAATACGATAGAGATCACTCTTGAGATTATTGACACGGGAACGGGACTTGCTCATACACAAGCGAGACAAGATCCCCCAAGCTTCCGCAGCGGACGACGCGGAAGAGACCAGCGGGAGCACTTCGGCTGTGAGAGAACCAAAGATTGCTGCCAGTAGCAACTGGTCCTGTTGCACCCACGCATCAATGATAGCAGAATTGGATCCGTCAGCGGCACGCATCGGACACGGACGAGAGCCATCAATGAAACCGAGAAGATTATGGCCGCGAAGAAGTGCCATAAGGTGTGCACGCCAAGAGGTAAAATTTTGATGGTTTAATTTAATCGGGAGATCGTGCCTAGCAGAAATAGGAACGATCAGTGGTGAAGAAGAGGTTGAAGAATCACCCTGAGTGGTGATTGTGGAAGCAGGCTCCATGGCCGAGGAAAAAAAAAATGGCGGAAGAGTGGATTAGGGCTTAAATAGATCGTAACCCTACTGATACCATATAGAAAATGTGTTTTCATACATATTACGAGGCCTCAATGCCTTTATATACAACTTACAAGATATC
This sequence comes from Scutellaria baicalensis, assembly GCA_005771605.1. Taxonomy (NCBI): domain Eukaryota; kingdom Viridiplantae; phylum Streptophyta; class Magnoliopsida; order Lamiales; family Lamiaceae; genus Scutellaria; species Scutellaria baicalensis. The sequence continues at coordinate 31,031,759 of CM016722.1, read as the reverse complement.
CACAACTATGGAAAATAAATCTATTCTAAAAATAATACAACAAGAGTAACATAGCAATATAATCATTGATCCTTAATAAATATGGAAAAGCAATATTTATCCCGGATTTGTGGAACTGATAGAATCATTCCTAATAGCTTCATTCTGGAACCGGATTTCTAGCCCATAATCAGAACCAATAATAATAAGAAATACTCCCTCCGTCCCAGCAATTCTAGCCTACTTTGACCGGCACACATATTAAGAAAATACAGTTGACTGTGATTGGAGAGAGAAAATCTTTGTATTTTTCACTTTAATTAGAAATGTAATTAGTTGTTAATTGCAAAAGCTGTAAATGAATATAAAATTTAAAAAAAAAACAACACTGCAGAATTAAAAAAAGGTGGCACATCATTAAATTAAGTTGGTGGGAAAACTTCCCACCAAATCCAAAATGAGTACAGCAAATTCAAATCCTATTGTGCTATAAATACACTAAAAGATGCATTGAATGCATTTACAACAACCAACAACAAATTTTACAAGGGAAAATGGAAGATTCAATGCAAGTTACAAATAGCAGAAAAGGACCCACACATTTATCTCCATCAGCACGACTTCACATAGCTCAGCGGCTTCTTGTAAACAACAACGGCGTTTTGAAAAATGGCATCACGGCAGAAGTCGCTGCATCATTTGGAGTGTCCGTTCATACCGTCCGAGTCATATGGCAAGCTGCAAGGAAACAAATTTCAGAGGGACTACCTATTTCTTTCCAGGAAATAAGGCCACGTCAACCTTCATCAAATGCCAAAAAGTTTGATGAGGAAGCCATTAAAGGCATTCCCTTCTCCAAGAGAGGCACAATCAGGAGGTTAGCAAGAGAGCTTGAGATCAGTAAATCATGTGTGGGCAGGTGGGTAAAAGATGGCAGACTTCAACCACACACAAATGCAATCAAACCACAATTGACAGCAACAAACAAATTGAATAGAATGAAGTACAGCATTTGTTTCTTGCACAAACAACCATCCAACAACAAGATAACTTTTGAAAGCATGCATAATGTAGTTCATATAGATGAGAAGTGGTTCTATATGCAACGGGCAAGTGAAAGAGCTTATAAACTGAGTTCAGAGGAAGAACCTTACAGAGCATGCAAAAGTAAGAGATTCATAGTTAAGGTTATGTTCATGGCTGCTGTGGCAAGGCCACAATACTCAGAATCAGGGGAATTGTTGTTTGATGGGAAGATTGGCATCTTCCCATTCACACAACAACTCCCAGCCATCAGAAATTCTGCAAACAGACCAAGGGGTACAATGGTTACAAAACCAATTGACTCCATAACTAAAGATGTGATTAAGAGCTGCCTTTTGGAAAAGGTAACTCACAACACTCAGATTTTTCATCATTTAATGTGTTTAGTAAGTCTCCTAAAACTGCCCTAATGTTATTAATAACTGTTGGGCTAATTTGGTGGCATTACTAACACATTTGTGGTGAATTGTTTGCTGTTTGTTTCATCACATGGCTACACATAGATAATCCCAGCAATAAAGGCAAAGTGGCCAGCAAATGCAAGCAAACAAATAATCATTCAACAAGACAATGCTAGACGCATTTAAGCAACATGAATCCAGAATTTAGGAGGGCTGCCACAGAAGATGGATTTGATATTAAGTTGATGTGTCAACCACCAAATTCACCAGACACAAATGTCTTGGATTTAGGGTATTTCAGGGCTATACAATCATTGCAGATTGAAACTCAATCCTACAATGTTGAAGACTTGGTTGCTAATGTTCTTCAATCATTTGAAGAACTAGAGCATCCCAAGTTGAACAACATTTTCCTAAGTCTACAAGCATGCATGGTTGAGATATTAAAGGTAAATGGAGGTAACAATTACAAGCTGCCACATATTTCAAAGGGAGCACAAGCAAGGCAGCACACATTACCAATGACAATTGAAGTGGATGAGGCACTTGTAAGGCAAGCAATTAACTTTATAAAAGCAAATGAAGATGCCACAGAATGTTATGACATTCAAGGCATTCTAACAGATTTAGGTTACATGTAGATATGTTAGAAATCTTTTGTCCTTTTGGTCATTTGTTTACAGTGTAATCATGCATGTAAGTGTTCATTTTGCTTAAACTGTAAACAAAGACAGATTTGTTACTTTTGAATTGATGTTTTATTTCCCTCAGAATATACTTCATCACAGGGGTGTACCTAGAGCCACATTTGGGGTGAGATGGCAGCTTTAATACATGAGTATATCAAGCCACTACATGATTCACCCTATTTCAGAATCAACATTGAATGAGATCATAGCCAGGCAGCATCACAAATGAGCTACCATGCAACTAATCATCACATTGCAATTAAGTAATCATCATGCATCATCAAATAGAAATCCAGCAAGCAAAACATCATGCATCACAAAATCAGCACCTTTGTCCTCAATCAACAGAATAAAGCTGGACAGACTCCAGTAGTCATCAAGCAAGAGAATAAAGCTGGACAGACTCCAGTAATCATGACACAAGATTAAGCTGGACAGACTCCAGTAGTCATGTAAGGGTAAAAATGAGCTTACCTCAGACTCCAGTAGTGCAACAACCAACATAAGCAATGTTCAGCATCACCAGATCAGTAGTCATCACAAATTTAGGAGGGCAATAAACATTGAACATAATATCAGATTGCATTTCAGAATAACATATGAGACATAATATCACCTCAGAATAACACAATCACAGATGGATTGGCCTCAGAAATTGTTTGATGGGATTTCATCATCGGCCTCACTCCAGTAGTCATCAAAACAGGACATAATATACAGGCCTCAGAATCCAAAAAAATCAGAGACAGAAAGATCACAAAAACATCAAGGATCAGAATGTCAAACACATCATTGGCCTCAGAAATCACAGCCGGATTTCATCATCGGCCTCAGAATACTCAAACCCACATAAATCTTACATGCAATGTTCAAAAGGAAGAGAAAAATAACCTTTCGAACACTGGGAACCCAGATCGCCAAGCATTCGTATATCCACCGTTGCATTTCCGGATCCAGCAGCGCCGATCTGGAGGGGGGTCCCTCAATCCCGAAAGGGAGAGCATCCCCACCCTCTGTGAACTCACTGTACGGGACGAATGAGTCCTCGGAATCAGGAATCACAGCCGCCTGAGACTCAGAATCAGAGAAGTCCATCCGGAGTTGACTGAAGATGGGAAAGGGTAAAGATGGGAAAGGGTAAAGATGGGATAGGGTTCAACAACGGCGAGGGTGACAGAACCGGCTAGGGTACAGAAACGGCGAGGGTTACAGAACCGACGAGGGTTCCATCCAGGCTAGGGTTCAACAACGACGAGGGTTTCAACAACGGTGAGGGTAAAGATGGGCTAGGGTACAGAAACGGCGAGGGTTCAAGATCGGCTAGGGTACAGAAACGGCGAGGGTTACAGAACCGGCGAGGGTTCCATCCGGGCTAGGGTTCAACAACGACGAGGGTTTCAACAACGGTGAGGGTAAAGATGGGCTAGGGTACAGAAACGGCAAGGGTTCAAGATCGGCTAGGGTACAGAACCCATAGGGTTCAAGATCGGCGATGTTTCACACAGAAACGGAGAGGATCTCGGCGAGGGTTCCAGATCGGCGATGTTTCACACAGAAACGGAGAGGATCTCGGTGAGGGTTCCAGATCGGCGAGGGTTCCAGAAAATGAGAGAGAAAGGGAGAGCAAGGGTCTGGATTCAGAGAGTGAGAGAGTTTGATCTCGAAAGATCGAAGACGGCGATCGATTAGGGTTTGAGGGTGAGGGAGAGCAGAAGATGAACATTCTAGAGCATCGAAAGAAATGGGCCTTCGATTAGGGTTGGGGGTATTGGGTGGGGTAGATTATTGTGTGTATAATTAGTGTTAGGGATTTAATTAAGGATTTAATTATTGTTTTAATTAAGAATCATTAATGGCAATTTTGTAAATATGTTGAAATTAAAGGGTATTTTGGTAAAAAAAAATTTGCCATTTTGGGGCTGGCAGATTTAAGTGGGATGGACGAAAATGGCAAGTAGGCTAAAAATGCTGGGACGGAGGGAGTAACATTAATGGAAATGGAAAGCAGATAGTCAAATCACAAAGTCTGTACTAGATGTCATTCTAGCACAGACTTTGTGATTTGAGCTATAGATGGCATATTTTTTTTAGTATTAGACATGTATTAATAATATAATTTTGAGCACTTTATATATTAAAAAATTGAATTAATTGCTAGAAAAATCATGAACTTTACCCAAATTACCGTTTTAACCAAACTTTTCACTATTGGTCAGAATAACATAATCTTATATATTTAGTATGTTTTTCGACTAAAATAGTGAAAAAAATATTCATTATCTATCGATATACAAATTTTTACCCAAGTTTTTTAGTATTTTTTTTTGTCTCGTCCCCCTTCCCTCCACAGCCTCCAAACTCATTAAAAAAAAAAAATTTCGAAAACTAATTTTAGTCAAAAAAAACATACTAAATATATAAGGTTGTATTATTTTAACTAATAGTGAAAAGTTTGGTTAAAATACAATCTAGATAAAAGTTCTGATTTTTCTTACAACTAACCCTAAAATATTCGGTAGACTGTAACACATGGTATATTCAAGTGTTTTTGGGTCGTAAATATGTATCACATAAACATATAAATGTTAAAAGAATATATGTATTTTAAAGTTAACTTGGTTTTATCCAACTATAACACTTGTCATATTCAAACATTTTTAAGTGGTAACAAGTCACTTAAACATTGAATGCTAAAATAATTTAAGAATATAAAAAATATAATAATTAAAATTATATTAATGGTACATCTAATAATGAAAAAGTATTTAATTGTATACATGAAAAATGTATTTATTTAGTACATGTTTGAATATATTTCACATTATAAAAATGAAATGTTCTATCAATATTCTTTTATGGGTAAAATAGATTTTCACCATCCGAACTATAGGGCATTTTGTAGATTTTGGTATAAACTTTTTTTTGGTCACCCTTACTGTGTAAACTTTGCGCGATTTGCAATAAATGGTAAAATGACACTTTCCGATCAAATATTCTGGCTAACACGAAACGACACCATTTTAGAAAGGGCAAAACAGTCTTTTTACGACTATAATACACACGTGTCCTTTATTACATGCGTGTCCCTTATGTGGCATATACACATCAGCAACTTACACACATCAGCAACACATCAACATCTTCCTAAAATAAAACTGGAAAACGGGGCACAAAATCTAAGGCCCCAAAATTACTCTGAATCCCAAATTGCTGAGAAACCCTAACTCAAAATCGAAGAAGTCCTTACTCAAAATCGAAGACATAGCCAACAAATTTCGCCCAAACCAAGAAGTAACTTTTGCAGAAATTGGGAGATTCTAGTGGTTTGGAAAGTGCGGCAGAAGAAAGATCCAAATGGGGTCGCTTCGCCAGATTATGGTAAGTGAAGAATGGGCACCGGGTTGTTGTTCCCGATTAAGGGGTTTAGGGTTAATTTCTTTTGATTTTGGGTTAGGGCTTGGGGTTTATTCGAAAATTAGGGTAGAAATTTGTGAAATTTCACTTAATTTTTTATTAGGGTTAGGGTTTTAGGTGAATTCGAATTTTCACGCATATTTGGGTTAGGGCTTTAGGTTTATTCGAAAATTAGGGTCTAAAATTCAGAATGTTCCATTTCTTTGATTAGGGTTAGAGTTTTGGGTTAATTCAAATTTGTTTGGTGCAAACAGTTTGAGAACAATGGGGTGTGTAGCATATTTTGTTATTTATGTTGCTGGAATTCTATTTTAATTGGTATTTCACACATATTATTTGCTACACTAGGATGCTATGTTGCTTTGTTGTTGTGTTGTTTTTGTCTTGCTATGTTTGTGGGTTTTTGCATATATTATTGTCTTGTTGTGTTGCTGAAATATTGCAATGTGTTTTTTTTTTTCCTATTTTGGCCGGAGAAAACTCTGAACTTTTCACCATTAGATTTCACTATTCTGGCATGTTTCTAGATTTAGGAAAAAATGTTATGTTGGGGGTGAGATAAGTCACATTGATTAATGTCATTCAGATGAGATGTCTTTTCTTGAATTATAGTGTATGGCCACTAAGTTGGGGATAACAGATATTAAGTGTTTATATGTTAGTCAAGCAAGAGTAAATGAATGCATATCCCTAGCTTTAGTAGAAAATGATATTGATGCAATGAATCTGGTTGATTTTGCTGATCAAAATAAGATGGTTGGGTTTTTGTTGATCACACTGATTTGGATGAACAATTGATAGATGAAATTGTTGGTGAACTTGACAAGCTAAGTCAATCAGATAATGGGGAAGATGAGGGGTTAGAGGATGACACTGAAAATGTTGGGGTAGATAAAGGTTTAAGTGATAATGAAGATTTTAATGAAAATGAAACTCCTTTTCATTTGCTTGATGAACATGACAGTTCTGATGTTGATGAATTGAATTCAGTAGGGAGTGATTCTGATTTGTCTGTATTAGTTAACAGTGAATGTGATATATCTGATGATGATGTGTTGTTTGATGGTAATGTTGATGTTGATGTAGAGTGGGGTGGGTTTCAAGTGTCTGAAAATGATGTCTTTAATGTTGGGGAGGGAGTGAGTGGGGAGAAAAATACAGATGAGGGTGTGGGTAGTAGTATGAGGAAAAATAGATCAGAAAATGCAAAAAAAATGCCACAATTTGATATAGGTCAGAAGTTTGATGATATGGTAACTTTTAGGAATTTGGTGAAGGATCATTCAATCTTGGTGTGTAGGGAGATAAGATTTCCAAACAATGACAAGAAAAAATGTCAGGCTAGGCTAGGTGCAAACATCCTTCATGTAAGTGGATGATATATGCATCTACAATGAGGGATAAAGACACTGTTGTCGTTAGAACCTACAACCCTAAGCATAAATGCCCTAGAAAACAACATAATTTGCATGCCACTTCAGGTTGGTTGGCTGAAAAGTACAATAACAAATTGGTGTCTGATCCTAGGTGGCCAATAAAGTCAATGATGACTGTCATGCAACAAGATGTTAAACTGGTTTTCAGTAAGCATCAGTTGTATAGGGCAGAGAAAAAGGCACTTGTTTTAGGTATAAGTGGGGATGCTGAACAATATGTTGTCATCTGAAGGTATGCAGAGAAGATTAGGAGGTCTAATCCCAACACTACTGTTAAAATTAAGTGTCAAATTGTAGATGGTGTGTCTGTTTTCAAAAGATTTTACATTTGTTGGGGTTCTTTGAAGAAGGGGCTGTTGGAGGGGTATAGAAAAGTCATTTGCCTAGATGGGTGTCATTTAAAAAGTGCTACTGGTGGCATATTGTTATCTGATGTTGGGGTAGATGCAAACAATGGGGTGTTTCCCTTTTGTTATGCAGTTGTGGAGAAAGAAACAAGTCATACTTGACATTGGTTTCTAGAGTTTCTGGTTGAGGATTTAGGCATAGAAAATAGCCTTGAGTGGACTGTCATTTCTGACAAGCAGAAGGGATTGATAGATGTAGAGTGGTTGCCTCATAGTGAGCATAGGTTCTGTGTCATTCATTTGTATAACAACTTCAAGATCCAACACAGAGGTTTATCACTGAAAAAGATTCTGTGGTAAGCATCCAGGGAATCAAGGGTGAGTGATTTTAACCAGGCAATGTTGGAGATGAAAGAAATGAATGAAGATGCTTTCAAGTGGTTGCTGAAGAGGCCTCCACAACACTGGAGTAGGAGCCATTTTAGGGGATCTGCCAAGACTGACATGCTGTGCAATAACTTGTCTGAGAGTTAAAATGTCATGATTGTTAGGGCTAGGAGTAAGCCAATATTGACAATGTTGGAAACTATATAAAACTGATTTTAATGAAGAGGGTATACCAGAGGAGGGACAAAATGTTGAAATGTGATGAAGACATTTGCCCTATGATCAACAAAATTTTAGAGGAAAAAAAAAAAAGGCAATGGACTACACTTCACACTGGAATGGGGAAGATGAGTTTGAGATTGAAGGCTGTTTAGGGACCAGATTTAAGGTGCATATAAGCCACATATCTTGCACTTGTAGAAGGTGGGAACTAAGTGGGATCTCATGTGCACATGTTATATGTGTCATGTACTACCTTAGCATGAAGCCTGAAAACTATGTGCATGATTGTTACAAGAAGGAAATGTTTATCAAGTTTTACACCAATCTACTGGGGACCATTGATGATATGGCAAACTGGCCCATAGTAACTTAACACTCAACTACTAAAAATACAACATTTGCCTCAACAATTAAACATAACACAACTTCACACTCAACATCCCATAATCTTAATTCACAATGTGTACAACATAAATTTATCAAACCATATCATAGCTTCATACTTCAAAAGCATAATTTTACATCATAATCCCAAATTTCACAATTTTACATCACAAATGTATCCAAAATCGAAGCATGATACTTCAAATGGTGAAATTTACAAAAGTAGTTGCAAAATGTTAATGAGTTCTTCCCAAGACAAAATACATGGAACTTCACCTACTCACTTAGCAAGATACAAGACAAATAGGATAAGTGCTGCCAACTATATCCACTTCTCCATCTTCTTATTCCTTTGTTTCTTCTGCAATTCATCTTCTAGTTGATTCACACGTCTCAATAGACCCAGAATAATCTGACAGGCTCTTTCACACATTGGTGGGTCAATCCAATTGAAAAAATTACAACCCCCTGGTTTCTGCAACAAAAACACAAAAAGTAGTATTTCAATTTCATCCAATATTGATTCATGATGCTTCCATTTCATCTGAATACACATATTTCATCTGATTCATAAATACCAACATAAATTAAGCAAGATGAATACACATATTCTGATAAAATTCATCCTCATATGTAAAAATTCCAGCAACATAATTGTTAGGGCAAGCAAAGGTCTGTATCAACAGAAGGGATTTTGGAAAAATTCATACTTTTTTCAGAAATGTTGATATAAATTTAGGCATTTGGGGATTAAGGTTCATCTAGAAAATTCAACCAATCAAATTGAGGGCAAACAAAGGGGAATCTGCCAAAATCCATACAATCTACCAACATAATCGACTGGAAATTCGATTCAACAGACCAACAAAGGGGAATCTAAGCTACACTCGAAATCGAAAACTGTACTTACACGGTATCTGTCACATGTCATATACCTTCTCCCCCGGGTTCAGGTTCGTCCACGAGGTGAGCCTTTTTGTGCGCTTCCCGCAGTGACATAAACCTCCATGGCTAATTCCCGCAGTGGTTGGAATGGTTGAGCTTGTAGGTTCTCTCTTTGTTCTATTTCTAAACCAGTTTGCAGATTTCATCTGTCTGGGGAAGATGATGATGTGGATCATACTGCTGATGTGGATATTTAAAAAGGGCCATGTGTGTATATGTGTACTGTATTATAGTCGTAAAAAGACTGTTTTGCCCTTACTAAAACGGTGTCGTTTCATGTTAGCCGGAATATTTGATCGGAAAGTGCCATTTTACCATTTATTGCAAATCATGCAAAGTTTACACAGTAAGGGCGACCAAAAAAAAGTTTATACCAAGATCTGCAAAATGCCCTATAGTTTGGATGGTAAAATGTTGTTTACCCTTCTTTTATCAATGAAGTTTTACTCCACTCATTCTATTAACACTATGAATGTAATATATTTAAATTAAATAAAAATCACAAATAGTTGCAGACAAATAATTAAAGAAATCACAATAAAATCTAGTGCATTAGATAGACCTAATTCATATATAAATTCTACTAATCATCTTAAAAACTCCTTGATTCAAAGGAATCATACAGAAACGAGGGATATTCTTCACTTGAATATAATTCATCATCAACATTTTATTAACATGATAATTTCAGTTAATTTATACATAAAAGTTTGTTATAATATTCCCTAAAAAACTACATGTGCTTCCAATTCTGATTTTGGTTACAATTTCCACCATTTGTTTTTATATTTACTGAGATTCATATTTCCATAAAATAAAATATAAAAGAAACGGATATTTCCACCAATATCTATATTTTCAACCTAATTGTCTCTAGAATAATGATCATCAAATGAATTACACACCAGTTTTACATTCATCTAAACAATGTTGTTATTCTTTTCACCATGCAACTTGACATGATATTTATGTACAGATGAATCATGCATATATCTTCTAAATGGCACTTGATTTGGGATGCTGATCACAATTTGCAGGGGTCCAACCTATTACTTGCTTCTCATTATCATAGATCACTAATTTATCTTGCATTGATATATCTGCAGCAAAACACCAAAAAGGGTCATTTTAATTAGTCATTCAATTAATGTAGTGATGGAAGCATTTGGAGGTACCTCCAATCATGTTGTAATTGTTCAATCCCACATCGGTTCCGTTTAGAATTCCCAAGCACGCGTTGCCCTTCGACTGCAGGTTTATCGATGGGTTGAAGTAGTCTTGAAAAGGTGTGAGAAATAGAAACAGGAATGTAGAAAAGAATAGAGTTGAAGATGTTACAGAGATGATAAGATATGCATCTGGAGAAATTTCAAAGTGGGCTCTGGTTCTCCAACCGCTGGAAAAGATGAATGCTATAGACTTGAAGTACTTCCTGACATCCCGTGTGGTCTTGAAAGGTTTCTTGCCTGTCCAGCAAAAGGGGAGGGTGGGATCGTCCCGTGCTTCTTTCAACGACTTCCCACTTAGATCTTTCTTTATCTGCAACCAAAAATATCAAATATCAGAGCAGGCCAGGAGTAATGAGGACAATGCAGATGTTCCAAACTCACCAAAGTAAGAAGGGTATGGTAAATCTGAGAATTGAAGTATGTGTAAGAGCTCCCACTGTCGAAAATTATGTTTAGGTTTTTTAAACCGGTACTCTTCCCACCAAAACGAAGCTCTGCTGATCCAGCAGCGTAGTGCTTTCTGTATCAATTAATATATATATGAGTCGAAGCTAGCATTTGTTAGTTAGTTAGTCGGGAGGGTGATACTTACGTGTGGTCAGGCGACATTGGAGTCCATGTTATACGCGACGAATCATACAAATCTTCTCCCAAGAAAAGAAACCCTCCTTGCCCATTCAAACAATGCCCAATTATGTTCTTGACAACTCCTTGATCACCAAGTTGTGACACAATGCTCGATTTCCCTCTTCCCAGCCCAAATACTCCGTCTAAAGGGTGATCGGATGATCCAGGTAACTGATCATACCCACACCCAATAGTCAAACGAGGAGATGTGCGAACGCCACTTGTGAGATTCAGAGTAAAAAAATCGTTCACTAAAACCCCCAGTGATGAACCTCCATCCGCATACTCAACTTCATAATCACATTGTTCAGGATTATTGTCGCATTTGTAATCACTCGAGTGAAGAGAAGCACAAAGGGGATCTCTACACACGACTAGTTCGTTGCTAGGCCGGTATAGTGGGTGAAACCCCTGCAAACATACCAACCACATCATTTTCAGTTATCCATATAATCAAGAACCACACGAGGCATCTCACAAATATATGTAAATCAACAAACTAGATGAACATATGGATATGGAATTATGAGCTGCTACGAACCACTCATCTCTTCTTTTCGTCTAATCCTCCTCTCTCCATATCTTCTCCAACGTCATAATCTCCGTTTTCTCTCAAGAATTTCCACATCAATTTCATGATATCATCAAAACTTCAAAATGCAAGAATTGATCATGCATTCTGATCTTATGCATTATGCATCACTCACTAACTCCTAACATGCTGCAGAGTTACAAAAATATTCAAGTTACAAAAATACCGTAGTGCAACGAACACACGGGGCATCACATTGAAGCCAAGTGAGATCACTGCCTGTATCAGGATCAAGAAAGTAGGGCCTTGGAGGATATCCCAGATAAACTTGAACAAAATAAAACCTGCAAGAAATCCTCTGTTCATTCATCATCCAAAACCAACCACATTTTCCCCAAATTTTCTAATCTTGATTCTACCTATTTAACTCGATAAAAACACTACTAACCATCCACTTATTATTACCTCAGAAACATAATCTAGCACATAAAATCATGCAATTGAGAATAACATTTCCATTTTTGAGTAAAACTCACATACCCATTTGGATAAACATTTCCATATAATGGAAAAATGATTGATGACCCAAATTTATTGATGGATAATTGGGTGCTGCTTGAAGCTGAAGAAGGCCCCCATCTCCTCCATTTTAGCTGCTCATGATCATTTGAACCTGCACATGATGCAACTACACCCACAAAAACTATCAAAATTATCAACTTTTCTTTCCCCATTTCCTTTTCTACTTTTCTCTTTCCTACAATGTGGTGCAATTATGTCCTTTTTGAAAAATTTCAAGCTCTTATATTATATGGTTATGGACTTGGTCTCAACTCTTTTTTGCTTCAAAGTCAATGGAATCTTTTCATGGGTCTTTTTAACTTGAGAATTGAGGTTTAAAATTGCTTTGGTTCCATCTTTTTCAATCATTCTTGCCTTTTCTTGCTTGGGATCTAAAGCATAATTGAAGAAACTTGTCAAAGGAAAAATGGAATCCATGCTTGCTTACAAAATTGGAGATGATATAAATTTTTTGACGCTTAGAATAACTTTTGTTTGAAATGCGAGAGGAAATTTGGCAATCTTCAATCAGAAACTCATTTGCATTGATGAATGTACGTCGCTTATAGATTGAATATTAGTGCTCTAATTAATGTTTTAGGAAATTATCAAATAAAATTAAAAGTTCAACAGTAGTTATTACTGAAAATTTGCTTACTTTAAATAATTTGATTTTCTCAATAACAATAGTGTTAAATCATACAAAAAGTTTTGAACATTAAATTATTGAAATATATACCCTAAAATGTATAGATTTATTGAAAACTTGATCAATATTTTTCCTTCAATATGTTAAAAACGTGGAATGCAATCTACTAACAAAATCAATGAACATATCAATAATTGTGTTTGTGAGAAATGGAATGCAATTTGCTAACAAAATCAATGAAATTATCAATAATTAGAGTTTTGTTATTGTGAACCAATTGCATGTGTAATTGGGCGCTCATGGGTTGCCTCGAGCGGCCTGATCTAGGTCGGATCCGCGACCACGGTAAGTTTTAAGTTATATGAGTATAACTTTTCTGTACAAATATCATAACCTTTAAGTTAATATACTTAGACTTTTTTCAATATAAAATGTAAGATAATATAGCTGAAATGTTTTACACCTTTATGTTATGTTGATATAACTTATATATATATATATATATCATAACATTTATATATTTAAAGAAGAACATAAATGTTATGTTAATATAACATAAATGTTAATATTATTATGTATAAATGTTACATTATCTATCTATATATAAAAGGAGAACAGTTGATTTTGCCACTTTCCCTCCTAGAAATATTTATCAAGATTTTTGTTAATAAAATTTTTGTAAAAACTAATAGTTTTTCAAGGAAATTAATTGTGTTATTTTGGAATCTTTTCAATTTATATGTTATTATTATTATTATTATTATTATTATTATTATTATTATTATTATTATTATTATTATTATTATTATTATTATTATTATTATTATTATTATTATTATTGATTAGTAGTATTTGTTGTTGTTGACGAATGTTGTTCATTGTTCAACAATAATTTAATTCTTTTCTTTATTTTGTTCACTTTAATTACTTATGTTATGTCTAGAATTATTCTCATTATCAATTTTAAAGTTAAAGAACATTTAAGATAATTTTTGTGATTATGAGAAATGTTATATATAAATAAATATTTTAAATTTTATATTTTTTAACCGGACACTTTTAACAAACTCCAAAACTCACTAGCTTATCAAATTATATATATATATTTTTAGCCTTGATTTTTTTTAACAAAATATTGAATCAAATAGAATGTAAACTTTCAAAATTTTAATTCTTTTTTTTTTTTGGGGTTAACTTTAATTACTTATTAGCTGTTAGAATTAATCTTATTATCAATTTTAAAGTTAAACAAATATTAAGATATTTTTCGTAATTATGAGAATTGTTGTACATAAATAAATATTTCAAAACTTATATTGTTAATTATGTACCAAATCATGAAAAATATTCAACAAAAAATTAGAAACAAATAGAATCTGAGTATTTTAGGTTTTTAAGTTTATGTTTTTTGGTTAATTGTAATTAATCAATGTTTAGAATTATTATTATTAGTATCAATTTTGAAGTTAAAGGAAAAATTAATATATTTTTTATAATTATGAAAAATGTTGTATACAAATAAATATTTTAAAATTTATATTGTTAAATAACCATTTTTAACTAAGTCGAAAAATTCATTGTAATATTCAAATTATCTATTGAGTTTGAGTCATGAATGTTTTTTTTTTTACAAAAGACAAACAAATAAAGTGTAAGCTTTCAAATTTGTTCTTTAAGTTATTTATACATTTTGTATACTCCCTCCGTCCCGCTCCAACTGGCCTACTTGCCATTTTCGTCTGTCCCAATCGAACTTGCCAACCCCAAAATGGCAAAGAAATAACATTTTTTAATCAAAAAGTAACCAAAAAGTCAAAAAACAACAACAAAAAGTCAAAAAACAACAACAAAAAGCATAAAAAACATTTTTTTAATCAAAAAGTAACCTAGTCAACTGCATTTTCTTAGGTTCCGTGCCCGGTCCAAGTAGGTAACTTGGACCGGGACGGAGGGAGTAATATATTTAAGTTATTTATAAATTTTTTATTCTGACCTTTTAATATTATCAAATATAATTTAGAATGACATGTAATTATTTGACTTTAGAGTATCTCGGCCACCAAAAATGAATGCACAAGGAAGCTCAGATGTGGGTACGGGCGAAATTCAACCAACGTCTACTTTCTTCAATTAAAATTCCACTTTATTTAAAAGTTTTTAAAATTATAAAATATAACTTTAAAATTCAATAAAAATATATATGAAAAATATATTAATTTATATATTATAAAAAGTTTGAAATAATAAAGATACATAAATAATTTTTTGATATGATAACTTTATTATATTATTATAAATTGTATATATTGCCACAATAAATAATAAACCACACATCGCGTAGATGAATTACTAGGTATTACTTAAAGGTTTAAAATGTATTAAAACATTATGTAATATAACTGAAATTTTTTATGTTGTTATAACTAATCTTTATGTTATATGATATAACTTTTATGTACAACTATCGAAAATATAAAGGTTGTATTATTATAATAAAAAAGTTATATTATATTAACGTAAATGTTATATTACTATAATATAAATATTTAAAATGTAATATGGGTTAATACTCTATAAAATATCAAACTACTAGGATATAAAAGTTATGCGAACTTGACTAAAACGTCAGACGAAACAATGAAAAGGCGTTAGGGCGCTGAATTAGGATTTGAGCATGGATTTGAGGGTGTGTGGAGGCGCGTTTTGAGCATGAAACCACTTTTCGGGTCATATGACCCGTATTGCATGGGTCATGAGTTATATGTCTGGTGTATAGAAATAATTGTGCAATAACTATGGTTGTAAGTAATGTAAAATAATATAAAGTAAAAGTTTAAAAATCAAACTCTAACAAAATATTTTCAATTTAATGTGCACATAAAATTCACGTGAAAATGTTAATTTACAAAAAAAAATTCTAGATGATATTGAATCTCATTTGACTTTCATTTAATGCACGAACAAATAAATTTAAGTGTTAGTCATTTTTTGATAAAAAAAAATGGTTGATGATGAAAAACAATATAGTTATTCTAAGTTATTTATTAATTAGTATATTTACATAAAATTTATGCATTTTAAATGTTTATTACTTTTATCACATGTTGTCTTGACAACTTTACGCTTGTTTTTGTCATAGTTGGTCTAGAATTTTTTTTGTAATGCAAATATATGTTCAATAACTTATAATGAGTGTAGAATGCTGATAATATCATGTATTAAAATCAAATATATCTAGATAATATTTTTACCTTATTTGTTGTCTGTGTGATGCAATAAATAAATTCCGAACGTTACTAATCTTTTGATATGAAATGTTGATCATGAAAAATAATATTGTATTTCAGAATCATTTCAATTTAACCTACTACCAATATAATTTAAGAATTTTATTTCTTATTTCAATCATAGGTTATTTGACTACTTTACTAATTGTTTGGCCACAATTGCTTGAAGAAAAACATATTCAAATTTATTTTAATTAATGAATGTAAATTAGTGATATTAATTTTATAAAGTTTATATTTGTGCGTCTCAATCATTTTTCATTTTGTAAATATTAATTTTTTTGTTAGACAACATATTAATTGTTCAAATTTATTTACATTTGTGAATATATATATATATATATATACACATCTTAAATTAAAATTAATATATTAAAAAACAAAAGAGGCAAACTGTTAGTTCTTTTATAGTTCTATATAGTGGTTAAATTTGAAAATATTAAATGAGTTGAATAAATAATTTTAAATATTTTAAATAAAAATTAGATTAAAAAAAAAGCAATTTACTTTTTTTTATTCCATTAACCAGCTATCAATAACATATCAAATTTATTTAAAATATTTTAAAACTAAAAACACATGTTCAACTAATTTTTTTTTCTCATATTGAAATTAATGCAAACATGACACCTACAAATGTCCTTATATTAGATAATAATACATTTAAGCTATGAAGACACTTTTTAAAAATGTCCTATATTTTAATGTAGCAATATGTCAAATACATTAATAGGTGTATACATTAAAATATAGTAATATAAACTATATATTATTAAAATACATTATGTTACATTATTATTAAACTATTGTCAATTAATTTTTTTTTTTTTACAAATTAATATGGCATACTGAAGAATTTTATTTTATAAAAGCATTTTTATAAATAGTTTATTAAAAAATATTATTAAAAGTGTAGTTATAGATATTATATAATGACATTTAATTTACAATGCCTTAATAGCTTTATTATAATTGTAGTTATAGGTATAAAACAACTAAATGCCTCAAATGAGCCTCTAATGTGACATTTACTTTGAAGTGTCTTAAAATTAGTGTAGCAATAGATCATTTTTCTACTAGTATGTATAATTTTATATCATAATCATTAGTCTATTGTTATTTTAATATCGTTAAACATGTTTTATTGTAAGATTTTTTATGTATAGAAGTTGAATTTTTAATCAGATTTAATTGCAACTATTATTCAATCAATCTATATTGAGAAGGACTTGGGTGCCCCTGGATCCGTGCCTCCAACCCGACCCGGATCACACATATATATATATATATATAATTTTTTTCTTTTTTTCTCAAATAGCGTGTCCTAGTACTTCTTCTTCTTTCTCCATCTTTTTCTTCTCTGTATGGCGTGGATTCTCCATTGTTGTTGCTTTTTCATCTTTACATTCTCTGCTGTTTCTTCATCTTCTTTTTTCTTTTTCTCTTCTTTTTTCATCTCGTTTTCTCTGCTTCTTTTTCTTCTTCTTCTTCTTTTCTGTCATGATTCTTATTCTCCATTGTTGCTTCTTCTTCTTCTTCTTCTTCTTCATTTCTTCCTCCTCCTCCTTAAATCCTAATTTTGCATCTTGTTATATTTTTTTATGTTTAATTCATCAAATAGATGAGATTTGTTTGATTGATCGAGGGATTTGCTCTAGGGTTTCTTTACACAATGTTTATGCAATAATAATTCATATTAATTATGCAATTATGTAAATTTTGCAAAAAAAATGAGTAAGAATATGATATAAATCGCGGTTTTGTTGTTTAGAAATATTAAACTCACCATACAGTAATGTAATACATATAGAGTAAATATGTAATACCTATAGAGTACACATGTGATACCTATAGAACAAAAGTTCGAACAAATAATTCATAACTTAATTGAGTTAGTTTGTAATACCTATAGAGTATACATATAATACCTATAGAGTAAACATGTGATACCTACACAAAAGTTTGAACAAATAATTCATACCTTTATTGAATGAACACATGATACCTTAAGAGTATGCATATAATATATACCTTAAGAGTATACATGCCATACCTATAGAACAAAAAATAGAACAAAAAATTAATACCTTAATTGAGTAAGTTTGTAATACTTGTAGAGTATACATGTAATACATATAGAGTAAACACATGATACCTATCATTGCATCTCAAGAAATATAAGTGTAATACCTATAGGTATATGCATAATACCTATAGGGTATACATATAATACCCATCACTGGATCATTAACTACGGAATCAGGTCTGCGTGGGCGCACATCAGATTTGATATGGGCGTGCGTGACGGCGCGTGGGCGCGGGTGGAGGTTGCCCAAGTGCCGGGTCTAATTTGGGGGTACAGATCTAAGATTCATACCCCTGGGGTACACAAGTTTTTGTCATCTATATTATGTATATATATGTGTATTAGTGTGTGCATGTATAAATATAAAAGAAATATAAATATTTATATACACTAGATGCGCGCATGGGTCATGACCCATGCAATCTAGTTATATGACCCCGAATGGTGGTTTTTACACTCAAAAAGTGCTCTTATGGGCCCGCTTGCGCCTCCAAATCCACGCTCAAACCCTAATTCGGCACCCTAACCTTTTAGTTATTCGTCTAACTTTTTAGTTCACACAACTTTTTAATCAAGTTCGCATAACCTTTTAGTTAAGTTCACATAATCTTTATATTCTAGTAGTTTGATATTTTTTGGTTAAATACTTAAATCAACCTGTACATTTCGAGTATTTACACTTCGCAACCTAAACTTTTTTTTTGACAGATTGGAACCCGATGTCCACGAATTTTACAAATTGCAATCTCTAACAATTTTCCCAGCAAAGTTAGGGTGTTTTTTTTTTTTTTTTTTCACAATTGTTGGGTTCATTTTAGAAAAACCAAAATTGAATTATTAGAACCCATATGTAGTAAAAATATTGATTTTTTTACCCTTAATTCAATTTCTCCAATTAAGATAAAAAAATATAATATTACATATGAGTTCTAATAATTCTATTATGATATTTATAAAATGACCCAACAATTATGAAAATATCAAAAAATACTGTCAAAAACTAAAGTTTAGGTTGCAAAGTGTAAAAACTGAAAAATATGAGTTGATCATTTAAGTATTTGACCCTATAGAGTATTATGACCCTAATATTACATTTTAAACCTTTATGTTATTATGATTTAATATTTATATTATAATAATATAGCATTTATATTTTTCAAAGGTTATGATAGTTGTACATAAAAGTTATATCAATATAGTATAAATGTTAAGTTATTATAACATAAAAGTTTTCAGCTATATTACATGACTGAAAAAAATTTAAGTATATAACTTTAAGATTTTAATACCTTTTACACTTTTAAGTTGTAATAATGTAATCTTTATACATAATAATATTAACATTTATGTTATATTAACACAACATTTATGTTATTATTTAAGTATATAAAAGTTAAAATATGTATATATAAAGGTTATATCAATATTAACATAAATGTTAAAAAATTTATAATATAAAGGTTTTCAGATATATTATCTTAGTTTTATACTGAAGAATCTATATAAGTATATATCTTAAAATATATTTGTATAGAAAAGTTATACTTTTATAACATAAATGTTATACTCATATAACATAAATATAAATAGAAATTAACCTCGATGCGGATTTGAGCCGGACCAGGCCCGACCCAACCGCCATACACCTGGTGCACAAGAATACTAGTGTAAAAGAAATTAGAAAAGATAAGAATCACAAAAGAATATCTATTTTTGTTTGATTGGGAAGTAGTAATTAATTAAACTAATAATATATATATATATATATATATATATAATTTAGTAGACAAAAATAATGCTTAGATTTAAATATTATGATAACATTAAAGGAAATATATGATTGATTAATATGACATAACTAATGGTTGGTGCAATTTTTATATATAAGAGATTACACAATATATATTTTCTATATTTAATAATTATCAAGCGTTAATTATTAACTAATTACCAATATATTACATCTTTAGAAAGTGAAATTTGCAGGAAATTTTTTATCATTCTGTTTTTAGGTATAATATATATATATATATATATATATTATATCACTTCAATATTTACAAAATTTAATCTTGATTGTCAATCAATATGATTTGAACACTTGACAATAATTGATTATTAAATAATTTATATGAGTTAAAGTATCAATTATTATCTAGTTACTTTATGAATTAATTTAATTTAAATTTCCAAAATATAAAATATAAAATATATTTATTTAATATATCATATTACATATGACATCATTTAATTGGAGATAAATTTTATTTGTCTACGAATGTCCATTGTGATTTATTTCATTAAAGTCATTAATTAAAACACAGAACTCTTTGGAATTGGAATTTAGCATTGCACACCAAATTATGGGCGTTTTTTTTTCTAGATATGTGGACTTTTTGAAAAGATATATAGCTCGAGCTTCAATTTGATTTTATTTCTTCTCATTAAGAACAATGATTCAATGTCTTTAACTTGATGAAGAACTCTTACTATTTTGATTCATCAAAAATGCTAATCAATGAGAAGTAAGATCAACTCTTCAGAAGAGGTAATGAAAAGGTTCTTGCACAACTACTACATAATTAAGTAAAAGCTTGTCTTCTGAAGCTTATATGTGCTTCGAAATTTGATTATCTCCGTCCAATCTTTTGAAAAGAGATAGCAACATTTATGATTCAACTTGAAATTTCAAATATAACTAGGGAAAACATAATTTATGACTGAACATAAAATATTAATTTCAACCTGCCTACATACATTAACAAAGGGATCAGGTCATAGAAAATGTCTCGTGTGAATCCATGCACGCATGTGAATAACATAACATAAATGTATAACACTGGACCAATTTATTTATTTTTTTGAGGGGGGGGGGGGGGGATTTTGGACGCACCACGTGGGGAGCATGCAGGCGCGTGAGACGCTTAAGGAACCATGTTTGGGGTGAGTGAGCTTGATTTGATCGGGTGCATGGATCTATGTTCGTGCACCTGATGTATAAAAAAAATTTTACCCACGTTATAACTAGTTCAAAGTTCACACTTTTTATATCTTTTTGGTGGGGTGTTGTGCACAACTTATACTCATGCACGACAGAGTGTCTAGATTATATATTCTTCTAACATAAAACTTTTAAAAATGTATTACATGTCTATGTATATAGTGTGAAAGTTCACCTAACATAATTACATAACATAATAGTGTTGCTAAGATAACTAAAATGTATGACTAACATAAATTAAAGAATATAAAAATACAACTAACATTACTAAATTATGTAATCAACATAACTAAATTCTATCATATTTGTCATTATACAAACACACAAAAGCAAGTTGGGCATGGACACCTAGAAGCATGGGACACATGATGCGCGTGAGCACGTGCGAAAAGTGATTCCGAGTCGGGGCAACCTAAACTGCATCATGCACCAATTTCATATAAAAATTTATGTCATTCCATTCATTTTTTATTCTTTATGATACCAATCATAAAATACAATATTTATATACCACTTTTTTCGGTTATCATTCTATTTTAAAATTTATTTCATTCCCATTCGAGCATATCCAACAATGCACCAAATCCGTTTTATATCATAAATTTTCTTCTCCAATAGTGATGCAATTCTCTGCGTCAAAATTTCTCAATTGTCACTTCAGCGCTAACTACCCATATATCAATGCGGCATCCCTATTTTCTTTTACATAATTTTCTTTTTTTCTTTTTAATAATGAATATTAATAATAAATAAAAAGTTACAAAAATAAGTAATAAATAATATTATGGAATTTTTTGGTGCAAAGAATAGTGCAAACTGCTCGATTAATAACAATATAAAAATAGTATAAAATTAACAGTAAAACAATGTATATGGTAGGAAATTGTCTTAGAGTAGGTCTTTCGGGCCGCGCACGGGCCGGTCTAGCACATAAGGCCTCTTTGTTTTCGCATGTTTTAGTCGTGACTTTCATGTTATGTTAGTAATACCTTCATTTCCAAATTTTATAACCTTAGTTCAAAACTATTGAATATAATATGAAAGTATGACTACCTGGAGCAAATTTTGTTGAGTTTGACAGCACTCACCAGACGCGTGGAAGCGCATTGGGCCGCGTGGGGCGGGTTTACCTAGGTGCATGGATCCATGCACCAAGTGCACAAAAGTTTTGGTGATTGTCTTAATACACCCCATCCTACCAAACAAAAATCTAACCTCCTGAATAATTTTAAGAAGAGAAGGTCTTATATGAATCAGGTGTATGAATCTTAAATCCATGCACCCGGGTTGGATCTGGGCCAATCCACCCGTTTTTTTTCTGGTGCTTGAATTTTTCTTTTTTGGTTATGACATGTATGTTATGTTAAATATACTTTTACATCATATTAGACTTACCTTTATGTCCGGATTTCATACCTTTAACTTAAAAAACAAACTCTAATTTTGACAGTACATTTTATACATGGCAAAAACTTGTGTACCCCGGGGGTACGGATCTTAGATCCGTGCCCCCAGATCCGACCCGGCGCGTGGGCAGCCTCCACGCGCGCCCACGCGCCGCCACGCGCGCCCATAGCAAGTCTGGTGTGCGCCCCACACACACCTGATTACCTAGTTGATGATTCAGTGATGGGTATTACACCTATACTCTATTGGTATTACACATATACCCTATAGGTATTACAAAAATATCTTTTATGGTATTACACTGATACCTTAATGGTATTACAGAAATGTCTTTATGGTATTACACTGATACCTTAATGGTATTACAGAAATGTCTTTTATGGTATTACACTGATACCTTAATGGTATTACAGAAATGTCTTTATGGTATTACATTAATACCTTAATGGTATTACAGAAATGTCTTTTATGGTATTACACTGATACCTTAATGGTATTACAGAAATGTCTTTATGGTATTACATTAATACCTTAATGGTATTACATTAATTCCACAATTTTTGTTCATCTCTCAACTTCAAATTCAAATTTGAGTCATGCATACACCACAGAAACTGGAATGAGCTCTTCAATTCCTAGGCTATTTCTATTTCATATGAACTCAAGACAAGAATATTAATCAGGGTATTTAAAGTTCTCGCCATGTGAACCCAACTCAACAGCTTCATCTCCATTTGAGCAAGATGCCATCATTCTTCTGAATTCTGCTTTGAATCCAAACGCAATGCGAGCCCAATTCAAGTTACAGCAAGGAAACCAGCAATTCTACTTCCCATTTTTCAATCCTCCATCTCTGAGCAACAAAACCCCAAATTTGTGTCGAAGCCGTACTCTGATTTTGCCAATGGCATCGCAATCTGGGTCTACGAAGAGACCCACCTGCCCATCATGCTCCAAACCCGCCCGCATTTGCCTCTGCAATCG
Organism: Scutellaria baicalensis; assembly: GCA_005771605.1. Classification (NCBI taxonomy): domain Eukaryota; kingdom Viridiplantae; phylum Streptophyta; class Magnoliopsida; order Lamiales; family Lamiaceae; genus Scutellaria; species Scutellaria baicalensis. Next base: position 31,008,148 of record CM016722.1, on the reverse strand, counting down.
ACTCCGGTATCCAATTCTCCATAACTCTGTTGCCGTCACCGTTCTCCAGCATAGTCTTGAGAAAAACCATCCTCTTAATTCCACTCGAATCGCGACCATTGGGCTGGAAAACGTCAATGTTTATACGGTCTCTGATGTTAATTTTCTTGCCAGATTCTTCATACGGTTGCTGGACTCCGGTAGTGGGATTGATCGAGTAGAAGAAGAAGAAGATGGAAGAGGATCGAAGAAGAAGAAGAAGAAGAATGAAGAGGATCGAAGAAGAAGAAGAGGAGGAGGAGGAGGAGGAGGAAGAAGAAGAAGAAGAAGATCAGAGGAGGAGAATGAGAAGAAGAAGAAGATGGAAAAAAAAAAGAAAAAAAAAATATATATATATATAATTCGGGTCGGGTTGGGGGTACGGATCCTGGATCCGTACCCCGGGGGGCACAGAAGTCCTACTCTTTATACATGCTACATTTGCGTGGTATTAACCAAATCTTTATGTGATATTAGTCATACTCTTAAATCAACATAGTCTTATATACCTTATATAACATATAAATGTATAACTAACATAACTAAAACGTATGATTAATATAACTTAAATGTATAAAATTCGGACATAAAAGTAGGACTAACATAATATCAAGGTAGGTCTAAAATAACATAAACGTAGGTCTAACATCACATAAAAGTACAACACATGTAGTGCATTTTGGTGTATTTGAGCACACCCACCCAGGTGCGTGGGGCACGTGAACCATGCGTGGGAAGCGTCTGGGATGTGTGGGGCGGTTTTTGACCGTGTTTCATGGACCTTAGATCCATGTCTCTAACTTATAAAAGTTATTGTGAATCCGATCCATACACTCGGGTCGGATACGGTCAACCCACTTGTTTTTCATTTTTTTTTCGTGTTTGATTTTTTAATTTTGGCCAGTACCTTCATGTTATGTTAAACCTATCTTTATGTTGTATTAGACCTACCATTATTTTAGGTTAGTTCTACCTTTATGTGCAAATTTTATACCTTAAATGCAATATTTTAAACTTAAAAAATCACTGATTTTTATGTTATGTTAGTCCTACATTTATGTTATATTAATTAATCATATTTTTTATGTTATATTAGTCATACCTTTATGTACTATATTAACTTTAAAGAAACTCTATTAATTTTGACACATTTTGTACATTTATACCTTTCTGTGGTATACTCATACATTTATGTGATATTAGTCATACTTTTATATTAACATAGTCATGATATTTTATATAATAGATAAAACTATAGCTAATATAACTAAAAACTATGACTAATATAATTAAAATGTATGACTAACATAATTAAAAGGTACGAAAGTATATGAAAAACTTTAAAAGTATGGAATTTGAACATAAAAATAGGAAAATAACATAAAAGTACAATATTAGAGTGAATTTGGGTGAGTTTGATCGTCCTCATACTTCGATGGGTTTAAGCGCCGGTGTGGAAACGCGTGGAGCGGGTTTTGAAGCTGCCGCATGATTGACTCATAGAAGAATTTATATAATTTTAAATGAAAAGAATGGAAATAGGAGAGCTACTTTGTTTCTACCTTTTCCACGATATATTTTTAAGGTATTACTTTTTCATGTTAAAACATGATATTAGATATATACTTTTCAGGTATCACGTGTATACTCTGAAGGTATCACTTTCTATCCAGTGATAAGTATTAGATATATATTTTTCAGGCATCATGTGTATACATATTACTTGTTTATTCACTAAAGGTTTCGATTTTTTGTTCTATATGTAAGTAATACCTTATAGGGTGCATTTGCTTCACTTGATATAATACGTTGGATTGCATCTCAGTGATATATTTAGAATAATAGGTAATCTTGGTAATGTATTAAGATGTTTGGTTGGACTTTACACAATTAATGCTAGTATAATGTTAATAATTGGAATATGAGATGAATATTGAGAATTGAGGGGCAATTTAGTCAATTAAGATATTAATAATAATATATGTTTTGGTTTTGATAGTAGATCACTCTTGGATGTATATCAACCATTTGCAATATGAGAAACGAGTTTCCATATTTCCAGGGTTTTAAGTATGCCAACCAAACATGTTAATAGGATTGATGAGTAATATAATTCATTGTAATCATACTGAGCAAACAGACCCTAAAAATATATATATATATATATATGATACATAAAAAATATATATCTAACATGATACAGTGGCCAAGTTGAGGATAACATGTCCGGAATACGTAAGTGTCACCCTCCATATTATGATACTGGTTGAAGCGCACGCGCGGTGTTAGCGGTATTGAAAGATGCAACGTGGAGCAATGCAAATTGGGTTTTGTCTTCGATTCGATGTCTTCCATGAATTTACATGCTACCTCTCTCTCTCTCTCCCAACCTGATTTGATTTTCTGCCATTTTCACTTTGGAATTCAAAACCAGATCACATCACAACCAAAGCCCATGGCCATGGCAGCTCTGCGCTTATCTCATCGTCCCTTCATTTCTGTGAGTCCTTACCTTTTCTTTTAAAAGTTCTAAGCCTTTTTTGCTACAGTAATCACCGCAATTAATCGCCAATATTTCGGATTCCGAACATGGATATCAGATAATTGTAATTACTTGAGCTCCGCACTTTCTAGTTGTGCAATGCTAAGACATAGACTGTAAGGATGTTAAAGAATTCTATCTACATTTTGGTAGAACATGGCTCGGATCGCTAAATTCATGAAATCAATTGTTTGTTTGTGTTATCTGGCTTATGGAGATTAAAACCTAATAATTATTGTTGATTTTGATATATGGGGTTTGAGGGTTTTCCTTTTTAAAACATAAAACTGCAAGTTGCGAGTGTAGTGTGTTACTATCATTTGAGTTAAGTATGGTTTGACCAAAAGTCCATTCTCTTTTGCACTTCCACCACATATAATTGTATTCTTATTGATGAAAATTGGTAAAAGGGTTTAAATTGATCATATATGTTTTGGTTGATATTTCAATCATGCATGGCCTGCCTCCTAAACTTTACAGGGATTCAGTGGTGCAAGACAGCTGCTGAGGACACTATTGGCGTCAGGTAATTCTTTTTAATTAAGTTTTGTGTAATCCATTTTATTTGTGATGTGCAACTTTTTTGTCCCCTACTACACTGACATTTCACTAATATGCTTGATTTGTTACAGATGCCATTCAATCAATTCATCGCAATAAAGAAACATTGTGGAGGCCAAGATTCATATCTACTCAGGGGTCTCTCAAGCTTGTTCAAACTACTTACCGCATCTCACCTACTGGGGCCTCAATGGAAAATAGAGAAGTACCTTCTGATTTTTTAAGAGACAAAAAGATGGTTCCTAATGCGGATCCTCCCAGAGTTGAAGACATCGATCTTTTGTATCAATTCTTTGATAGAAGGTACTAATGGTGTCTAGTTAGGTTAGGTCCACCGCAGTTAGATGAGTTCTCTTTGAGTTTAACATTTTTGAAACTTCTATGTTCAGAAATATGTTAAATGAATAGTCTAATGAAGGCAATCACTATTCTTCTTTCACATTAAGTTAATTCTTTTATTTGTAAGTCAAACTTGAAACTTAAATCAGTTGAAGATCTATGCGAAGATGCACAATGAAGAAAGTAGATTGAAGTCTTACTTTAATGTAGCAGTTGAATATATTGTTTCCTTGTGGCATTGTTTTAGAATTAGATTTAACCTCAAAATGTTTGAAGCTAATTCACACGTTGGTTCAAATATTCTCAACTGCATATTTTAATCAGTTGTGGAGATTATGCTCCTGCTTGTGATATTGAATAGAAAAAGAAATTTGGCCTTTTAATGTATGTTCTAACCCATTTGCAAGTTGGTTCAAGTTTATTCCTACTGCATTGCATTGGTTCCTTCTATAACGTTGGCTGTCCTGATTAAACTAAAAGTTGTACCTAGTTTAATGTCTGATGATGTTTGGACTATTTTGCAGCTCAAATCTTGTTATCTTGACGGGAGCTGGGATTAGCACAGAGAGTGGGATTCCTGATTACAGAAGGTTTCTTTTCAACATTGTATTAAAGTGGTTAACCCCTTTCTGATATGCAAATATTAGTAATGATCTTTAAGATCATCTATATTCCTTTGTCCCCATCCTTTTCTGAACTACTTGGAAATTTTAAATATGGCCATAGTACTTAGTAAGAAGGGGAATACTGATTTGTTTCTCATCTGGTGGAAGTGTGAGCTTGTATGACAATCCATATCACATGGAAATACTCTCTTCAGAATTTATCTCTATTGAAGTATACAGTGTATTGAAGAATATCAAATTAGATTGTTTAACTTTGTAGAAATGAGGACAAATTTGTTTACTGATCTTGTAGCAGCATATTCTTTATGCCGGAATTGGTATTTCATGAATGCATGTTTAACTGTATGTCTCCTTGCTCGAGCTGATTCTTTTATTTGTTACCATTGAGCTATCTTAATTCTTATGCCCATTACCAATGTATTTGTCTTAAACTCTTATTCAAACCACATAAACTGAATCCCACAAACAGTGGTCACAGTTTTTTTTGATAACATATCATTAAATAATAAGGGGATAAGCCATAGTCACCTGTTTCCTGTATGTATAGTAATCACCCTAATTGGGGAATAAGCCAATGTCATCTGTTTCCTGGATATATAGTCATTACCATATTCTTGTGAGCTTAATGATCCTATATCATAACAGTAGAATCATTTTTTGCCTCATGTTCAAGAGGCTAGCTCCTCAGGCCCCAGAATAGCCTTCGTGCTTCTAAAAACTATGATTAAGTGTTACCCTGATTAGCAAGTACTTGAGTGTTTTTCCATATCCATTATGAACAATCAATTCTTCTTGGATAGAGCACTTGTGAATTCTGATGAAGCAATAAAATCTAGCTTGATATGGAATTTTCTAACTGCAATGTTTTGATTCCCTAACTTAACCTTACTGTCGAACCTGACTTTGTTTCAGTATTCAAACTGTCAGTCATCAACATTACTCAGACTTTGTTTAATTTCCTTTTTACTTCCTCGCAGTCCAAATGGAGCTTACAGTACTGGTTTCCGGCCTATTACTCATCAGGTGATTGATGACATGTGGCACAATATTTCTATTATGTTTATAATATTATATCTTTGTTGGAGACTTTGTTCAACTCCTCTCGCGCTAAATTACTGTATTGCAACTCATAGACCAATATGATAATTGAGCTATGCTAACCTTGTTTGCTTTGTGCTAGAGTTTAAAACTTCCATGCATCGCTAATAGACGCAAGTATTGAACTAACCAGCTATAATTTGTGTCCTAAGAAATTGGTTATGAAATTTTAACCAGGATAAGTCTGAAAACACCATGATATGTGTCTTCTTTTGGGAAGTTCAGTAAAAACAGCCTGCCTTTTTCATTTGAGCTGCTTAACTTGGATGTTGTTTGATTTATAATTCTGTATCCAGCTATAGGAGAACCAGGAACGGAGAGCTTGGAATTTTCATGTTCTATTGTTGATTCCACAATATTTATACAGTTGTACTCAATCAATTCAAAACAGGCTTCTTTATGGTTTGTCTGCTATTTTCACTACCAATGTGCTATTTTCACTACCAATGGCCAACATGTACTTTTAAGTTTCACGGAATATGAACCTCCTTGAATTTCGAAAAACAACTGTTACGCCTTTTGTAATACTATGGGACTAACCTAATTTTTCCTTGATGTGCTCTTTAAGCAATCTTTCATTGTGGTGGTGTAATGTGCTTGAACAGATTTTGTGGTGTATGATTCAAATATTTAAGTTCTAGAAATGCACTATTTCAATGATTAGGAATTTATTCGTTCCAGTCGTGCCCGAAGGAGGTATTGGGCTAGGAGCTATGCTGGATGGAGAAGATTTACTACAGCACAACCAGGGCCAGCACATATTGCATTAGCTTCTCTAGAGAAAGCTGGACGTATAAATTTTATGATGACCCAAAATGTAGACCGGTAATGGGCTATTCACTCAAGGTTTCTAGTTTTGAAATGTTCCTGAGGCTTTATATATAAACCCAGTAAAACCTAGTCAATCTGCCAGAAGGCTGTTCTTGTCTTTTATTAGGAATAACGTGTGTATCATACTTAAGCATAGCAGATTAGGGGGCTGGTTTATTATAAAAAAGAATCCCACTTACCCTGCACTGCGACTGCTTCGCATGCATACTTATGTAAGTACATATATGGATATGTAAATCTATGTACGCATTTATATATAAAAAAATGTACTAATATGCATACATATATTGCATATGCAAGTAATATTTGAATATATATGTGGATATACATACACACTAACACATTTATATGCAATTATCATCTTTAACATCTTAATAATTTATTTGTTATTTATTCTTCAGAAAAATTTCAATTCCTACAAATTATGAGTACTGTCTTTAGAGATACCTCCTAGCTCTCTCTTTCCTGCCATTTATTTGAATGTCTTACTTAAATTAAGTAAATGATTAGTTCTTTCATTTTTACTTATTTGTATGTTTTTGAATAGCAATGGAGAACATGTCATAAAAACAGTCTGCTAAATGAACCACTTGGTTTAAAAAGATGATGGTGCTGACTAATATCTCTGGTGATTGTGCACATATGAATAAGCTTGGATTTCCTTGAAAACTACCTGGCTCTGCATATACTCTTAATATTCTTCATGTGACACTTGTGATATTTCTATTTCTTTTCTCAGGCTGCACCATCGTGCTGGAAGCAATCCTCTAGAGTTGCATGGCACCGTATATGTTGTTGCTTGTACAAATTGTGGTTCTTCTCTTCCTCGAAGTTCTTTTCAGGATCAAGTGAAGGCTCTTAATCCAAAGGTTGGTGCTTGCTTGCGTCAAATTATTTTCATGTGATTCTTAATTTTGTTTTTTGCCAAAGAAATCAAGATATTACTTTAAACATTTTAAATTGAACTGAACTGGTTTAGCCTGATGATATCTTTTGTTAAAATGAATGTTTAACACTTTCAAATATTTATAAGATAACCCACTTGTTATTGTGATTGTCTTTTATTTTATATAGATTTGATCTGAAGCGACTTCATATATGTAATTCATCTGTTAAAAATAGTGGTATGTAATATATTTTAAGTAGTGACGATATAATTGGTAGCTCTATAGCAGTTTATACAAGTATATGAGAGAAATGGTGGAATTTTGTTATAGCTTGTTTTCTTATTTCTCTTCAATTTTGGTTACGAGTAAAAGAACTAAAACATCATCACAACACATTTTAATCTTGTTTCTCTATAGTGGACGTTCATGCCAGGCATATGATTCACAGTAACACATTGATATGATGTTGGTGGATTTATCTCTTATCATTCTAAGATTGGCGGATATAAATCCTTGGGGTGCGAACAAATAAACAATAGGTTATAGAAAAAAAATCATACATAAATATTGTTTAATATTTAATGTCGTACAACCAAAATATACAAATATACACGATATTATTTAAAATTCAAGTAAAAGTTATAAATACAAGTTAATTTGATAACTCGAGTCTTCAGTTTTGGAAGTGATTTATGGCATCATCATAAAATGTGTGAAAAAATAGATAGAAAATTATTATCGCCCAAGTCGAAGAGAGTAGAGCAGCATGAGTTCTGTCCAAGTTGATCAAATTGGGTTATCAATCTTTTATCTATTTAGTATTTAAGTTAATGGCACTATTTGTAATTTTCAATTAAAAATAGAGTTTATTATTATATAATGCACATATATAAAATAAAAATAAAAAATCAATTTTGGGGTACAGTTGTACCCCCTTTTACCCTGCTAAATCCACCACTGATTCTAAGTCACTTTGCTATGGTATTCACCGCTCATTCCATGTTATTGGGCATGATGCATCATTCATTTGTCTATTTTTGTCCATATATATCTTAAAACTACAAACAATGTTCTCAGGACCTTATTAAATCCTTCATTGGCTGACAATTGAGAGTCTCTTTAATTAACATCTGCGTGGTTAATTTGAAAATCAGGAAGTTAATATGTGGAAAATAATTATAAAATAATTTAACTATTTCAGTATTGCATTTTTTTAAAATCTTTGATTACTTGAATTGAAGTGATTTCTTCAAATTATTCATTATATTCACTTGTTTAAAAGATGGTAATGCAATAGTAAGACAGAATGATACAACTGTTATAGCACTTTGGGATCCTATTTTTTGATGTATGCCACTTATTTTTCACTGTTTTATTTCACTGTATTTCTTTCTTGTGTAGCAAAATTATATTTATTTCCAAGGAAATCAGGAACATTTTTGTTTGGTCAAATATAGAAATCCATATATCCATCTCACTAAATATGTGATACATGACATATGGAAAATCTGGAATTTTCAGTTCTTTAGTTTTAGTTGAACTTGTACAACGATTTCCCAGCTAGAAGGTTATTGTCAATACAAACTCTTATTGATCTGCTGGAACATGATGAAACAGTATAACCATTGATCTTGCCTTTTCCATTTATGCTTTTGGCCTTTTGCTGAAAATATGCTTTTGTACAAGTCTCACACTTTTGCAAAACTGGCTATGTTTTCTTCTAGTTTGAACTTTGACTGGTAACTGATAGCACTGTGGTCCTTCAAGAGTTTGAATGAACTTAATTCAGTTTCTTTATCTGACTAGTAGACATTATTAGCTGTGCCAACCCTGAAAAGTTCTTTTAGTCAATTGGTGAATTGTTATTTTGATCTCTTTAGGAACTATAACAACCATTTTATAGTATGGACCGTCATTAGCATTCTTCAGCAGAGTAAGAGAAAAAGTTATATGAAATGTTGTGTGTTTTATAAGTGGAAGAATATCTTTGATCTTCTGAGATCAAGTCATAAAACATATGACAATTTTTGGTTTCTTCTTGGAGCGTGTATTTTGAGTAGTAGGACTTGGAGACAGGTGGATAATGAGAATATTTCTATGCATTGGTTTGGTAAATTGATATAATGAATTTTAAGAGATTTTTTTAATTTGTATGTGTGTTAATCAATGTTGGTTAGGAAGTGAGATATGTGATTATTTAATTTAGTAGTGACTGATAAGTATTTTGAGGAAGATGGAAATGTGCATCCCCAATAGCTTAAAGCCATATATATTTCCTACTACAGGAAGGAGATCATCTTTAGGAACAGGATGCCAAACATAGAAATATCGTTTTTTAAATCTTGTAAGATAATTTTCTGGAGCATCGTTGTCCTCAACCTAAATAAGTCGAGACGTTATCTCGTTGGCTTATATACCAACAATTTCAGACAACTCGTTTTCATTATGCTGCCTAACTGTATTTACACATATAGTGTAAAATAGGAAAAGTAAAGATTGCATTTCCTTTTTACATTTCATTTGAGCTTTCCTTTATGATGTTGAAGTGCAAACTGAAGCCCACAACTACTTTTCTTTACATCTCCTTTTCAATTTTTGCTTTGTGTCTTATTCATTCATCACTATTTTGCACTAACTATTCATGCTATAACTTTTAATGTCATTGACTCATTGCAGTGGGCAGAAGCAATTGAAAGCCTAGATTATGACAGTCGTTCAGACAAGAGCTTTGGAATGAAGCAAAGGCCTGATGGTGATATTGAGATTGACGAGAAATTCTGGGAGGAGGAATTCCACATTCCTAATTGCCAGAAATGTGATGGAGTACTGAAACCTGATGTAAGCAGTTTTTTTTGTTTTCATGCTATTTGGTCCTATCATGTATCTTGTATTTCCTTGCATTAAATACAATTTATGTATTTGACTATTTTGATGCTTTAACTAAAGCAATATGATGCACCATTCTAGAGATTCTGATTCTCATTTGTATCTTATACAAGACATTTTTAGATCTTCAAAAAAAAAAAACAATATCTGTCTTGTGTTTATTGTCACTTGAATTATTTATACTGTTTACATTTTGTATTATTTATCAGTCTTGATTTCACATTTATAAATTGCTATCTCATTCAGGCCTCTTTCACACTCTCATAAGGGCAATATTTTTCAGGTTGTCTTTTTTGGTGATAACGTTCCCAAGGGTAGAGCAGATAGAGCAATGGAAGCAGCAAAAGAATGTGATGCTTTTCTTGTACTTGGCTCATCATTGATGACCATGTCTGCTTTTCGACTCATACGGTAAATCTCGTGTCGATCTTAATTACTCTATATGTATGTCAATCTAGTGGTTGTTTCCGACTCTTTTTAACATCTCATGTATTGACATAAAATGAAAAATCAGATAGGTTTTAATTCACCGAGTTGACATAGTGGTTACTTCACCAAGAATCCATCTTTTAGCATGAGCTTAAACCCTTTTTTGATTAGCTGCACTTAGGTTTATGGATTCGGTATATGCTTTTTAAATTTGACTTGGAAAATGAGACCAAACACGGCGAAAATGGTTCCATGCAGGGCGGCTCATGATGCCGGGGCAGCTACTGCAATTGTAAATGTTGGTTCAAGCAGAGCTGATGATTTTGTTCCTTTGAAAATTAAAGCCAGACTCGGAGAGGTACGTATGCTATGCTTTTCTTTTTGTTTCTTTTCTTTATCAAGTGTTCTACGTAGTTTGGAATAACTAAGATGAGGTGGTGGTGCAGATATTACCGAGATTGCTTTCAGTTGGATCCCTTAGTGTGCCTGTTATCTAGCCGTGACCGGAGAATGTATGTTTTACTTGCCCTATTCTAATGCTCCTGCTACTTGAAGTTGATAGTAATATAGGAAATAGGATGCATCTTTTTTGAGAGAAAAATTGTAATTATGTTATAGATGAACTTCCTATGTTGACACTCAAACAGACTAAGGAATGTAATATGCTAAAGATAACATATATGCTTCTATTCATTTTTCTACATCTAAAGTATCATTCTTTTTTTTTTTGACATTGGACATAAGATACCTCTGCCTTCTAACATCGGCTTCAGGTGTGGACAAAAAATATTGTATTAACTTATTTCAGAATATCAAGATTTGAACTTATTACTTAGTCCAGGATGTACCTCTTATTATATTTTACTTGGTGTTTTGTTTAAGATTTGAACTAGGTTATCCTTGAGATTCTTAAATGTTTCTTTTATATTTAATTATTCAGGTAACATGATTCTTAAAATATTCAAATATGTAAGATTGTGATTAATAATAACTTTTTAGTTATTAATATTAGTTTAGACATAGATGAAGAATTCAAATTTGTGATTAAAATGTTTTGGTGTTCTCTCAAATAAATTACCTGATAAGAATTAAAATTTTATATTTTTAGATAAAAGATGACTTAAGAATTAAAACATGAAAGATGAAAAATGAAAATTCTAATGAGACAACATGAAAAACAATTTTTTGAGATTTGAAGACTCAAAAGCACAATTTTAAGAAAAACTCTTACTGTTCAATCAGAAGTTCAATCACTTGACTCTTATTACAATACAATTCTTTTTTTCTTTTTTCCTAACCCAAAAGAAAAATTAACAAGAAGAATTAAGTTATAATGTTGATGTTCAACTATGAAGAGGTCAAGAAAAGGAAAATCTGACAAATAATTATTCTCGTGCACTAATCTCCTGCCATCATCTGCAAAATAGGGAAAAAAAAATAAAAATATTAGAAACGTAGTTGAAACCTATTAACAGAAGAGTGAGTTCCAAAGCAAATGAATTTAGTAAGTAGAAAAAAAGTATTACACCATGATGACAACAGCAAAAAAGCACCTTTGATCACATTTTGTTGGTTTAACTTATTAAATCACATTTAACTTGTTTGGTTGATTAACTATTGCGCAAAGAGATATTGCTATCAACTTGACTTTTGAAACATGGATTCTTTTCATGCTTCAAAAGTTTCTAAAATGTGACTTTTTTATTTTTATTTTTGGGTTGAAGAGAGTATTACCTTGAATATCTCCCCAAACATTCCAGGCATGTTGCTTCGACGCCGTACTCCATAAAACTTTTCAGCAACTTCATCAAGCAACTAATTCATTGGTTGACAACAAAAGCACATACATATTTGTTCAGTTAATTATTTACCAGATTAAAACAAAGATATTTAATAAGGTTAGGACTGCAAAGTGATTACTTCATTAAAGATAGGTTCCCTGTCTATACTCGTTTTGTAACGTTCCCTCAGCATATTGAAAAGAGGCAAAGCATCTCTCTGCAACCTGCATTTTAATGTTGAAAGAATGCTTAAACTTTTCTACTGTTTCTACTCACCAATTACCATCAAATCCTCGGTACTTTTGGTATACTAAAATGGAATAAAATTCACTAGAATAAGAGAAACAAGTTGAAGTAACTTACGTTTTCAGAAGATAACGGATGAACTGCATCAATTCTGATCGAGGAAAATCACCATCTCGAAATTGCACTTGCTTCTTAATTTCATCGGTAAGGACATTAGCATCTCTGAGATTTCCTAGAGCTAAATACCTAGACAAAAGAAGAGATCCTTCAGTATATGCAAAAAAAGAGAACATCATCAATCCTTAACTGGAGTTCCAGCCTTCCAGGTATCTACAGGTTCAAGCTACAGAGGGATAAGGGAAATCTGTTTTACTGTAATACACCATTAAACACGTGAAATATAGATCTTACAGGTGTACAATGACTCGCTATAAATATGATATCAAGATGTAACTAAGAACAGATATTTGAGCAATTGACAGCAAATAGACATAAGAACGCCATCAGATCTCAAGTGTTCGAGTTTCAGTAGTTGAATACATTCAGGTAGCGAACAGCCATAATATCTATTACCTATATAAAAGTATGAATATTTCTTACAAAATATGAATTTCCTAATATATCCTTATAAAAGATTTTATTTAAGGTTATAATAGTAATTTGTTATTTTTATATTTAAATAATTTTACATTAGAATTCTAAACCAAAATCATATAGAATTCTATTATAAATATATATGAAATAAAAAGTTGAAAGACCAAAGAATAAATATATGAACAAGGTAGTGCACGGTTAATTCCACTACTTATAGTTGTTTAAAAATTACAAGGACTTCAAGGTTGCATATACATGTCCTGCCAACCTATAATGCATGAGACTCGGCTACTAGTGCACTGGTTGGTAAACAGATAGCAGAAAACAAATAACTTGTGAACAGTTCATAGATGAAAATGAATGAATTAAATATCAGGATCAGCATATAATAAAGGGATACATTAAGTACGATGCAATTCACTTTACAGGATCAGCGTATATGATTAACAAATTGCATTTAGCAGAGTCCAGAAACAAATACATTTTCAATCCATTAACAAGCATAAAGGGTTTTATGTTCACATTCTCAAGGCCAAATATCTTGAGCTAGAATATCCAGAGCATCCATTACTAGAACTCACTTATCTAAGTACATCAGAAAGGCATTTCAGGAAGTTTAATGCATCAAATAAACAGAGGAAATTCACTCAAATCTGGTAAAATTATTTTCACACAAGTCACCATAGAGGAAATTACGTATATATTCAAATCTTTCTATTCGCTACAAAAATTAAACATGACATAACCGAAGGATCGTACACATATAAGTGACATGTTGCATATCTGTACAACTAACTAGAAAGTGGTGGAGTAAGAGAAGTGGCTGACTATGAAGCTAAACCATTATTTGCCAAAAGATACACCGCTAAGGTTTTGTTGAAGTAATTGCACTACAACTCCTAAAAACAACTGTTTAACATCATTTAGTCTGATTCCAAAGATACTTACATAAAAACTGCTCGTGCAACAGCAAGATCGTCTTCACCTGGATAACACTGCATATTTAAAGTTGTATAATAATTAATACCGCAGATGGTACAAGAGCCATTAGAAAGACTTGATACATTATAAAGCTTTACTTGACAAAATCATGCCAGTGTAATCAATCACACAATATGGAGATAATACACTAAAAATGTCACATTAATTTGCATTTTCCATTTACAAGAAGGGAGGGCAGACCTTGCCCATGAAATTGACTAGAGTTGAAGCAAACTTTTTTGGGTTATTCCCTCGAACAAAATGATACGACACTTTCACCATATCCTGGATCAATAAACATGAAAGGTACACTCAGAAATCAATATCAAATGAACCACACCACTCCTGGATGGTAGTTACTGTAATTTAAATAAATTACAAATTTAAATTGAGTGCATAAAATGAAGCATTTTCAACCATATATACATACAACAGATAAATCATATCTCTCTAATGGAGAAATCATAGAGACACGAGATCATAAAAATTAGAACAAGCACTGAAATGAAGAGCATGCCACTCAAGAAGATGATAGGATGTCATTTCATGTATCTCTAAAGATCATTCATCTATCACATCTAATAAAGTCACTAAAATTGATAAGATGTAACTCCTTAATCATAAAAGATAGTGAATCATTTTTTGTTGTGAGTGATATTGTTTCCAAACATTCAACAAGAAGTACTTTTTATCCATCTTAAAGAAAGCAATAGAGAGTCAGAGAGGACTAACATAATTAAGTATGAAGCAGTCAATAAAAAAAAAATGATAGCATCAAGGCAAAGTATCATTGTTTAAATATATATCAGTGCATCTCAATTCACTAGCATCTGACTCACCACCACCACCCCTGTTGGAAAACAGAGACAAAAAGAAATGGATATTTTAAGGATCATGTCAACCAATGTCTAAAGCACTTCCCAATAGCATACTGCGTGAATAAATATTTCAAAACAAGATATACCAACTCAGGAGACTCCGAATACAGGTAATCAGCCAGCATATCATGAATCTCAGGAGATCCATTCCTATGTGCTCCATATTCGATAGACCACCTGTTGAGAAGAGAAAAAATATGTTGGTGCATTCAAGACTAAATAATAATAAGCATAAACATCATAAACCTTTACAAAGAATGAACCTGGGACCAAATATCAATAAGCATAAAAGTCACAAACCTTAGAAACTATGCCATTGTCTCTAGCATATTGCAAACTAAAATGAACTTTCAAAGAACAAGAATTTCATAATAGGACTCATCCACATTATTTTGATGGAATCCTAACAAGCTTACTCGTGATAAATGACCTTATCAACTTTCAGTCCTAATAAGCTTTATCCCTTACTAAGCATATACTCTCTTAATAATCACTCCTCTAATGTTTCTTTTCACTTATGCCTTCCCCTTTTCCTGTTGGGAACTAGCTCCAGAGTGTCCCCCCACAGTGATCTATCTGGTTCATCATGAGTTTTTAACAAAAAATAGTTGAGCTAAGACCCTTCGATCTGCTGAACAATAGATATTAATGTAAACCACAGTTAACAGAAAGCAAAACAGAAATAAGGAGAAGTTCTTGCTGTTCTGATGTTGAAGGAGACGGAAATTCCAAAATTGTTCAATGCTAACATATTTATGAGGTGTCTAGCCATAAAAAAGAAAATTGTACTATTTAGCTGATTGAACATCTGTTGTCAAACTTAGCCTTATAATATGCCTTCTAATATAATCCTAAACAAGAATCAGTTTTGAACTGAAAGCTAGAGCCAAGGTTTCTGGATCAGCATGATTACATTCACATATTCAATTTTTTATAACACTACACAATGGTAATGAAATAAATACAAGAAACTCCTGTAGTCCAGCACAAAGAAACAAAACACAGAGAGAAGTAGACCAGGCCAGCAAAAGAACATTTTCATTCCACATAAGAGGTAAAGTGTAATAAAACTATAAAAGCAACCAAAACCATTTTACAGAAGCATAACCGGGAAGCCAGAGACACAAGTCGCATGTGTCTCATTAGTCATTAGTCCAAAATTTTGTTCTCGATAGCTCAGGTTTCAGTATCATGTATTACAATTCAACCTAAGTTTGCTGAGATAACAAATAGCTTCAGTTTTATTTGAAGAATTATATATTTTTCAAACTTATCCTCTTTTTCTCAAAAACATGAGGTTGGATAAGTAAAAATTAGAGAATGAAGCAGATATCTCACTTGATAGCGGCTTTTAAAAATGAAGAGCAGCCCTCTGCACGTGTTTTGGCAGCTCCAAGAGCTTCAGAGAGTTGCTGCATATCATCATCATCTGTTAGCTCCAAATGTTGTGGCACAGACATCCGAGGAAACTTCTGGTATATTTGCCTGATACGATCTGAAATATAGTCTCTGAATTTATGATTTTGCAAAAGATAAATCCTAAGCACTAATTAAATAATTAATAAATAACACAAACTGATTAATTGAATTACTTAAATCCCTCACTCATTAATTGTTGATAAGTTGATACACAAAGAACTAATAAAGATTAATTGTTCCCATATAGTGAGATAAGGGTTTCATTTTTTGTTGTCGGTTAGCTCCTCAACTCTGACAAGGGTAACGAGAAATGATCATTTTTTGTTGTTAAATATACAATTATGAACAATTATGCATCACCATCGAAATATTTTAGCATTAATTCTTTGGCTATGTAGCATACTTGCAGAGGCTGAGGCGCAAGAGGCACAGGGCAATGAGCTTTGCGCCTCTGCATGGGTGAGGCCAGCACTATAAAGGAGGCATGCACCTTTTGTGCCTCGGGCGCCTCTACCTATGCGCCTCAGGCACGCCTCTACACCTCTCATCCAATCTTTTTAGTATTCTTTACCAAAAAATAAAGGGTTAGTTGCCAAAAAAAGCACAAACTTTGCTTAATTTGCAATTTTAACCAACTTTTTTGAATATCAACAAATAACCAACATGTAGTTTTTGAATATGTTTGTTTTGGAAATAACTATTATCGTTTCAAAATAGAACAATGACTTAACATACAAAATGATAGTTATTGTAAAATGGTGGAAGTTATTGTCGAAATAAACATATCTGAAACATGTCTATTGGTTAAATTTGCAAAAAATATGAAAGTTCGTGTTATATTTGCTAATATACAAAAAGTTGGTTAAAATTGCAAATTAAGTAAAATTTGTGATTTTTCAAGCAATTAACCGAAAAATAAGACTTTTTTTTTTCTTTTCAGCTCTCTTCCAAGTTCCAACAGTAATATTTACCCATATATATGGTCAAACATGTTTAGACAAATAAAGCTTGGAGAAGTTAATGTATCAAAAGTGAAAAAGAAAAAAGGGAAACAATACACAAAACATAGCCTTTTCAAGTAGTTAGAAGATGATGGTGAACTTAGAGTGTTGAAGTTTGAACTTTAATTGAGTTGTTTGAACTTAAAATTACTTATTGTGATGTTTTCTACATGATTTGTATTTTTTTACTTATTTTTCTGTCTTTTTCACCCTTGTTCAAGGGCACACCCTCGTCTAGGGAACCATACACCCCTTGTGCTTCTGTGTGTCTCTCGCCTCTAAAAAAATGTCCTATAGTTAGTAGTTAGATATATATATCAAGAACATTAAACTTTTGGCAAGAAAGACTTTTGTATTTGAACATCTTAACTCATGTTCAAATCTAAATTAAACAGAGCTAAAGATGAGCCCAAAGGTGCAATCCATTTGCAATAATCCTGTGCATAATCTACTAGGGAAGCTAGGATGAAACCTAAATAAGTTAAATTCAAATGGGAGAAACACAATAGCTGCTAATCATTACGGAAGAGATGAACACAATAAAACTGGGACATCACATATTGGTGTACTCTTTTCCATGCAAAATGTGTTTTAAGGAACAAGTGTCAGTTTTGAAAAGGCCAAGTACTCAAAAAAAGATGGAACTTACCAAGAATTTTATCCTCATAAGAAAATTTTCCTTTGACAAGCGTTTCCACAAACAAGACAGCAAGCTCAGTCCCACAAGTAACCTGAATTGAGTGTGGATAGAGTTCATCAATTATTTAGATTCTTTAAGAGGAAAATACGAAGATTAGATTACTTCTTCAGCTCTCTTTCTGCCAAATAAGCAACTCAAGCGCAAATTTTCCAATATAAGTAAAACTTCCCTTGGTTAAGGTTCCTTACCATCCTAAACAATGTTTTGCACTAACAATTTCCCATAATAAAGAATCTTGTCTCAAGATCATTATTTACCAAAAGCTTCTGGACAATTTCTATGACAAAGTATTTTCAGGGATTTACTAACACCAGAATACAACATTGAGTAGGACTCTACAGATGCACTCTACTGTTGCATAAGGTCTTCAACTAGATAAAGTCTGCACATGGCACAGACAAGTATCACATTGACAAAAGTCTGACCTGTCCACTCTCTAATTGTGTGCAAGCACCCGAGTGAAGAATTTCTAACGCTTCCAAATACCTATCACCTGAAGCATATCTGCAACCAATCAAAAGAAACAAGAGCAGCTAATATCAGGAAAAAATTTAAAAATCAATTTAACATTTTCAGAACTAGACTGTAAATACGCAAACATAATACCACTCCCCAATGAGCACAAAAACATAAACACACCATAGCAGTTATTTTCTCCCATATAGAAAGAAATGGAGTTTCACATACACACCTAGCACCAAAAGATTTATACATTTGTTGAGCACCATAGTAGTTGCCTTCCTCTACAACTTTCTTTATCTTCTCAATATTCTGCAATAGAGAGTTAAGAAATATAAAAATTTAAAAAGAAATGAATCAATCAATTATAAGACACCTAAAACACATGCACAATAACATTACAAATATAGAAAGCCAATGAAGTATCACGTAGTACACCACAGAGGTAGATAACTTTGTTATCGATATAGAGATTAAAGGGGAACAATTATGAGAGCCCTACCTCTTGAGCGGGTGCTAGTGAGATGCGCTTGACCCTCTCCCGCGACATGGCTCTTCTTAGTAATTTACACAGACGCCCAAATTTCTCTATTTAGATATCAGCCATGACCTACAACATCAGAATACTGAATGTCTAAGTCATTAACGAGGTAGTCAAAATGCGTTAAGGCACACAAGGTGCAAAGGTACTCTAGCACTTTAGATGCTGAGCGCAAAAGAAAAGCATTGCTCCACCCAAGCAAAGTGAACCATTCTAAGAATATTACTCGATTAAAATTTAACAGAATATAAATAGTCAATTTTTTGTCAAATTACTGTTTTTGCAGCCTCTTTTATGTAGAAATTTGTGGGTATTATTAAGCAATATTTCTTCACAGAGGACGTTGATCCATTTTGATGTAGGAAGCAGTGCAAATTTTATTACATGGGTCAAGGGACAGATGCCAGAGCATGTAGCATGGGAAAGAAAAGGTGGTTAGTTTTTTGGCACAGTCCATGGGGCAGTAGAAAAGAAGAAAAAAAAAACACTAAAACTTACCTTTTTTTTCGCCCTTGCACCATTCTCTTTTGATTTATGCTTTAATTGAATTAAGGCACTCTTAGTCATATTTTTGGATATTAATCGGATGGGGCAAACTGGGCTTTACATATATATGAACATGGACGTTACACGTATATGAGCATGGGGTTTACTTGAAAACTTCGGACCAAGTCCACAATGCAGGAACAAAAAACATTACAAGAAATTTGAGAACTCATCAACGACAACAAATTTCATCATATAAATCATATTTTTGTTACAAAAGATTTTTTATGACAAAATGTCAACATCGTAGTGATCTTCATTATAGGTGTGTTGCCAAAGATATATGCTACTATTATTTTAATTTGTCACCAAATCTTAAGTTATTGTCACTATTGTTCTTACTTTTAGTGATGTGTACCTTGTTGCTAATACAATCATATTTTGTAGCCTACTATTGTGTTTCGACATTAAAAAGCAACACAAACGACGAATGTATACTTTGTCACCAAAACAATATATTTGGAGACAGACAAAAGTCGATTTTTATCTTAAGTCTGAAGTCATCAAATTTTAGTGACATCTTCATCATCACAATCAGCTTAATTATTTTGTCATATTTAAAACAATTCGTTACTAGATTGTTATTATATGTATAATTATGAAACAGACTTTAATTATTTCGTCGATTATTTAGATGGTTGCTCTTATGTAGCAAAAAAATGTCTTATAGTTCTTCATTCCGCAACAGACTCAAGCATCACCAACTTGAGTTATTAACAAAAGATAGTAAGACACAGTAACTGTTTTCTCTTCAACTCAAAATGCATCATGAGAAATCCCTTTCGATTTTGAAGTTGGGATCTTTCTTTATAAAAAATTTGAACGCTATTAGTACTTAAGAGTAATTCCTATTATTACAAATTGGACTACATATTGTAATTATAGAAAACACTCTTGAAGTACTCACGTCGTTCAAGTTCTATTTAAGACAGATCCCAACTTTCTAAAGCAAAAGGGATTTCTCACGATTGAATATTTTTCCTAAGACTTTTCTCTTGTATTAGACTTAACTACAAAATAATCCTCGTAGGCTTCATCATAATTGATTGGCTTGATTCTTAATATATAATATTATAATCCATTGTCAAGGATGCATGATAGTTTAATGGAAATAAATTTTGATGCATTGTTGTTTGGCGATGAATCTGATGTTTCTGCAATTTTCAGATTTGCATTGAAAACTGAGTAACACTGCAACTAACAAAGGTAAAAGGTTAATGAAAGTTCCATTCTAAATTTCTTTTGTCTTATATACTAATTGATTGTAACCTGGTCAGGAATGCCAGGAATCGTATAAAACTTTTTAATGATGATTTGGAGATTACTTAATACAGCAGCAAAAGGATGATCGATCGTACATGCCAAGGATAAGTTTTGATCTACTTTATAGCAAACAAATCTTAGTTATATATCGTTGTAGTAGAGATAATTACATCATGCATGAGTCTTGGGTCTGATAAAACTGATCAGAAAAATATTTATCTAGGAGATCAGAAATTTGTGGAACATTCATGGCTCTACTATAACAATTTTTTTTTTTTCATTTTTCACAACTCTAATGACTTGAATGGACTATTAATATGTTTTTAGTAATTGATACAAGTAATCAATGCTCTTAAAGTTATCGTATTAATTACAATGAGTAACAATCAATTTACATCTAACAGCACACAATAATACCTAACCTTAGGTGAGGTGACAAGCCTTTCCAATTTATAACACCATGACCGTATTATCACTCTAGTGAATTTATTTTATAAAATGAACTAAGTGTGGATCATTAGTCGAAATCTTAATTGCTTGATGCCTGTATTCGTTTCTAGATACATGACAAGATAAGACAGACAATGAAATTAGAAATTTATTCTCTAAAATCAACATATTAGCTAAACACTTTTCAAAGTAGAGTACTGCAAAATCGAGAATGTATCTAAAATATAGAAGATTCTTCTATTTAGTTATAGGACGTTGTATCGATGGTCAGTAACCTCCATATATGAAAAAATTGCACCCAAACTATGCCTTCTGATTACCGTGGTGAAATAGAAAAATAAACTGAAGTACAATACACATGAAGTCTTCATAGTCTAACGTTTTCCTCATCTTAGTTTAGTTGCAACTAGGCAACCTGCCCACAACCAATTGGCTATTGGTCAGAGGAAGAGCTAGACATGGAACACCGGATTGGGCTAAAGTTCTCCTATGAATAAGATAAGGTGGGGAGAGACTCTCTAGACGATGCAAAGTGGAAGGCAGATGAGGAAGAGCAAATCATACCGGAGATACAAGGTCAGGCCTGTGATGACTCATCTAAAACAGATAATTTATTCTAAATGGCATAAAGGATGCCTTATCTTTTCAGTTCTCTTTTGAAAGGACAAAGACATGCATGTGTGTTTCAAAATGTGTTCAGGCGACTGTACATGCCATGTCGACTATGGATGGAATGCTCATGCCAAGGACAAACACCAGGTGTCAGGCGGCAAAAATAATGTATGCAGAGGCAGGAAGGCAGAATCAGCGCATATAAGTCCATCTTTTACAAGTTTATTGTAGTGTCTAAAGTCTTAAGAATAATCACTCACTACTGTAATGAAGAAATTCTACATTCAACATCATTATCTCTAATTAGGAATTTCTGGACATGCTTCTGTGGATTTGTTTGCCAACAAGGGTTCACATACATGCATTCACAAAAATCAATCTCCATGGGCCTAGGCATTAGATATCTCATCTCAATGAACCCTCAACTTGGGATATTATTAAAACTAATTCATTGAGGCAGATTCTATAATTTCACACAACTATGCATCCAAGCAATATATACTGAATACTGATAAAGAGCAGGGAAATAGAATATGTAGGTACCAGTTCTTGTGGCCTGATTTGGGAGAATTCTGCTTCGATTTTGACTCTGAACCCTACTTGAAGTTTGAAGAAGAAGAAGAACAGTGAGGAGAGAGAATGAGTAGACCAAATTACAGGCAGATAACAGAAATCTAAAAGAGGAGATGAAATTCTACCTTGATTGACGCGCATCACTTGGGGAAATGCGATCTGGGGTTTTTCAGTTCTCCGATTTTCCTTATAATATTAAGCTCTGTTCAAGATTACGAATAACTTTATAGGTTAGATGTAAATTGCCATCGTCTTCAATATTTATTTGAGTACAAGTAAATATCAATTTTCGTCCCGTATGTTAAGCTCTTTCCAATTTTGGTGTATCAATTTTGAACTTTTCAATTGTAGTCCTGTAACTTTTAATTTTTTCTAATTTGTGTCGGATTTTGATCGGAAAAACTTTAGGGCTGACGTGGCCACCGGAATCTACTGATATGGCCCGAAACCCTAATTCTCAATTTTTTGGAGTGAAGTGGACAAGCCACGTGGCCGCCACGTCATTAATAAAATTAATTGAAAATTTAAAAAAATCAAAATTAAAGGAAAAAAAAAAAAGAAACGGAAAGGGAAATGGGTCTTCTTTCCCTGCCCCCACTCCTTCCTTGCAGCCCCCACCCCTTCCTTGCAGCCCCCCACCGCCACCACCGCGTGCCCCATGGTCGGCGACCTCCATTGTCGGCGACCCACACCAACGTAGCCCACACATGCGGACACTCCAACACATACCACCGCCATCAATTCCAGCGCAAAGTGAGAGAGACAAGAGAGAAGACAAGTGTCGTCACTGCTGTTGCCGCCGCGTAGGGGAGGGAAAGAAACAGAGGCGGTGGCTGCCGCTGCCTCTGCGCACCCACAACCCAACCTAGTCGAAGAAGATGAAACAACTGTTTGTTTTCTTCTCTATCTCTCTCCCTTTGCTCGTCTGTCTCTCTCTCTCTCTCTCTTTCCTTCTGTCGCGCTTCCGTCGTTGTGAGGGCGTTGCCGCAAGCGGTGCACCGTGTGTGTGAGTGTGCATCTCTGTGGTGTGTGTGCGTGGAGGCCATGGAGGTTGCAGATCTGTAGTTGACACCCAAATCGAAGCAGTGTCGGAATCTTTCTTCATCGCCGGATATATGGATGCGAAACAGCGCTTCAAACCCAGGCGACGAGGGCTTCGATTTGCTGCTGATATTCGATGTGAGGGGCGACGGCGATCATGAACTTTCTGGTGGAGAGGTTGAAGGAGATGAGTTGCATTTTTTTTTTTTTGATTTTTTAATGACATGGTGGCCTACGCGGCGGTTTTTTTTATGGGAAAAATTTGGGGATTAGGGTTTCGGTCCACGTAAGCAGATTCTGGTGGCCACGTCAACCTCAGGTAAAAATCGGGCTGAAATTGAAAAAAAAGTAAAGTTACCGGACTACAATTGGAAAGCCAAAATTGATGCACCAAAATTGGAAAGACCTAACTTACATGACGGAAATTGATATTTACCCTATTTATTTTAACATATAATATTTGGATAAGAATATTAATTATTTTTATTCATCATTTACTATGTAATATATAAAGGTTATGATAAGGGTGATATTACTTAAATGTAGAGGTGGCAATTCGGACCGCCCGGCTCAACCCAACGGGCCAAACGATAAAGTAGGGTTAGGCCGGCCCGACCCATCCTTTGGTCGGACCTACGAAATTGGAGCCCAGCCCAACCTCGCTCGGGCCTTTAGCCAAATCAGGCCAAATTCCTAATTATTTTTAATTCATTAAATTCTTACACCGATTTAATTAGAAATATAACTTCCTAAAACATTCAATTTAAACTATAGTATCATATTTATGTAATCGAAATTAATTTTTTTAATATAATTAAACTATTTGTGGAGGCAAAATCCGATCATTTTTTACTTCCTTTTAGCATTCAAAAATATTTTAACTCAATTATCATAGTTTGTTAGTTGATTCTAATTAGTTAATGATAATTGAAGATGAGAATGATTATAAAAAAAAATTAAAAGAATACATAAAAACATGGAAAAAGGAATTGAGTCACATGTAAAATTTACAAATTGCACACAAAAATAGCTAATTTATCGGGCCATCGGGCTGGCCCAAGCCCATTCGGCCCATTGGCCCATCGGGCCGGGCCAAAAAAGTTTCTGTGTTTTTTCGGGCCGCTTATTTTAAAGCCCAACCCGACCTCATTTACGTGTCGTTCAGGCCGGGCTCAAATTGTCGGCTCTACTTAAATGTCCCTTTTGATATTAAAAATATGAGTGTTTAATGTTTATTTGGGATAAAAATGTAATTTCCTATGTTATCCCAAGTTTTAATTATATCATCCTATGAGGAAGGTGGGGAGAGTTATTCAATATATTAGCTGGATTTTGGCGTTTTATCTTTTTTGGGAGGATAACCTGATAGTTTATGTCGATCAAAGTAAACATTAGATAAAAGTAGATAAAATGTCATTATCCTAGGTTATCCCTCAAAGTAAACGCAATCTTAGTGGAAAAGGTCTTGTGTTCCCCGGGAACAATATCCATGTTCCCAACCTGACCCGGCCCACCTTATCTACCCATATATATATACATACATATATATATATATATATCTAAGGAACATTGTATAGATTTTGATGAAGACAAAACATGTAATAGTTAGGGCTTAGGATGCTATGTATTTAGATTCAGTTGTAATTGCTTAGACTAGGATCAGGAGGCTTGAAGATCAAGATCAAAAGCTTGAAGATGGACGAAGACCTTGCTGCTTAAAAGAATCAAAATTGACTGAGTATAGGTCACTGCAGTAGGATACTGGAAGGACGCTGGGAGGATGTTGCGATAGGATGCTACTCGAACAAAATCGAAAAATCGGCTAAGTGTAGAAGGAAATCAACAACCTTTTGGAAGGTTACTACCAAACAGGAAGCTAGCCGAAAAAGACAAAAGTAGCAGCAGCAACCATCTCCTGAAGCATTTACCTCAAAGTGAGCACACTGAGTTTACGTTAGAAACATTCACAAACGAGTCAATCAGAATGAGCCACGAGGAAAATATAAAGGTCGAAAGGACGATGCTCAGACTGATATGACGAGCGCAACTGCAGAGGTGTACAACCGCAATAGAATCGTGTACAAGCCAATCAAATGAAGACGCGTCACCACAAGTACGCTGCAGAGGAGGAAACTCTGTTCAACGGGTAGAATCCTCGCGCCTATAAATAGAAGAAGACCGGAACTTGAAACGCACCTGAAACTCGCACAATCAAGCATTCTAACACTATCAATCGCGCTATCTTTCAAATCCTTTAAAGTTTCAAGTCCAGTCTATAGCAGCAAACATACTCTGTTTAAAGAGCTAACTGTTCAAGCTTGCCCCCTCGTTGTTGAAGAAAACACTTTATTTATCTCTTATAAACTGTAGGAGTTGCTTGATCGGAGGATGTTCCTGATCAAGTATTTATGTTCTTAGTAGAAGAACAAGAGCTCTGTGTGGATTGTTTGAGTTTGTTCACTGTGCAATAACCCTGTGTGGGATAGACTGACAATTTTTTTTAAGTTCTAGTTTGTATAAACGGTGTCTTTGTAAAGCAAACTACTATATTAACAAAGTTTCTCATTGAGAAGGAGTAGAGAGGACGTAGAGGGATTACTCCACCCTTGAACCTCTATATATTGCTTTGCCTTTATTTTGTTTAAAGCTTACTATTTGTTGTTCTTATTTTTTGCTTATCTCTGTTGTCTAATATATATATTCTATCATAAGCATCCTTAAAAGGTTTTCAGTTTAAATGCATTGTTTTGAAGTATTTTCCGATGTGTATAAAACTTTTTTTGATTAAGTTCACAAGCTAATTATTCAAGCAGTAACATCAAGAACAACAAGCTCTCTAGCTACCTGCCTGTTGTGACTTAAACATCCTCTTCGAGAGAAAAGTTTGAAAATTTGAGTAGGCTTATTCATCCCCCCTCTAAGCCTACTACCACTTGGGACCAACAATATATATATATATATATATATTGTTTTCTTTTTTCTTATTTTTCATCCCCTCCAAGTTAGTGTGCCGTAATTCTCTTCTTCTTTCTCCTTCTTCTCTCGGCATGATTCCTTTTCTTTCTCCATGTCTGGAGTGCCGATCCTTTTCTTCTTTCTCACTCTTTTCTCTCGGTGCAGTTCTTTTTCTTTTTCCATCTCCAGCGCACCGATTTGTGCTTCTTCTTCCTCCTTCTTTGCGATGTCGATTCTTTCTCATTCTCTGTTGCGATTCTTTCTCTATCTCTTTGATCTAGGGTGTGAGATTGGTTTAAATACATGATTAATTTGTGTTTGGTTTTGCAAATTAGGAATGAACTGGCTTGATGAAGGTGGTGGAGAAAATGAGAAATTTTGATTTGATTAATTGAATTTTTGGAAAATTTAGGCTACAATACCTTAAACTATAAACAGTGATACCTTAAAGTTTAAATTGTAATACCTTAAAGCTAGATATGTAATACCTTGCACTATACTCTAAGCATTAATACCTCAAAGGTAAATATGTAATACCTCAAAGGTGAATATGTAATACCAAATATAATACCTATTATACTCTAAACATTAATACTTGAAAGGTACATATGTAATATCTCAAAGGTAAATATGTAATATCACAAAGGTAAATATGTAATACCTCAAAGGTGCATAGTAATATATACTTCAAAGGTAAATATGTAGTACCTCAAAGGTGCATATGTAATATTTTATACTTTAAGCTTAATACCTTAAAAGTAAATGTGTAATATTTTAAGAGTATACACGTAATACCTGAAGAATATATATATATAATACATATCTCTGAATCAAATAATATGGAATCTGGTTTGCGTGGACGCACACCATCTCAGGTACAGTAGCGCGTGTGGGCACGTGGGCGTGCGTGGAAGGGGTCCACGCCCAGTTGGGTTGGGGGCACAGATCTTAATTTTGATAAAAAGTGGGGTCGGATCGTCGGAGTGAGCGAGTATGTAGCTAATGCAAATTAAATGAGGAATCATGATTTCAAATTAAGTAATTTATTCATTGAGAATTTATGTTTATTTTATAATTCATTAGTTTTACCTTCTATTTGTAATTTGTTTATTGTAATTTTTATTTTTGCATTTTAATTTTGATAAGACAATGGAGACAATTTCAGTGATGTGGGCTTTTTTTTTAACAAATCATAATTCCAAAATAAAAAATTTCTTCATTTAAAATTTCTTGTTTATGCATGATATGTCAAATTATCATTTTTATGAATTTTAATTTGTTATTTACATTGCATTATAGAAAAAAAAAACAAAATATAGATTTGATAATTGAAGTTTGGTTCTTAATTTTACTTAACAAAATTACAAATATATAAATAAAATTAAACTGTAGATTAGAAGATTAAAAAAATAAATTTTAAAAAAAATTCTTTTAAATGTTTTGAGAAATTAATTGCAATGAAAAACATTTTGGCTTAAATTTTTGGTCTATTTGTCAATACAATTGGGTTGAATATTGAGTTACCTACGTTATTTAAATATATATCAAGATATTTTGGATATTTGATGGACATATATTTTTCCTTCACTTGAAAAATAATTAAGTTGTTTGCATTGGTTAGACCAAATTTTTTTTAAAAAAAAATCTATAACTATGAATGTCAAGAAAATATTTACTAATATTTTTTATTAATAAAATCACATATTAAGTATAAATCAAAGAATATATTATATATTAATTATTGTACTATATTATCTGTAACATGTATAATATATCTTTAGAAGTTAATTCTTTTTAAATATCAATTATCGTTTATCATCCATGTCACAATAAGTGTTTCTCAGTACTAAACTCAATTTATTTTATTCTAATTTACATAATATAAAAGGTGTACAAATTGATGTTTAATTATTTTAACAACCTCATATTTCAAATATAGATGTTATAATTCATTTTTTACATATATATACATTTATATATTATTATTTGCATTTCAAAATTATAATATTAATTAAAGTGATACAAATTGAAGATAAAACATCTAATACTTATTGATACATATTTATGTTAAAGATAATAACATTACACTATTAAAAATGCTAAAATTAATGAATCTTAAATGACACATCATGGATCGCACAGGTATAATACTAAGAGTAAGTCTCTTGTGAATCAGGTGCATGGATCTTAGATCCATGCACCCGGGTCGGATCCGAGTCGGGGGGACCGCACCCTTTTTTTTTTTTTTTTTTTTCGCTCATGATTTTTGAAAAAAATCACATACCAATAGTATATGTTAGACATACCTTTACGTTATATTAGACATACCTTTAAGCTATGTTAAACATACCAGTTATGCCCAGATTCCATGCCTTGTCTTTTTTTGGCTTGATTTTTGAATTTTGGCACATACCACTACGTTATGTTAAGCATACCTTTACGTTGTGTTAGACATACCTTTATGTATACTTAAACATACCTTTGTATATGTTAGACATACCTTTATATATAGTTAAGCATACCTTTATATATGTTAGACATACCTTTGTATATAGTTAGACCTACCTACACATGGTTGGTCTAACTATACACAAAGGTTGGTTTAACTATACACAAAGGTTGGTCTATTTGAGCGAATTCTGGATGAGCTTCAGGCCAAGTCTCCAGCGCGTGGGAGCGCGTGCATGCGCGTTTTAGGCGCGTTTTGGGCGCGTTTTGCGCGCGTGAACGGGTCGGGTCAGGTGCATGGATCTTAGATCCATGCACCTGACTCATAAAAGTTTTTGCCTAATACTAATAGTTATATTAAAAAGTTATTCATTATAGGATGAGACTATCCACACCTTATTATTTACTTAAATACTAAATATATCTCAATTGAAATAAATATAACTCAACAATTTTCTAAACACACCCCAATATATTCAAATTTTTACCATTCAATTATAAAAATAAAAATAAAAAGAAACAAAAAAAATCTAATACCTGATCCCCTTCCTCTCGCTCCCCATCCCATCCCCTCTCATAGACCTTTTTCTTTCCCACCCACACCCAAGTCCATCTCCAACTCTTTCTCTTATTTTCACTCTCTACTACAATCTTTCATCTCAATCTCTTGAGTTCCCCCCCCCCCTCTGATTTTTGAGAAATAAGTCACAAAGAACAATGGAATAATGTAAGAGAAATGAAAGACGAAAACTCAAAAACCACGTTTGACTTGTTCAGACTGAATGCTGAGAAGAACATTTGACCTATTCAGGTCGAACAAATTGTGCGATATCCAATCGACATAAATCGATTACATCAAAGAAGAGAGGGAGGGAGGGGGTGAGGGAGAAAATAGGTGAGGAGTGAAGAAGAAGATGGACGAATGAGACGTGAATATTATGTTTTGTTGTTGTGTTTTTAAGGTTAGGTTTCAAAAAAATGGGGAAGAAGATAGGTGGGGGAGAAGGTGAGATGGTATTATAGTACTTTTGATTATAAATAATTTTCATTTATTTTATTTTTGGGTGTATTTAGAAGGTGTGGGGTGTGGATAGCCCTGCCCTTCATTATATATTTTATTACTTCAAACGTTGTATAATATAAAGATACATTTTTTATATCTCTATTGATTTTTAAAGTTATACTTTAAAATTTAAAATAAAAAACCATTAGGGAAAATATAGTTTTAATTGAAGAAAACAAAATTTGGTTGGCCTATCTCCCGTGTGTTTCTTCGGACTTCTTTGTACATTCATTTTTTGTGATGTGTTTGTAGGAAATAATGGGCGAAATGGAAGTGTTTGGGGAATCCGAGAGTCGAGGCCTGTGCACGCACAGTTTCCTTAAAACAGATTCACCATGACGTCTGTTTCCCAGGATACAACGACCTTAAGCAGCTCGTAACCTCAACGACGAACTGAGTGAATGCCCGACTTGCTTTATGGGACGAGAAAAGGGAAAAACGAAGGAGATGAAGACTGAAAGAGAGCTCAAAGGCTTAATTGCCCAAAACCAGCGGCAGTTTCAAAAGGAAGGAAAAGAGGTACGGAATACGAAAAGTCTCGACCGAGTGCAAAATGAGTCGGGTCAGGCCCGCCCCTAACCGGACTGACATTCGTGTACGCAGGACACACATGCACACGAGTCAATTGAATCGAGCATTTTCCGAAATGATTTGCACCCCCCTCCCCCACGCGCGAGAGAGAGCCTTTTGCTTAGCATCTTAGCCTCCACATATGGGAAAGTCAATATATATTTGAGTATTTCACTCCATTTATACTATCTGGGACAAGAGGCTTTCCAAGCCTTGAATTTCCCTTTCCTAGGATCCAAAGCCTCCACTTTGGTCCTCAATTTCTCATTCACCCATTATTCATTTTTTGTGATCTACACATGTAACCGATGTTCTCATGGAGGAGAGCTCGTCTCTCCAACCAGATCCCATTTTACACGAAATGAGCCCACCGAAAATTTTACCCAAAATGGGCAAAAAATCAATTTTTCCAACAGTCCCCCACAGGAATGAAAATTGACTCTAAAAAGGATTTAAAACAAGTCAACAGTCAAACTCTGCATAGGAGAGGTAGATATAACCCTTTGAACATTCCCTTGTGAAACACACTTAGTTTACTAGGTAATCAGTAGACATGGTGTCCTTGAACTGACTTCCCGTATAGTGCAAACGACAATGTGCAATACTCAGAGTTTTTCCTGACACTACTCAGTTCTCATGGGTATGTTCGTTTTGGCCCTGAATATCTTCCTGGTTCTGTGAGAATTTTAGGAATCGAGCCTTTCACAACTCCCTTTGAAGCGGCCCCACTTCTTTCTCACATAGGTGATTCTTATTTATGAGTACCCTGTATTACTCTGTTAGAAGACATAAGAATCATTAAAAGCTTCACGCTTAACCTTAGTTCCCTACGGGCATCACTGTGATGTTCTAGGAATGGACTCTTGGGAATTAACCCTATACAGTGATCTTCGAGGTTTCAACAGTTAGGTTGTCTCATTGAACCTAGATTTTGGGATCTCCAATTACCTAGGTCGGGTTTCCTTTGTTTCAACCTCTTTTTCATAAGGCTTCAGGCCCATTCCCTTAGACGACTTTGCAACTAACTCTCTACTTAACCCTTTGGTTAGCGGATCAGCCAAATTGTCCTTCGACTTTATATAGTTTAAGAAGATAACACCTGTAGAGAGAAGTTGTCTAATGATATTATGCCTTCGACGTATATGTCTAGACTTACCACTATACATGTGGTTTTGTACTAGTCCAATAGCCGATTGGCTATCGCAATAAACGCAAATTGCGGGCACAGGTTTTGACCACATTGGAATGTCTTCTAGAAAGTGTCGAAGCCACTTAGCTTCTTCGCCACATTTGTCAAGAGCTATAAACTCAGACTCCATAGTGGACCTCGCAATGACAGTTTGTTTAGAAGACTTCTACGACACAGCTCCACCACCTAACGTGAACACATATCCACTTAGACTTGGAGTCCTTCATGTCAGAAATCCAGTTAGCATCACTATAGCCTTCAATTACAGCTGGATACTTTCCATAGTGTAGACCAAAAATCTCGTGTGTACCTCAGATACCTGAACACTCTCACAACCGCTTTCCAGTGATCACTTCCTGGACTGCTTGTATATCTACAAAGTCTACTGACTGCATACGCAAGATCTGGTCTTGTGCAAATCATCAAATACATTAGACTACCAATGATTCTAGAGTAATCGAGTTGAGATATCCCATCTCCTCGATTTTTAGACAAGTGCTGACTAGGATCTATCGGAGTCCTAGCCACGGACGTGTCCTCCTTACCAAATTTCTCAAGTATTTTGTCAATATAATGAGATTGACTTAACACAAGCCCTTCTTGTGATCTATGGATTTTAACTCCAAGAATCACATCGGCATGACCCATATCCTTCATGTCAAACTTTGCGTTCAACATGTCTTTAGTGGATTTGATCATTTTTCCGTTGCTACCCACAATAAGCATATCATCTACGTAAAGACACAAAATCACATAGCCAACTTCGTTGTCCTTTACATAAACACACTTATCGCATTCATTGATTTTGAATCCACTACTCAACATGGCATTGTCAAACTTTTCATGCCACTGCAATGGCGCTTGCTTCAAACCATACAAGGATTTTACCAACTTGCAAACCTTGTTTTCCTGCCCGGGAGCAATAAACCCCTTAGGTTGTTCCATGTAGATTTCTTCTACTAGATCTCCATTCAAGAATGCAGTTTTGATGTCCATTTGATGAACTTCCAGCCCCCTTAGAGTAGTTATAGCCAAAACCAGTATAATGGATGTTATTCTAGTAACAGGAGAATAAGTGTCAAAGTAATCAAGGCCTTCATTTTGCTTAAAACCCTTTATTACGAGTCTTGCCTTGTACTTATCAATTGATCCATCTGCTTTCATTTTCCTTTTATAAAATCCATCTGCTTTCATTTTCCTTCTAAAAATCCACTTGTACCTTAATGGTTTACTTCTAGGATGAAGATCCACTAGCTCCCAAGTATGATTTTGCAAAATGGAATCAATTTCACTTTGGATGGCCTCTTTCCAAAGAGGTCCTTCGTAGGAATTCACAGCCTCCGAATAACTCTGAGGCTCACTTTCGAGCACATAAGTGAGAAAATCATTTCCAAACGACTTTTTAATCCTCGGTCGTTTGCTCCGTCGTGGTTCGAACTCAACTACCTCATCTTCACTCTCTTTTACCACATTTCCTTCTATTTCCATGGCCTTACTAGAAGAGCCAACTTCCACTTGAGTCTTAAACGGAAACACACTCTCAAAGAATAAGGCATTTCGAGACTTGTTTTATTTTAGGAATCTGAGACTCGTACACAAGAAACTGATATGCGCTATTGTTTTATGCATAACCAATGAATACACAGTCAACAGTTTTCAGCCCATTTTCACTTTCTTAGGTAGAGGAATCACTACTTTAGCAAGACACCCTCACACTCTCAAATATTTGTACGAGGGCATCCAAACATGCCACAACTCGTACGGACTTTTGTCTAACTTTTTCCGGGGTATCTTATTTAGAAGGTAGTTTGCTGAAAGCACAGCTTCCCCCCACATGTTCGCAGGTAAGCCCGAACTTAAAAGCATTGCATTCATCATTTCCTTTAAAGTTTGATTCTTACGTTCTGCAACACCATTTTGTTGAGGTGAATAAGGTATTTTAGTTTCATGTCTTATTCCATGTTAAGCACAAAAATCGGCAAATGGTGACACATATTCACCATCTTTATCACTACATAACATCTTGATCTTACGATCCAACCGATTTTCAACCTCATTTTTATAGAGTTTAAACTTCTCTATAGCTTCATATTTACCTTTTAGAAGGTATATCAAACAAAACTTGGTGCAATCATCTATAAACGTGATGAAATATTTATTTCCACCATGTGTTTGAACTGATTTTAAATCACATAAGTTCGTATGAATTAGACTTAGTAGTTCACTATTTCTTTCAATAGTTTGGAAAGATGACCTTGTTAATTTCGCTTCAACACATGTTTCGCATTTGTGTTTTGAATCAATATGGAATGTAGGTATGCTTTTCAAATTCATCAACCTGCGCAGGCTTTCAAAATTGACATGCCCTAATCTACCATGCCAAATTAAAGAAGATTCAAGCAAATAAGCAGAAGGGGTAGCAATTTTATTCATAACTTTTGGTTTAACAACCATAACATTGAGCTTAAAAAGCCCATCCACCAAATAACCCTTTCATACAAACATTCCATTTTTAGTCATTACAACTTTATCAGATTCAAAAACAACACGAAAACCATGTTTGACCAACAACGAGCCAGACACCAAGTTCTTGCAAACGTCTGGCACAAACAGCACATCGTTGAACATCAGCTTCTTTCCAGACGTCATCTTTAAAATCACCTTTTTTTTCCCTTCCACATCAGACGTGGCCGAGTTCCCCATGAACAGTTTTTCCTCGCTTCCAACCTTCTCAAGCTCACTAAAGAGCTCCTTGTTCGAGCTCACGTGACGAGTTGTTCCAGTATCAATCCACCATTCCATAGGATTGGAATCCACCAAGTTCACTTCAGACACTACTGTAGACAAATTCATATTGTCAACATTTTTAGTAATGTTTTCAACATTATTTACCTCTTGCTTCTTTTTAGGCTTTCTACAATCCGCAGCCTTATGACCCAGCTTGTCACAATTGAAGCAATTTCCACTAAACTTCCTCTTGAAGTTCTCCTTCTTCGGGCCTAGGTTACCCTTCCCGTTTGAACCAGCTTTCTTGTTCTTCTTCGAGCCTTGGCCATGTTCAACAACGTTAGCCTTAGCTCCATCGGGACTAAACAACATTTTTTCCGAGCCACGATTGTCTTCTTCTATACGAAGACGCACGATCAGCTCCTCAACATTGATTTCCTTTCGATTATGCTTCAAATCATTTTTGAAGTCTTTCCACCCGGGAGACAATTTCTCAATGAATGCAGCTACCTGAAACGTCTCACTCAATTGCATCCCCTCGAAATGAATTTCATGCAAGATTACCTGGAGTTCTTGCACTTGACTGATCACAGTCTTGGAGTCCACCATTTTGTAGTCGAGGAACCTGCCAACAATAAACTTATTGGCTCCAGCGTCCTCCGACTTGTATTTATTATCCAAAGATTCCCACATATCTTTGGCCATTTTCATTGAACTATAGACATTGTACAATGAATCTGCCAAGCCATTCATGATATAGTTCCTACACAGGAAATCAGAATGGTTCCATGCATCCAAGACACTTACAGCCTGAGCATCAGGATCGTCACCTAATGTAGGAGCGTTCTCGGTCAAAAACCTCGCCAAGTTCAAAGTGGTGAGATAAAAAAACATTTTCTATTGCCACCTCTTAAAGTTCAACTCGTTGAACTTTTCCGGTTTGTCTAGGTGGTTTATGGGCACACCGAGAGGAGCAGCGGAAGAGGCTGGAGGAACGGGGGTGTTCGAGGAGGAAGCCATTTCGCTGAAGCAGAATCTGTTTTAAGACTGTAGGAAATAATGGGTAAAATGGCAGTGTTTAGGGAATCTGAGAGTCGAGGCCTGTGCACGCACAGTTCCCTTAAAATAGATTCACCGGCACGACGTCTGCTTCCCAGGATACAATGACCTTAACAGCTCGTAGCCACAACGACGAACTAAGTGAATGCCCGACTTGCTTTATGGGACGAAGAAGGGGAAAAATGAAGGAGATGAAGACTAGAAGAGAGGGATTTTTTTGTGTGTTTTGAAGAGCTATTCGGAAATGAGTATGTATAGGCATGCAAAGCCCATCTGAAGAGACAAAACCAACTCAAAGGTTATAACTGCCCAAAACCGGTGGCAGTTTCAAAAGGAAGGGAAAGAGGTGCGGAATACAAAAAGTCTCGACCAAAGGGAAAGAGATGCGGAATACAAAAAGTCTCAACTAGGTGAGGCCCGCCCCTAATCGGACCTACATTCGTGTAGGTAACACGCGAGTCAAATATTGAATCGAACATTTTCCGAAACGATTTTCAACCCCCTCCCCCCGCACGCGCGAGAGAGAGCCTTTTGCTTAGCATCTTAGCCTCCACTGTGGGAAAGTCAATATATATTAGAGTATTTCACTCCACTTTTCCTATGTGGGACAAGAGGTTTTCCAAGCCTTGAATTTCCCTTTCCTAGGATCCAAAGCCTCCACTTTGGTCCTCAATTTCTCATTCACCCGTTATTCATTTTGGGTGATCTACACATGTAATCGAAGCTCTCACGGAGGAGAGCTCATCTCTTCAACCGGATCCCATTTTACACAAAATAGGCCCACCAAAAATTTTACCCAAAATGGGCAAAAAATCACAATTTTTCCAACAGTGTTATTCAGAATTCAAATTACAAAAAATTGCATATGTTATTCTAAATTATATTTGATAATATTAATACGTCTAAATGCAAAACTTATAAATAACTTAACAACAAACTTGAAAGTTCACATTCTATTTATTTGTCTTTTGAACAAAAAATTCACGGCTCGATAGATAATTTTGATAAGACAATGGTGAAGTTAGTTAAAAGTGACCATTTAATAGTATAAGTTTTGAAATGTTTATTTATGTACAACATTTTTTATAATTACTAAAAAAAAAAAAATTAACTATAAAATTGATAATAAGAATAATTATAAACATTTCAAAAGGACAAGATCAAGATCTATCCCACATAGGAGGACAAGAAGATCTATCTCACATGAAGTGTTATTTGCTTGTTTTATTTTGAAATACATATGCTGGTATATAATTAATTTCTGTCTAAAATACAAAATTCCAAAAAAAGAAAATGTTCGCTTGGGGTAAAATTCTACATGTGTCTATCTATGTGCCTTTAGGGTTTCCTCAAAAAGTCTTTATACCAAAATGGAAATTTATTCCTTCCTTCCTTTTATATATAGTTATGGTATGTTCCCCATATACATAGCTTGGAGTGAGACTTGTTCGAAATCCCTAATCAATCCCAGTTAAGTTAATCATCATCAAAGATTTGATTGCCCAATTAGAAGGTTTATTAGTTCATTCTATAAGATATTATAAACAATATAATATTAATGATTAAAAAAACATGAAATTAATTAAGATAATTGTGTAGTCGACATGATGTAGACGACAGTTTTCTAATATTTAAGTAGCTCTCATGAATGGAATAGCTGCTCGTCCAACCTATTATATTATATTATGTTTTATATGATCATTATATATATATACACACACTTAATTAATCGAGTCATCACATGACCCGTACACACTTATGTACAGCAACTTCAAAACGTTGTACTCCATCGCTTTTATTACCTCATTCATTGTCGTAACCATGACTGTGTTCTACGCCACCCATTAAACCTAATCCACGTCTCTCTTGCACCCCAGATTCCAAATTTTTTTAGGAGAATATCAATTTTAGTCTTGGAAGTTATCATTTTCAATTTTGGTGCATGAAGTTTAAAATTTTCAGCTTAAGTCCTTTAACTATTGATTTTTTCAAATTTTAGTTCTTCCAACTGCTACGTCAAATTTTCCGATTGACACGTCAGCAATTTTGGTTGTTTCGACAAAAAATGACTAAAATTGAAAAGAAAACCTATAGTTAAAGGACAAAAATTGAAAATTTTAAGTTTGATGCATCAGAACTGGAAAGGTTCTACATTATAGGATTAAAATTGATAATTTCTCCTTTTTTTTAATATGCAACTTTAAGTATCCGTTTTCTACTCACATTAATTTTCAATCAAAATTGAATTTGATGCCTCGGTTTTCTTTTAAAAAAAATACGTGAACCTTGCGACAAAACACTACTTTTCATGTCAAACCACACATACCCAAATAATGTTTTATTTATTTTCATACAATTCATGCTCAATTTGAGCAAAAATTGAATGAAAATTCTGATTTTTGTCAGGATAAAAATATCAGAAACAAACTCGTATACTTTAGAGTGCAATCGGAGGGATATATATATATATATATATGGGTGAGTGACCCAAAATAGCTCAATCACTATAATATGGGATAAAAATAGTCACTATTAAGTTGAAATCCCACTTATAACCCAAACACTTTAATTAGTGTAAAAAATAGTCATTGATTGACATAAAGTAAAGTTGAAGTCAAATGATAGTAAATTGGTAGAAATTGCAGTGAATCTTGACAGGAATCTTGTCCAACTTTTTGACTAAAATGTAACAACAAATAGACATGATTTTCGTGTATCTCTCATTTTAAATACTT
Organism: Scutellaria baicalensis; assembly: GCA_005771605.1. Taxonomy (NCBI): domain Eukaryota; kingdom Viridiplantae; phylum Streptophyta; class Magnoliopsida; order Lamiales; family Lamiaceae; genus Scutellaria; species Scutellaria baicalensis. The sequence continues at coordinate 30,970,100 of CM016722.1, read as the reverse complement.
GGCTTGAAAATCAATTTCATCTCTCTTCCAAACCATAATTTATATAAGTTGGTTTGAATTTGTACATGAAGAGTATGTTGTTTAAGGTCAAAATTAGGGTTGCATGTAGTCTTATCTTCATGGGACACAAAAATATCAAAAATTAGGGGTTCAATTGTACACAAAAATGTAGATTGTAGGGTTACATGAAAATGTTCTTGTAGGGTTACACGAAAATTACTCTTATTCGAAAATTACATATAATTTTCGAATAACCCTTAAAAATAGGGTTATTCGAACTATACACTTATTGTTCGAATAACCCCTAAAAATAGGGGTTATTCTAAACAATAAGTGTATTGTTAGAATAACCCCTAATTTTAGGGGTTATTTGAACAATACACCTATTGTTCGAATAACCCCTAAAAATAGGGGTTATTCTAACAATATTTTTAGGGGTTATTCTAACAATAAGTGTATTGTTCGAATAACCCCTTTTTAGGGGTTATTCAAACAATACACTTATTGTTCAAATAACCATATTTTTTAGGGTTATTCGAAAATTACATATAATTTTCGAATAAGGGTAATTTTCGAATAACCCTAAAAAATAGGGTTGTTCGAACAATAAGATTATTTGTTCGAATAACCCTATTTTTTAGGGTTATTTTAATATTATGATATATACATTGATTTCATGTTCAATCATTACCAATCATTGTCAAAGTTTGAATCGGTCAAATCAATGGTTATTTTGGGTAAATATTATAGTTGTTGGGTTAAAATAGGAATATCAATTTAGTTGGGGTCATTTTTGACCAATACTATAGTGAAGGGGTTAAATTGGGGTATTTCCACTTGTTAGAATAACCCCTATTTTTAGGGTTATTCGAACAATACACTTATTGTTCGAAGAACCCTATTTTTTAGGGTTATTTGAAAATTATATGTAATTTTCGAATATGAGTAATTTTCGAATAACCCTAAAAAAATAGGGTTGTTCGAACAATAAGATTATTGTTCGAATAACCCTATTTTTAAGGTTATTTTAATATTATGATATATACATTGATTTCATACCCAATCATTACCAATCATTGTCAAAGTTTGAATCGGTCAAATAAATGATTATTTTGGGTAAATATTATAATTGTTGGGTTAAAATAGGAATATCAATTTAGTTATGGTCATTTTTTACCAACAGTATAGTGAATGTGTTAAATTGGGGTATTTCCACTATATATATCTGATGTGGATAGAGGAAAGGTCCTTCATATAGTAATTCAGAAAATAATGGAGATAATTAAATAAGTATTTCATAGGGAGAAATCCAGCAGAACACACCCAAAGCGGATCCAGCAGAGCACACCCAAAGCGGACTCAGCAGAGCATACTCAAAGTGGACTCAGTAGAGCACACCCAAAGCGGACTCAGCAGAGCACACTCAAAATGGACTCAGCAGAACACACCCAAAGCGGACTCAACAGAGCACACTCAAAGTGGACTCAGCAGAACACACCTAAAGTGGACTCAGCTGAACACGCTCAAAACAGAACTTAGCAGAATAGTCCAGAGAACATTTGGCAGACGAACAGAAAACGTAATCATCAAAGAAGGCCACGTGGTAAAATCCAAAAGACAAAGAGCTGACGAATCTGTTACATATAGGACAAAAGAGAATAACCTCCTAACAAACCAAAGAAAAGGAATAATCAGGGAACAAGAAAGAGGATTCTAGAAGAAGCCACCTAAGAAAGAGAAACAGGGAGAAGAGTATAAATAGGAGGAAAAAAGAGCACAGAAGGCAGTTTTTTGAGTCTAAGGAAACATTTTAAGCAACATTCATTGTATTCTTCTTCTTTAGATAGAGAAGCTTATTTTCCTGCACAAGATATTATGAGTTATATGCATTTGATTTTCTTTCCCATCAAGTGATTTCTTTAATATTCATGTTAATTACTTGATCTTATCTATTTTTGTTGACACCTCAACAATGGCGCCGTTTGTGGGAAAAGGAGATCTGGTTTGGCAGAGCTAATCGAGTGCAGTACTTGTGATTTTCTTCTCGAGCAGAGAGCTAATTTCCCCATCAGCTACTTTTTTTCAAGATACTCAGAAAAGGATGTAAATTTCAGTGGGACGAAGGATGCGACAGAGCATTTGATGAACTCAAACAATACTTAGCCAATTTGCCTTTATTAGCGAAGCCAGAAAAAGAAGAAACCCTTTACATGTATCTCTCGGTGAGCGAGACAGCTGTGAGCGCTGTTCTGCTACGGGAACAGGAAAGTAAACAATGGCCCATATACTACGTTAGTCACATGTTGCAAGGCCCCGAGATTCGATACTCAGAAATAGAAAAGGCAGGATTGACGATAATCACGACAGTAAGAAGGTTACGCCCTTATTTCTTGTCTCATCCTGTGATAATCCGAACCAACTACCCATTAGGATAGGTGATGGGAAAAATAAGCACCTCTGGACGAATGGTAAGGTGGGTTGTGGAATTAGGAGCTTATGAAGTGGAATCCGAACCAAGAAAGACAATTAAAGCTCAGGCCCTGGCTGATTTCATTCAAGAATCTGTTGTTAGTCAAAATAGCCCAATGATAGAGGAATGGAAGATATTCGTTGATGGCTCGGCTACGAAAGATGGGTGCGGCATAGGCATTCTAATGGAAGGCCCTGGAGGGGAAGTGTTGCAATACTCTGTTAAGCTAAACTATGTCGTCTCCAATAATGAAGCAGAATATGAGGCAATAGTCAGAGGAATGCAGATGATAGTAGAGGTTGGAGGGGAAACTTTGATAGCATTCACTGATTCGCAGTTAGTGTACCAACAATTCCACGGAGGATACGAAATCAAAAAAGAATCTTTCGAGAGATATTTGGGGGAGATGTCCAAGCTGAGAAACCAATTGAAAAAATTTGAGTTAAAACAAATCTCTAGGGCTGACAATGTGCAAGCAGACTATCTCGCTAAACTAGCCAGCGCATACCCACTTCTGCAACCAAGAAAGATCACTTTACTGGTGGCAGAACAGCAAAAGGTGGAGGCTGATATAGCAGAAGTCGAAAATAGAGAAGATTGGAGAACTCCCATAATAAACTCCTTGAAAGAAGTAGTAGTTGCAGAAATGGGAAAAGGATGCTTGAAAAAATAAATTCTGAAATATTGCTTAATAGGAGAACACCTATACAGGAGATCTTTTACTCAGGCATATCTCAGGTGCATCGGAAAAATAGAAGGAGAAACTGTCCTCCAAGAAATACATGAGGGATGCGGTGGAGACCACACAGGATATAAGTCCATAGTCAGAAAAGTCTTGCGAGCAGGGTACATCTGGCCTACAATGAACGCGGACGCAAAGGAATTAGTACAAAAATGCAAAAGTTGTCAGATGCATGGGCCGCTCATCCACTTACCTGCAGAAGAGCTGGGTCAAATGCATTCACCATGTCCTTTTGCAAAATGGGGGATTGACTTGGTCGGGCCCTTACCATTGGCAAAATAAATTCTTGGTGGTAGCCATTGATTACTTCACGAAGTGGGTGGAGGCTGAGGCGCTAAGCAAAATAGACGAAAATAATATCATAAGGTTTCTATGGAAGCAAATATGTTGTCGATACGGAGTCCCCTGAATCTTGGTGTCAGATAATGGAACTCAATTTAATGGAAAAAAGATTCAAGGATGGTGCAAGGAAATGAAGATTGAACAAAGATTCGCAGCAGTAGCTCACCCACAGGCCAATGGCCAAGTAGAGGTCACTCACAGAACAATATTAAATGGTTTGAAGGCCAAGGTTGAGATAGTTAAAGCAAATTGGGTTGATGAAATAGACTCAGTATTATGGGCTTACAGAACTACCCCCAGAACTACTACTGGAGTCTCACCTTTCAACCTAGTGTATGGTGCTAACGTTGTGATACCCGCAGAGGTAGGTATGGAAACCCATCGGATCATGACATTCAATGAAGAACAAAATAACCGACTTCTGGCAGAGAATTTGGATATGATTGAGGAAGAAAGAGAACTGGCTCGGATAAGGGCAGACAAATTCAAAAGTCGTGTCAAGGCGCTATACGATAGCAAAGTGAAAGTCAGACGTTTCCATCAAGGGGATTTAGTAATGCGAAGAGCAGATGCATTAAAGCCGAGGGGAAAATTGGAGCTAAATTGGGAAGGTCCATTCATTGTAACTGAGGTATTAGGTGGAAGAGCATATCGCCTGATGGATGCAGAAGGAAAAGAAATCCCCAGAGCTTGGAACGTCTACAATCTTAAAAGATACTTTGCTTAAGGCAATACCATTTTGTTGAATCATGGGGTGAAAATGCAAGACCTCAATCACCCTAGAAAGCAGCCCTGCTGGTAACCAGACCTCCGGGTTGGCCAACCAGCAGAGGTGGGGCTCGAACCCTCAATCACCCTAGAAAGCAACCCTGCTGGTAGCCAGACCTCCGGGATGGCCAACCAGCAGAGATGGGGCTCGAACCCTCAATCGCCCTAGAAAGCAGCCCTGCTGGTAGCCAGACCTCCGGGTTGGCCAACCAGCAGAGGTGGGGCTCGAACTCTCAATCGCCCTAGAAAGCAGCCCTGCTGGTAGCCAGACCTCCGGGCTGGCTAACCAGCAGAGGTGGGGCTCGAATTTTCAATCGCCCTAGAAAGCAGCCCTGCTGGTAGACAGACCTCCGGGTTGGCCAATCAGCAGAGGTGGAGCTCGAACTCTTAATCACCTTTAAACACAGCTCGACTAGGGGTCACACTTCTGGGTTGGCCAACCAGCAGAGTGGGAGCTTAAACTCACATAGTACTCAAGCATGAATAATGATTGTAATTTGTTTCATGTACCCAGGGGAGGAAGAGGCAAAAGGAGGAAAATTTGTCGGGTTTTATGAAAATTTGTCGCCTCTGATTAAAATTGAAAGTAGGCAAATAGAAGGGCCAACAAGAGCGATAATGAAGGGAAGCAGAGAAATCTTTAGAATTACAAATTGATGTAAAGTGAAAGAGGGAACAAAGCCTTTTTTTGGGGAAATCCATCTTATGAGTATTCTCTTCGTTTATTATTATCACGACTATGGTTTCTAATGTTTTAGTTTGCATCTATATATTTTGATAATTGTTCATGACTAATTGTTAAGAGTAAGACATGATATTGATCATACACCCTCATTTCACAAAATAGGGAATATCACTACAAGATCATATTGGAATTTAGCTAAGGTAACATAAAGGTTGTCATAGATAAACAAATAAAATTAAATGTTCATAAAAGCAGAGGAAATAAAAAGATAAATTGTTTGAAATGGAACACAGTATTGATAAAAGATGTCTTAAAAAGAAGGAATTTGATTAAGAATCAGCAAGGCCATCAAGGGGAACAGGAGGGGGATCAGCAGAAGAGCCAATATGAGGAGCTGCGAGGGTCTCAACTCCTTCAGAAACATGAGGAGGCACACCCTCAAGCAATGGCGTTGGCGGAAGATTGGCGTCTTCTGCAAGCAGAGTAGAAGCAAGGTCAGGAGAGTCCTCTCGAACCACAATTAAATCCACTTCGTTGCCAGAAGCATCAGTGAGGGGCTGAGGGAGCAGAGTAGTAGTCTTGTCGGCAAACAAAGGGTAAGTCAGCTGATCTGAACTCGGCAGAGCCTTTAAATCCACCCGGGCTGAGTAAAGATCAGCATAAGCTTTTTGAAGAATGGGGAGCCACCATGGCGCTTCGATATCCTCAAACAGATCGCCTTGGAAGTAAGGCGAGACAGGTAAATCTGCCAGCGGCCCATTGATATCAAAGTCACCAGAAAAGCCTTGCTCCTCTGCTTGCTGGCGGGCAGAGTTGAATCCGTAAGCATAATAATGGCCTATGTGAGGGCCAAAATCTGCCAGCGAGCAGCTACTCTTCAAATAAGCCTCCTTTAAGACCACCACTAACTCCTTCAAAAAAGTCTGCCCAGCCTCAGAAAGAAGAAGATTCTGACGACATGCTTCAACCCCGTCAAGATGACCCTCCGCATACTTTCTTTCCCCATAAAGACGCGATTTAGCTTTCTCCTCAGCCACCCGTTTCTTATGAAGGCCCACCTCCTACTGCAGCTCATTTACGCGCTTAGCGTGGCTCTTCTCCAAGGCAGCGAGTTTCTGCTTCATCTCTTCCAGCTCTGTCTCCTTCTCTGCCAGCGCGCGAGATGTTTCCACCTGATGGGAAGCCGACACCCTGGCTTGTAGCTTGCTAAAGTATACGGCAGCCTGAGCAAAGTAAAACCCAACAAACAACATAAGTAAAAAGAAGGCGAGGTCGATTTAAAGGAAGAATCAAATAGAAGGGGTTATATACCTTGGTCATATAAAAGCACCCATTGCCAGTTCATTATCCAGCGACTGCTGGCTAAGGAGCAGATTATCGGCAGAAGTAACAATGAGCTTTAAAAAGTGGTGGGCCTCGTTAGCTGATAGCTCCAGAATAGACTTGGGCAGCTCTAAAATAAAGGCATCGTTAGCAGAAGCTCGAACGCAATTAGAACAGGGGCATTCGCGAGGAGGATGTCCCGGACCTCCTCGAGGAGGAGATCGAAGGCGTGGGTGGCGTGCCTCTGGCAGAGCTTCTGAGGATCCCAGGGTCCTCTTTCCCTTATCGGTGGCAGGCCTCGGAACATCAGACGAGCCGGAAGCAGGATGAACCTCTGTAGGGCGAGCTGGCCGGCGATCAGAACCCGGAGAAGGACAGAGTAGGGATTGCTCGCTTCCAAGCCTGGTCTGGAAAAGTAAAAAAAAAGGTTAAGAATTTTGGAACATGAGAAAAGCATCGAATTAGCAGACCTCTATAAATGAGAAAGAGAATAAACTAATACCCAGGTCTGGTGGCAGAGGAGCTTCTTCTGACGAAAACCCGAAATGGGAAAGAATGGCCGGCTGCTCTACCAGTCCAGCCAAATCAAAAAGGCCCTCATCAAAAAAGGATTGATTTAACTTTTCTATAAGAATTTGGTCAGTGTCTGGAAGGGTGTATTGGAAGGCTTTGTCTGAAAGAGGCTTATTGTATAACCAATTATCTACAGGAAAATCCCAAATATTCCCAGGGACTGAAACAAAGAAGTAGTCCTCCTTTCAATTCTTATCCCTACTTTGGGGTTTTCCTAAGAATTTTATTAGGCCACGAGGACCAGCACTGACATAGAAGAAATGAGGCTTAAACTTCAACAAAAACTGAGAAAAGAACATCTCAGCAGTAGGGTTACCACCATTCCCCTTCAGGATGATGTAAAAGCCAATCATCATCCAAAAATCCGAGGGAACAAACTGATTAAGAGGAACTTTGTACAAAGAAGATAATTTACAGAGATAGTCAGAAATTGGAAATCGAAGGCCTGCCCGGAGCTGAGCCAACCAAAAAGATAAATTACATCCATAGGGGAAGTTAGGCCTCTGGAAGGAGGAGGGGGTGTACAACGTAAAATTCAAAGGAATACTAAAGGTGAGATAGATCACTTCTAACCTATCTTTAGTCATTCGGGAAGGACCACAAACAAAGTCGAAATTGGGGTCAGAAGAAGAGAAGTTCTGAGGATCAATGGTAGAAATGGACTCCTCCTCATCAGAATATACAAGTTGAGGAGTAGAAGGAGTATCAGACAAATGAGCACTCCTAGTTGGGCTCAGGGATTCAGAGTACACCAGACCTTCTAATATCCTATGGTCAGGGACACTCGACGATGTGTTACCCTCAGATGAAGACGAAGATGCAGGGGAAGACATGGGAGAAGCCATAAACAAAAAGCCCAAAACCAGAAACACAAAGAATGATTGAAGGGAGATATAAACAGAAGATCGAACTTAAAAACCTAAATGCTTCACTGCAGACTACCTTACAAACATAAACACAGCAAGTAAAAGTTCAAGGGTTCAAAGATTACCTTTCGCCATAGAGAAAAAGAGAGGGCAAGAAGTGAAGAAATAGAAGTGAAAGAAGAAAACTAGGGTGGCCGGGAGACTATTGTACGGAGAGGAGATATCGCCGGAGAAGAAGACGATGAAAGCGCCGCTAGGAGAAGAGAGAGAGAGAGAGAGAGAGAGAGAGAGAGAGAAAATTCTTCTTTTTCAAAAGGATTAGGGTAAATGAGAGACGAAGAAGACGAAGGGGCAAAAAAGAGGAATTGAAAGGACTTGCCTCGAAAAGGTGCGAAAAAGGTACAATCAAGCCACTTCTAAATGACACGTGTAGGGTGAAGATTAAGGGCAGTTAGAGGCAGTAGAGTTTTAAAAGAGGGAATTTCAAAATTTTAAAAAACGAAGGGGAACAGTTAAAAAGTGCTGCACTCGATCAGCTCTGTTAAACCAGATCTGCTTGACTGCACCAGGGGGAGTAGCTGATAGGGAAAATAGCTCTCTGCTCAAGAAGAAAACCACAAGTGCTGCACTCGATCAGCTCTGTCAAACCAGATCTGCTCGACTGCACCAGGGGGAGTAGATGATGAGGAAATTAGCTCTCTGCTTGAGAAGAAAATCACAAGTGCTGTACTCGATCAGCTCTGCCAAACCAGATCTGCTCGACTGCACCAGGGGGAGTAGCTGATGGGGAAATTAGCTCTCTGCCCGAGAAGAAAATCACAAGTGCTGCACTCGATCAGCTCTGCCAAACCAGATCTGCTCGACTGCACCAGGGGGAGTAGCTGATGGAGAAATTAGCTCTCTGCTCGAGAAAAAAAATCACAAGTGCTGCACTCGATCAACTCTGTCAAACCAGATCTGTTCGACTGCACCAGGGGGAGTAGCTGATGTGGATAGAGAAAAGGTCCTTCATATAGTAATTCAGAAAATAATGGAGATAATTAAATAAGTATTTCATAGAGAGAAATCCAACAGAACACACCCAAAGCGGATCCAGCAGAACACACCCAAAGCGGATCCAGCAAAGCACACCCAAAGCGGACTCAGCAGAGCACACTCAAAGTGGACTCAGTAGAGCACACCCAAAGCGGACTCAGCAGAGCACACTCAAAATGGACTCAGCAGAACACACCCAAAGCGGACTCAGCAGAGCACACTCAAAGTGGACTCAGCAGAACACACCCAAAGCGGACTCAGCTGAACACGCTCAGAACAGAACTTAGCAGAATAGTCCAGAGAACATTTGGCAGACGAACAGAAAACGTAATCATCAAAGAAGGCCACGTGGTAAAATCCAAAAGACAAAGAGCTGACGAATCTGTTACATATAGGACAAAAGAGAATAACCTCCTAACAAACCAAAGAAAAGGAATAATCAGGGAACAAGAAAGAGGATTCTAGAAGAAGCCACCTAAGAAAGAGAAACAGGGAGAAGAGTATAAATAGGAGGAAAAAAGAGCACAGAAGGCAGTTTTTTGAGTCTAAGGAAACATTTTAAGCAACATTCATTGTATTCTTCTTCTTTAGATAGAAAAGCTTATTTTCCTGCACAAGATATTATGAGTTATATGCATTTGATTTTCTTTCCCATCAAGTGATTTCTTTAATATTCATGTTAATTACTTGATCTTATCTATTTTTGTTGACACCTCAACAATATCATAATATTTGATGATGATATTAATTTTTGAACCTTAAAATATATATATACATGAGATGGCTTCATGACCTCATGATGATCATGACATCAAGCTTGTCCACTTAGGAAAATCATGTACATCAATGTAGTTAATATTGTACCCCTATGTAGATGTGAAGTGTGAACATGAGAATAATAAATGATTTGAGGAGAACCTTCGACAATTCTTGGTAACTACAATGATTATAACATTAACTAATATTATAATTTAGGATATTTCATTAGGTTTAATTTCTCAATATTATGTCCCCACCTCAAGAAACCTGCCAAGAATCTCAATCAAAACGTTATTATCATGATAATTCTTAAATACAACCAATTAATAATAAAGGACTAAAATCCTTTAGTCAATGTCACATTGATATATATATATATATATATATATATTGATATCATGCATGTAATATTGTGGTGCATGTACATGTAGGAATTAATAAAATGGGAGTTAAAGGCAGCAAGTTGAGCAGAGGTGTGAGCTTTGGCAATCATATGAAGCGATTGAGATCAGATTCTTCGTCGTCATCGTCGTCTTTAGGGAGTCGAAGAGGGTACGTCCCGGTTGCAGTAGGTGTGGACCAAGAGACGAGGCGTTTCCTGGTCCACACGACCGCGTTATCCAACGCAGAATTCATGGAGTTTCTGTGGAGATCAGCAGAAGAATATGGGTTCAGCAATGAGGGGATTCTGAGGATACCATATGATCCAAATGCCTTTGAAGAGTGGATGATTAGAAACACACCCAAACAAAGGCTTTTTAGGATTCAGCCTACAAACACTGCTTCATGACATGATCAACATATATTGATATTGTAAGTCATGTAATATTTTGGAAAAAAATATAGGTTTGAAAATGTTGTATGGATATAGTTAGGATATATATAGATGTACATGCATGGATGCTTGAACTTGTTGATTAATTATTTGTACATGCATATCTATTATGTGTATAAAAGTATGGATATTTCTAACAAAATATGAATTGTCTAATATATAATTACTTATAAAGATTATTATTTAAGGTTATAATAGTAATTTAGGATTTCCATACATAATAATATTATATTAAAATGGGTTAATTACAAATAACCATTAAACTATATTCATTTTTGCATTTAACTACCTAAATTTTTTTTTTGTTGCAACTAACCATCTCACATTTGCAAGAGTAACAAATAATCATCTAAAACTATTGAAATATCATTTTTCAGCCAAATCAAATTACGTATGAGGCACATCCTATACTTATGAGACTATTTCTATCATTTTAAGTTTAATTAGGGAAAATAAAAAAATTAAGATAAATATTAAAATTTATTTGAATGTACCATAAGTATACGTCAAAATGAGCAATGTTTTTTTTCCTAATAAAAAGAAAGAAAAAGAATTTATACAGCACAAGAAAAACAAGTTGAGAATGAAAGATCAGCCTCTTTAAAACCCTGACATAGCAAAACCCCGTGAGAAAAAAAACTATGACAGGGAAAAAGAGTATCGAGTGTACAAAGAGGAAAAAATCGAAAGATAAAGAAAAATAGGGAAATAATAGCGATTTCAAAAATAAATTACTACGAAAATAGAGATTTCAAAAATAAATTATACATATGTAATTCCTATCATATAATAGGAAAATTATAAATTTGTAGCTTCTAGCCTAGGGGTTTCAAAAATAAATTAGGGATTTTGACACTAAATTAAAGATTTTCAATTGAAAGTAGGTATGTGAAATAAAAATTATGGATTATAGAACATACTCTATACTTTTCGCAAGCCTAATTTTATTTTTTCTAAAAGTCCATGATGTGTTTATTTTAGTTATTCGGCAACAAAAATAAAGTTCAACTATTCCTATTGTCCAACTCGTTTATACTCAACAAAATTGAAGAAGAATATTGAGGTTTAGGATTTAAATGTAGGAATCCTATTTATTTATCTAAACTTAACATAAAATGAGAAAAATACATTTGTAAGTATAGGTTGTGTCTCACACGTGATTTGATTTGGTCGGAAATTGTGTTATAATGATCTTAGATGGTTGTTTGCAACCCACACAAAGATGAGATGGCTAATTGCAATCGAAAAAAGTTTAGGTAGCTAACTGCAAAAACATATATAGTTTGTATGGTTATTTGTAATTAACCCTATTAAAATTTTAATCCAAAATCATATAAAATTATAGAATGAGTAGGACTCTAATTTAATATAGATCATATATCCTCATAAAAGATTATTATTTGAGGTCTTAATAGTAATTTAATATTTTTATTTGAGTAATTTTATATTAGAATTTTTTAATATATATTTATTTTATTTTATTTTTATTTATACTTTATAATTTAATAATGCTATTATTTATAATTTTGTATTGAAATCCTATTTTGAATTTTCTTTAATAATTTTACGTTAGAATATATCATGATTTTGTATACAATAAAATAAGGCAGCTGCTAATTATTTTGTATATTATATATTATATAATAGTTTAGTAATGTTTCTCCTGTTTTTATGACTTCTATTTTTTTAATAAGAGGAAAGACATTAACTCCCCAATTTTGAAAGATGAAATTAGTAATTTTATGTTATACAATTATAATTCTATACCTATAATAATTCTAGCTTATATATGTAATTTAATATTTTTAATTGCATTATATGAATATTTTTTCAAATGCGCCCTTACCAAATTATATTAGGTTCCATTTGGTGCAAAATTTTGAGGAGAAATATGACATTCTCTCTAGTAAATTCATCGGTGGTGTTTGGATATAGATTTGAAATTTATTGCTTCGATTTTGAACTATTTTTTTTTTAGTAAATGGGTGGATTTCAAATTCACCCAAACTTAAATGGGTTTGAAATCAAACCATAGTTTTATTTATAAATTCTTGATTGTCATTTGAGTAAGTCTTATGTGAGGGGTTAAATTCAATTTTGGTCCTGTTAAAGAGGTGTCATCCCATTTTAGTCCTCCTAAAATCCGATTTTCAATTTTAGTCCAATTTCGTCGAAAAATTCAAATTTCAGGCCAATTTCAGGCGAGTGTACTGTACTCGCCCCCAATTTGACTTTGGTGTTGAGTTATCGCTGATGTGACTAAATTTTACAGATGTGGAAATGAATTTTACATTTCTCTGAAATAGAAAATTAATAAAAAAATCAAAAAATCAAAAATTAGAGAAAAAAATCAAAAAAATCAAAAGAAAAGTAAATAAAAAATCAGAAAATTCAACCCCACCAGTACCGTCTCTATCTTCCTCAGTTGCCGGAATCCAATGCCGCTATTAAGCTGCCGCTCATAGTTTTCTTCCACGACGGAGGCTTCATCATCAGCAGCGCTGCCACGTCACTATTCCAAAAGCGATCTTCTTGGAGGAGAAACGATCCAAGGGTTCCGGCAGGCCGACAAGGTGGCAGCGACACCAGTTGAGGATGGCAGACCTTAGAGCGAGGTTAGGGATGACGTCGTTGAAATCGGCGGCAACGCCATCGGGAAGAGTGGGTCTGAAAGAGAGAGAAACGCATGCGAGGCCGCAGCTGCGCTCGTAGGTGTGGCCGGATGGTGTAATTACAGGGTCTGCCATGATTAAGCCCGAAATTGGGCACACGAATTCAGCTGGAATTGAAGGGTGTTCCTCAATCTGATTCTCATCTTCCTTCTTCTTTAATGGTGATTTGTGGAAGACTTTGACGGAGGGGGTGTTCGTCTTGGGAGAAGACCTTGACGGAGAAGGATTTGTGGCAGCGGAAGGAGGTGGCGGCGGAAAGGGTGGGGGAGAGAAAGGATAGGTGGTGCTCGTGGCGGCGGAATGAGGTGTTTTTAATTTCATTTTCCCTTAATTAATTTAGTTTTAGATTTCTTAATTCATTTTATTATTTCAGGATCTGACGTGGCACCTAAATGAACTACCAACTGGGTAAAAATTAATCACGTTAGCACGTTCGGATGGATTGTTCAAATTGTGGGCGAGCGCGGTACACTCGCCAGAAATTGGCCCGAAATTTTGAATTTTCCGGCGAAATTGGACTAACATTGGTCAAAAATTGAGATAGCAGGACTAAAATTGAAAATCGGATTTTAGGAGGACTAAAATGGGATGACACCTCTTTAAGAGGACCAAAATTGAATTTAACCCCTTATGTGAGACTATCTCACGAATCATTTTATGTGAGACGGGTCAACCCACAATTTACATATAAATTTGTGAAAATGGGTTTGGGTAATGGCTAAAAATGATTCGTCTCACACAAGGTTTTGTGTTGTTATTTTAGTAGTGTGGACTTTTCGTAATTTATCTTCACCAAATCATATTTGTTTTATGTATAAATATTTGGTTGTTCTTTCTTAATTATTTTTCATCAGATTATTTTAGTTTATTCGTAAATTACAAAAATAGGTCTAATGCGATAGAAGTATATTGACAAAAGAGAAATACAATAATGAAAAGAAAATATTCCAACTTAAATACTATTCAAAGACATGAATATATTGATTAAATAAACAAGCTAATGTCTCAAACAAACGATAGTTATGGAATTGTTTGTTATGTAACATTAGACTAGAACTGCTTCTTTTAAGAAACAATTTATCTAATTTAATTTTGAAGTTGTATGGATATTCACTCATTCCTTGTATTATTTTCACTAATTTTTCAATTTTTTTTCACTATCATAGGTTTATCAATTTCTGAATTTACATTTAAAATACACAAATTAAAAGAAGTTTTTGATTGCTTAAATTGTGGAGTTTTGAGAATTGAAATATGAGCCACCTATTGTTTGATGTGACCGTGAAAAATTGAAGTTTGCAATTACTGATAATCTAAATGAACTATGACAAAAAATTTTATGCACCGGTTGCACGGATCTGGGATTCGTGCAACCGGGTCGACCCGTTCACGCGCCCAAAATGCACCTCCCACGCGCCTGCACGCGCTCCCATGCGCTGAACACTTGTGTTGAAGCTCATCCAAAATTCGCTCCAATAGACCAACATTTGTGTATAGTTGAACCAACCTTTGTGTATAGTTAGACCAACCATGTGTAGGTAGGTCTAACTATATACAAAGGTATGTCTAACATATATAAAGGTATGTTTAACTATATGCAAAAATATGTCTAACATATACAAAGGTATGTCTAAGTATACATAAAGGTATGTCTAACACAACGTAAAGGTATGTCTAACATAACGTAGTGGTATGTGTCAAAATTAAAAAATCAAAGCCAAAAAAAGACAAGACATGAAATCTGGGCAGAATTGGTATGTTTAACATAGCTTAAAGGTATATCTAATATAACGTAAATGTATGTCTAACATAACCTATTGGTATGTGATTTTTTTCAAAAATCATGTGCGAAAAAAAAAAAAGGTGCGGTCCCCCTGACCTGGATCCGACCCGGGTGTATGGATCTAAAATCCATGCACCTGATTCACAAGAAACCTACTCATGAACTATTAAATGTGTTTAATTTGAGTTAGAAAAGACAATCGATTGAATTTCATAAAAAAAAAATCATCAACAATTATTGGTCATGATCGAATCTAAAAAAAACATTAATCAACAATTTATTGGTCATACTCTTTCTGATAAAAGACATATAAGAATGTAGTTATAGATATTAGGTAAAAACTTTTATGCACCGGTTCTGGGATCCGTGCAACCGAGTCGACCCGTTCATGCGCCCAAAACGCACCTGCACGCGCTTCCACGCGCTGAAAACTTTTGCTGAAGCTCATCCAAAATTCGCTCCAATAGACCAACATTTGTGTATAGTTAAACCAACATATGTGTATAGTTAGACCAACCATGTGTAGGTAGGTCTAACTATATACAAATGTATGTCTAACATATATAAAAGTATGTTTAACTATATGCAAAAGTATGTCTAACATATACAAAGGTATGTCTAAGTATACATAAAGGTATGTCTAACACAACGTAAATGTATGTCTAACATAACGTAGTGGTATGTGCCAAAATTCAAAAATTAAGCCAAAAAAAGACAAGGCGTGAAATCTGTGCAGAAATGGTATGTTTAACATGGCTTAAAGGTATGTCTAACATAACGTAAAGGTATGTCTAACATAACCTATTGGTATGTGATTTTTTTCAAAAATCATGTGCGAAAAAAAAAAAGGTGCGGTCCCCCGACCCGGATCCGACCCGGGTGCATGGATCTAAGATCCATGCACCTGATTCACAAGAGACCTACTCTAGATATTATAGATTCATGCATCTGATTCACAAGAGACCTACTCTAGATATTATATTAAGCATTAGAATATCTATTACTTCAATATCCAACTCATGAAATATGTTGATATTTAAAAAAAAAAAAAAACCCCACATGATTCCAGTACTTCAATGAAAACAAGAATAAAATTATTTTCAACAGAAGACATGATTTTTCGAGAACAATAACATATGAATGTTAAATTACAACTCCTAAAATTTTAAGAACTGATTGTAATATTTAAATTTGTTGATTGTTGAGAAAGAAGGTGGAAAAAAAATGTCTGACATGCGAATATTGTTGCTACAAACTACAAATTAGAAATCAAAACCAATCAACAACTTTACGTATCGAACTATTTCAATAATATGTAGTAGATAGCTAAAAGAATTTGGGTTTATTGGGCCAAATCCCCTGTGTTTCAGAAATTTTGCGTCGATCTTCCCTATAAAAAGGAAATTGCATAACGAACATGTGTGATAATAGAAAATCGACACACACCTATTCAATTTAACTAATGTTAACAATGTGAATTTTTTACACCCCACTTCCCATTATATCCTTATTATACATTATAAAAAATAAAATCCCACTTGACGAGAAGAGTTTGAGGTTTCCACTGAAGGAGCTCAATCAAGACCTTCTTGAGAGAGTTCTTTCATGGCTGCCAACCTCCTCCTTCTTCCGCCTCACTTCTGTCTGCAACAGATGGAAATCGGTGGCCGACTTCGAGAGACCCATGGTTCTTCATAGTCGATTCTCAGCCCCTCCGGAGCCACCACCCTGTTATCTTCGACTCATTGGAGTTCAACTGGAAGAATCTCAACCTCCCCTAAGATCCCTCTTCCTATTCCATCCCCGTCGTCGCCTCCGGCGGATTGCTCTGCTTCCTCCGCGGCCGCGACTTCCTCACAACCAACCCCATCACCGCCATCTGCCACCACCTCAAATCCCCATTTCCCAACTCATCATAACCCATCCGGGCCATAGCGATGACCTCAAACGGCGAAGCTTTCAAGCTCGTTATAGCCTCCGGTGAGCTCTCAAACCTCAGATTCCGATAGTACAAATCCGGCGAAGATCGATGGGAAGATCTGAGTCTCCGATCTGTATCAAAATTTTGCAATTGTTTCCACTTTTCTTATTGGGTTAAATTCAATTTTGGTCTTGTTAAGAGGTGTCGTCCCATTTTAGTTCTCCTAAAATCTAATTTTCAATTTCAGTCATGCTATCTCAATTTTTGATCAATTTCAGTCCAATTTCACCGAAAAATTCAAATTCCGGGCCAATTTCCTGCAAGTGTACTGCACTCACCCTCAATTTGTACAATTAATTCGAACGCACTCACGTGGCTATTTTTTATCCAGTTGACAGTCCACATGGCTTTTGCATTGTGCCACGTCAGCCCTGACATAATAAAATGAATTAAGAAATGTAAAACATAAAAATGAAATTAAAAAAGAATAAAAAAATAAATAACATAAAAATGAAAGACAAAGGAACGGGAAATCAAATAACAAAAGGGGGAACAAATCCATAATATCTGAAAAATTCTCAATTTCTCAAGAACCCTAATCGAACCTTAAGCAGAAACTTCCCAATTTGAAAACGAAAACCCACAATGTGCACCCACATTTGATGAAACCAGTGGAATCCAAACCTCAGAGCGACGAAGCCTGAACCCGAAGAGCTGAAGATTTGAAAAACCCCCCAAAAATCTGTCTGTGGAAGGGGTTTCTTGTGTTTTGTGCTGAGGAAAGAAAATGGTGTTGTTGATGAGTGCCCTGGATAATGACAAGGATGGACCTAGTTATGGTGAGTTCCCTTTTATACCCTCTATGTGATATCTTTAAATATTGGTTGTTGAGTGTTTTTATGTGTGTGGTTATTCCTTTTTTTATGTTGTGTGGTCCACATTTTTGACTTTATTTGTATAAAATTCCCTTCACATATGGCAATAAACAACACATGTCTCTTGTTTTGCATTATGGAGGTGATTTTAGACTTTTGCCTTTTGCACAATATTGTGGTGGTGATAGGATTATCTTGGATTATGTGAACCCAAAGTTTTTTAGTTTGGATCATATTATGACTTATGCTTCTATGAGGGGGGTTAAGGGGGCATTTAGGTATCATACTATTATGAACTTGGGGTTTAAGCTAGTAATTGACAATGATGATTTGAGACAATTGTTCCTTGCTCACTTGGAAAAAAAGAAAAGAAATGCACATATATTTAGAGTCTGTGGTTGAAGTGGATCAGGATAGGGTAGAAGAGATGGAAACTGAAAATGAACGATTGCAATCTGAAAATGCTATGGAAACAGAGAATGAACAACTGCAAACTGAAAATGGATATATACTTATGTGTAATATGTTGTAATTAGGGAACTGCTCAAGCTAACACCAAGGAAAAAGATGAAAGGCAAGGAACTTCCAAGGCACCTCCAAAAGATAAGGGAAATGGGAAGATGAAGGTTGTGGATCCACCTAGTGATGATGAAGAGATCAACATTGTAAATGGATTCTGTTTGTAGATTCATACTGTAGAGTCATACTTGTATTTCATATGATGCTATTTAGGTTAAATCTGATGCTACTTGTATTTAGGTTAAATCACCCAATGCAAACCCTGAAAATGATGCATTCACTAATGATGATGATGAGGACTTCTTAGTTGAACTACTACTTTTAGAAGAGAAGACAAATCAATTCAAGAAGAGTCAGATGCCATTAGTTCAGGGACCATCCATGTATGAACAACTTATGCAATGCAATGCTTCAGTTGAACATGTTCCTGGTCCTCAAGCCAATTACTCTCAAGAGGTACAATTACTTCATATTTTTGTAGTTCCAAGTAATATAATTCATAATAACATATATGTGTTGCTTGCAACCTCAATCACATCAGGAAGTACAAGAAGAGATTATCCTTACACAAATGACTCAGTTTCCAGAGGAGAATCCTAGTCAACAAGATTGTGGCCAAAGTCAACCTTCTGCCTCATCCATGAACGAAGCTACAACATCAGAAGCTGCCCCATCACTTAGAAAAACAAGACTAACCATACCACCACCCCCACCACCAACTCACCCTACAGTGCAGATTAGGGCTCCAGCTCTATTTAGTGGTGGATTATGGAGTGCAAGATGGATCAAGGACACTACAACGCAGCCTGAAACAAACAAGACATTGGTGGTGGAGAATGGGGTAAAGTACTTGGATTTGTCTATGGCACCTCCAAATAAAAAGAAGAAGAAGTAAATCTCTTGTGGCTTCTTTAGGCTTAGATGAAGAAGAAGAATGTTGAAGTGTGAACAACTTGTTTTTTGTTAACTTTGTATTGATATATTTTGTGTTTGTCTTTTGGTGGTTTGACACATTTCTGCCTTATTCTTTTTTATAGTTTTTGATTTTGTGAATGGAATGTGTGGCAATATGATGATGATATGAATGAAAAATTGTTTACTTAATATAATTCATTTCCAATGTAATCACCATTTCTATAGTTCATTCATCTATTTTCTTCATATACTTCTCAATTGTTCTGCAGTGCACAAGAATATCCATTTCCAGTGCAGAAAAAAATCACTTATATGTATCTACTTAATTGGTTTTGCATCTATTTCACCCTTGGTTCTGTAATTGGTTTTATGCAAAGCAAAAAATAAGAACTATTGAACTCAACATAAAGCAAACATTGGAACATTCAGCAAACAAGGGTTTATAAACCAAAAAATTATTTGCAATATATTACATATTCTTGCAAGATTCCTTAACAACAACATTCCCAAAAGTACTACAATCTAATACCCTAAATCCTATTACATGAACTGGATAAACTCTTGGGATTGAATTTCAACCAATGACTGAATTCCCAAAACCATTCAGTTTGCAATCCACCAACAAATAGCTAGCAATAATAGTGCCAACACAAACTGCCTCCAACAACTCTTAGATTTATCCTTCAACTTCTTCTTCTCTTCTTTCAGATTCTTGTTAAGCATAATCAAAATCTTCATCTATTTTTTCAAATCCTTCATATCCATCTTCATCTCCTTAATCTCTTCTTTCAGCAGATTGTTACTTTCTTTGAGTGCAATGTCATTCTCAAGTAACTTAGAGTATTCTATTTTCAAATTCTCATATGCTTCTCTCCACTTTTCATAGTCTTCATTATCATCCCATACAAAAAAATCACAGCCACTTTGCTTCACAAAATAAAGGAAAAAACATTAATCAAAATCCCAAATCAAACTTCACACACTATAAAAAACTGTCTGAAAATCACTCTAACAACTTATATGATTACTGATATCATACTTTAAATACAATGAAATGAGGTAACTTACGTTATACTTCAAACAACCCCAAAATTTTCTCCCTTTGCTTGTTGCGGTTTTGGAGGTTTTGAGGACAGCGCGTCTACCACATAAGCACTCGTGTGGGCTTGAGATTTGAGAGAC
This sequence comes from Scutellaria baicalensis, assembly GCA_005771605.1. Classification (NCBI taxonomy): domain Eukaryota; kingdom Viridiplantae; phylum Streptophyta; class Magnoliopsida; order Lamiales; family Lamiaceae; genus Scutellaria; species Scutellaria baicalensis. The sequence goes on along the minus strand of CM016722.1, from coordinate 30,949,835 downwards.
ATCCGACATTGGTGGAGGATCGATTGATTTGGTACTTGGGTGAATTAGGGTAAACACGTTCATCCGGTTCGAAAACCACCGAAGCGGGTCGGTTCGAACCGACGGTCAACGGTTCGGTGAACCGTTGACCCGGTTCCGATTCCAAACCGTAACCAGAAACCAGATATATCCGGTTAGGTTACGGTTCATGATTTTCCGAACCGTTCAAGTTTTCACTTTTTTTTAAATGTAATCTACCACGTGGATGGCTCTCATTGAATCTGATATAGTCGTTGAAGATCGACAACTAGGGAGAAGTAGCAGTTGGAAACCGGCCCGAACAGAACCGACGGTTTTAAAAAAATTTGAAATCGACGACTTAGATCTACGGGCCGTTGGAGATCAACGGCCCAGATGGACAAATCGGTTCGAACCGGAGCGTCCCCTCTTTTTTTTTTATATTTTTTAAAATCTATAAATAGGGGTTGAAATGTTGTATTTTTCACACCTCTCTCTCTTACTCTATCTCTCTCAATTCTTACTCTATCTCTCAAAATTCTTGCAATTGTTACATTTCTACTATTCTACATTTCTACTTTACGTTTCTACTTCTACATTTCTACTCCTACATTTGTACATCATGCCTCGAAGAGGATCCTCGTCTACATCTCGTGGGAAGGGTAAAAGTCTCATGCCCCTCCTAAATTCACACGAGATGATGATACTTACATCGACGAGCTTTTGGGTGATGATGTTGATTTGGGGCCCGAAATCCAAGCCGCCTTGGCGGAAAGTGAAGATGAGATGCCGCCTCCTCCTACAACACAAGAAAGTGCACAAGAAGAAAGCTCAAACCACTTCAACTAGAGCCGCATCATCACTTCGAAGTGACATTTTCTCCGTCCACTTCAAGAAGGAGCAATGTCCTAATTCAAACATCGACTACATTGTGTCTTGCAACCATTGTTCGAACAAATACAAGTTCAAGCATGGAGGGGGATATGGAACTTTCACCAACCATATCTTGAAGAAGCATCCAGAAAAGATGGGATTTGACCGGTCTCAAACGCAACTATAAGGATCGTCCGACTCGTCACTAGGTATGAATTCTTTAACTTTTAAATTTAGTCAATTAGAATGGAGGAAAGGAAACTGTGATTTGATTGCCATGAAACATCTTCCACTAGGATATCCATGCGATGACATATATGAAGAACATATTAATACTTATTTGCAACCGCCTGCTAAAATTATATCTAGAAACACTCAAACACGTGATATAGCTAAAAGAGTTATGGAATTTAAATATGAATTAATAGAAGAGTTACCTCAACTTAAAACAAAATTTACTATTTGTTATGATTGTTGGAAGGATCCTTTCAAATTTAATAATTATATGGGTATTACTTGTCATTGGATTGATAGTGCATGGAATCATCAAAAATGTTTAATTGCTTTTGTATCATTTCAAGAATCCGCAACCGGATTACATATTGCTCAAGTAATTATTAAAGTTTTAAATGATTATAAGATTTTAACTAAAATATTTGTCATAGCGTTTGATAATGCGTCAAGTAATACCGCTAGCATACCTACCCTTCTTGAATTTTGTAAACCGCCAATACAAGGTGTATTTTTCCATACCCGTTGCATGGCTCACGTTTTTAACTTATGTGTTCAAGATGGTTTAAAAGTTGTAGAGAAAGAATTAGTGAAAATTAGAAAAGCAATTAATTATATAACTTCTTCCATTGCTAGATGTAAACAATGAGCTAGGTTTTATAAGGATAATGGTATGGAAGTTAGAAAATTTGTTAGAGATGTTGAGACAAGGTGGAACTCAACATATTATATGCTTCAAGATATTTATGATTATAGAGAAATTTTATGTGTTTTTTTGTTGGAAGATAATGCTCATGAAGTTATGTTACATAGTGATTGTTGGGATTCTTGCACAAATTTGTTAGAAATGTTAAAGGTTTTTGAACATTAGTAGATGTTATTATCCTACTTCTCCTATAGTATTAGATCAATGTGTTAAAGTTGCTTTAATTTTTCATGCTTTTGTTGATTATGATTCTTAGAGCCATGTACTTATTTTGATAAGATCAAAATGGTTAAAATATTTTCATGAAATACTCCCCCTATTTTTGTGTGCTAAATTATTAGATCCTAGGATTAGAGAAGATGGGCTATAAGAATTATTAACTATGTATTATAATGCTTTGTTTCCAAATGGACTTCTAAATGATTATGATGAAGTAGATTATGTATCTAATCCTAGGGAAGTAGTTGCTAGAGCTAAAAGATATTTGGTTGATTTATTTAGAGAATACAAAACAATACATAGTAGTGAATCTAGTGAAAATGTAAGTGCTAGTGAAAATGTAGGATCTAGTAGTTCTTCATCTTCTTCATCTCACTTTGGACCGACCCTTAGTCAATTATATAACTTTTACGACATTTGAACACAAAAAAGAGCTAGAAGTAACCCTTCACAAGAATTAGATAATTATTTAAGTGCAACTTTTGAATCAATTGCTTTTGACGACCCAATAGATTTATTGAAGTGGTGGTCACGAAGGACCACCATGTATCATATTTTAACCATTATTGCTAAGGAACTTTTTGCAAGTCCCGCCTCGACGGTCTCGGTTGAACATGCATTTAGTATTGTGGGCCACACATTGGCTCCGAGACATGCAAACTTGGCCATTGAGAATGTGCAAAACCTTATGCTCCTTGAAGATTGGTGCAAAGCCAAAAGACATTCACAACATCTACATAACGAAGCAACATTGGAAGATGGTGGTCCCGATTTGTTTGGTTACGACTCGAACACATCATCCTCCGGCGGAGGCACACCAACCAACTTCGAAGATTATAATTATTGGATCGGCGGGTAAGTTGAGGTAAGAGAACTACATGAGCTTTGATTCCTTAATTTTATAAATTAAGGATACGTAGGCAATTTCATTATAAATTTGGAAATGAATTTCAATTCCAAAATTATAATGAAACTCAAGCTCTTTCAATATTTTTTCCCCTTCCCAATCTTTTATTTACAAATTTGTAGATAGAATTAAAAACTTGTAATAGATAGAATTTTTTTATGTAAATTTGTAATAGATAGAATCTTATAAATCAAATAAACTTTTTTATGTAAACTCAAGTTGTAATTTTTCAAATTTTTATCAAAAGTTTGTTCACTTAATTATTATTTGTTAGATTTCATATTTTGTATTCTAAAATATCAATTTAGTCGAAAACAAGTATTAAAAATCAAAATTGGTGATAAAAAAAATAGAAAAACCAGCCGAAACCGGCGGTTCCGGTTAAACCACCGGTTTCGGAACCGGAACCGGCAATTTCCCTCCCCCAGTTCGGTCATTCCGGAAACCGAAACCGTCGGTTCCGAACCGGAACCGGGTAACCGGATGAACATGATTAAATTAGGGTTCTTCAGAGATTAGAGATTTCTTCCTCTTTTTCTTTTTGATTTCCCGTCCATATATTCTTTTCTGTTTTTAATTTCATTTTTCCTTAATTAATTTAAGTTTTAGATTTATGTTTTACATTTTTTAATTCATTTTATTATGTCAGGGGCTGACACGACACAATGCAAAAGCCACATGGACTGCCAACTGGATAAAAAATAGTCACGTGAGCGCGTTCGGATTAATTGTACAAATTGGGGGGCGAGCACAGTACACTCGCCGGAAATTGGCACGAAATTTGAATTTTCTGGCGAAATTGGACTAAAATTGGTCAAAAATTGAGATAGCAGGACTAAAATAGAAAATCGGATTTTAGAAGGACTAAAATGGGACGACACCCTTTTAACGGGACCAAAATTGAATTTAACCCTTTTTTTATTCATACACCATTTCTGTCTCCTGTTTCCCCTTTTCTCATTTAATATATGAATGCCTTTTATTTTATTTTGTGAGATGGAAGTGATGAATTTTTACCCAGATGATTTGACGTTGATATTATTGTGGTGAAATTTTTACTTTGATTGATTGATCTGGTGAAATTTCTTCTTCGGGTTCTCTTACGGGTTTTATTTATCAGACCATCTCCAACTCTTTAAACTCAAATTGGAATATTCTCTTACAATATTCTTAATTTTTATTTTTTGAATTTTCTTTAATATCAAATATTTGTTTATTTAAGTTCATAAAAAAATTAACTTAATGATTTCAGTTATAAAAAAATATTTATGAACAATAAATCTTATTAAAAATATCAAAATTATATAATAAAATTCATCACAAATATATATTAATATATTAAAGAAAATAATCTAGTCATACAACACAATGTAAATAAATTACATAATGAAACGAATTATAAATTATATAATGATTATCACTAACATTCCGAATTAGACATTTTTCCCAAAGATGTTCGATCAATGCATTTCATTGTAATTTTCGTTAAACATTGTATGAATATCTTATTATATCTCTATTAGTTATATTCACGCTTATATTTAATAAATTATATAATTTACAATATAATGCAATGCTTATAGATATATAAATTATATAATAATTATCACTAACATTCTGAATTAGACAATTTTTTCCAAAGATGTTCGATCAATGCATTTCATTGTAATTTTCGTTAAACATTATATTCACGTTTATATTTAATAAATTATATAATCTACAATATAATGCAATGCTTATAGATATATAATTATATAATGTACCAAATACCAAATATTAAGTATATAAAATCAATGCATAAAGTATAATAAGAAAAATGTGGAATAAGTAAATTAATAAACTAAATGAAAAAGAAAAAAAAAAGAAATTTGTCGTTGTGAACAGTAACTTACTGCTCACAAACTCAAATTTGAGTCTCAATTTGCGGCCACGTTGGACCAACTCTTTTTCTTAATTTGCGTTTGGGGAGTAATTTGAGTTGTCCATTGGAGTTGGTCTCAGTGTTATTTTCTTGAATTCATGTTGCACATCTAATAACAATTATGGAGGATTTGATGGAGGATTCATGTATTTAAATGTAGGATTTGATGTATTTAAAATAATGTAAGATATGCAAATAAATATAATGAAAAGTTAGGGATAATTTTGTCTTTTCACATCCAAAAATAGTGTCAAAAACGAGTCAAAATCGCACCTGAAGCGCGTCCACTACACACTCGTCAAGAATGACGGATTTGGGTGTCTCACGCCGAATTTATGAAATCCCAGGTATTTTTCGTGCAATTTTTTTTTATCATGAGGAGATCCGATGCGAATTTTCAAAACACTAGGGGCTATTAGGGATTTTACCCAAAAAAAATTCTGATAAAACAAGGTTAGATATTACACCTGATGAACACAAATATTATATATATATATATATTAAAATTTAGAACTCAAAATCTTAGCATGTGAATTCCCTTCTAAACATATACTTAGGTAATTGACAATATTTAACCAAAAAGGCCATTTAGATTATCCTCAAATCAAAGTCTACACCACCTTGTTGTACCTTTTCCCTTTCTAAACTTGAACCAAAGTTGCATTTCGAAACAGCACTTTCTTGAAAAGATGCAAAAATGATGAAGAAGAGCAATGTAACGCATCATGGTGAAGTGATCAGAATCTGACCACACCTTTTGTCCCTCTGTCTGAAAAGGAAAGAAGATGCTCCCACTCAAATTGCTGCGTTCTCTCGTCACCGGCGATGACGTCACCCACAACCACCCTCTTTTCCTCCACATCCACCATGATTACACTCTTGAAGAAGCTGATGGCAATGGCCCCAATGCCAACCCCATTTCATCAAGAAACAAAATCCCTCTCATGATTTTCGTCCCATCTCAAGAATTGGTGAAAGATACATACAGATTGGCATCGATTGCGAGAGGCATTGGCATGGATCTTCACCCCAACCCATCTCTCTCTCACATGATCTTCTCATGGCCCCCACCACCACCACCATCATCGTCTTCCTCATCCTCATCCTCATCCTTGTCCTCGTATTCCTGGTCCTTGCCAAACGACAGCGTTCCACTGCCGTTTCCCTCTTTCGCCACCGCCTCGCTTTCCCACCTCCGCCTCTTCGCCGCCCTCTCCAAGGGTTACTTCAAGCTTGCTTTCTTGAAAAATAATGGCGTCCCACTTGAAAAGATGGAGTCTTTGAGCAATAATAATTGGCATTGCACCTCACTCTCCCTGTTTTCGACGCGTGGTGGTGTGAGAATTGGGTCCATGGATGGGTTTTCTAAGGCTTTGCTAGGAAAGGGGTGGACCCTTTTCAAGACTAATAACAGTGACAAAGATTTGCAAGATTGTATTGAAAGGCCATTATATTTGTATAGGAAGTTGGATGTCAGTATGATTAGTATTAGAAAACAGAATACACATGGTAATGGAGATTTGAGAGAATGGAATAGAGTTAGAGAGTTGAGATTGCCTCCATTGGATTTCAGGAGTGTGCCTTTGAGGATTCTGCAATACATTCTTCTCATGACTGATGATATTTTCTACCTTGCCTAGCCTATTCAAGTAAGGCATTTCTATTTTTCTTTCAAGTGTTTCGACTTTCAGTTTATGTTATCTGTTTGTTCCTACAATGATTTGGTTACTTATTCTTTAATGTTCTTCATATGGTGGAAATCCTATTGATTCTAAACCTGTGGATTTTAGCATTGTCTTTGGTGGAGAAAGGCCACTGAGGATACTAATGATCTGGAGATCGCGTTATTGATGTGGTTGAGACTATTAATTCTCGTGAATTAGTTTAACTGTTCTCCAGTAGCTATGTTTTAGGGATTCTAGCTTGTGTTTATTGACTGATAAATCATATTGGTTAGTTGAAGGAAATAAATGTATGACGAATTGCTGATCAGATTGAATCTACCTTTTACTAATTTAGCTTGTCTATGAATGAAATTTATCGAACATTGAGGAGTTTTTGTATGCTGACTGAATAAAGTGATATAGTGTAGCGATAGAAACTATCCCTAACTTTCTTCTTTGTGAACCTATATAGGATAAGGCTTGTCATTTTCAAGCTTTACTATGACCATGGTGGATTCAAAGAACGAGGTATAAACTCAGATATTATGAGTGTATCAACTGGCCACATACAATTCCCTTGTGCTTAATATGTTCATTGAAAACGTCTCAAATTAAAAAGATTGCACATATGTGTAGGTTCTCTAATCATGGATAAAGAAACTGAAGATTTAACAGAACTGTGGTGGTCCTAGATGCATACGTATCTGTTATTTGATCTAAGATTGTAAATAAGTAAAATCAACCTTTTTTCATGTTGTTTCTACATGTTCCTATCTTAATGATTTAAGGGCAACAACACTGATGGACTTTACCCGTATGGGGCTATTGCTTTTAGAATTTCGACGTTGGTTTCGGTGTCCTATCTTTCTAAAGATAATGATCACATATTGAGGCCTGCATCCTTACTTTTATCTGTCTTACGTAATTGATTTGGTCATCTGTGAAGAGGTTGCTTAATGTCCCGATCCTCCAACTCTTTCATATGTCTGGCAGTTCTGAGTTTCCATACCTGTATCTACCTTGTTCATTGCTGAAACATGATCTGTTTGACAGGTTCAGTTGATGCTTTTGTTGTAGGCTAATTGGGTCAGCCATTATTTGATTAAACGAAGTAGGAATAAAGTATCTATGCATAATCTATGATTTTAATGGTATTCATGGTGGTAGGAGCACCTATAGATATTATAATTGCTGCTAATTTATCCTTACTGTGATTCTTGTAGACGATTAATTCGTTCCAAAATTTTGGTTGTGGAAAAAGGAACGTTTTTTGGAAGTGCTCATAGTCTCATAGAATGAAGAGTTCAAATTCCTAAGAGCAGTGTACTTGACCATTTCAATTTGGTACTTTTATTAATCCATGGACACCCTGACGGCCTTTTTTATGTTTTTGTGGTCATGAAGTGAACAGTCGGAATATCAAGAAACGGACTTGACAACAAGAATCAATGTGGAAGAAAGTACATATATAACTTTGAAGCTGACTCATCATCGGTTTCTACTGCATACCATGTCAATTGTAGATACCCTTACGATATTACTGCCCAAAATATTGTTAGAACACAAAGCAGAAGCTTGTAATGAAAATCGAGGTCATGCTCATTGCTGGAAGTCCTGTTATTGTGTTGATAATCATATCGAACAAGCATTGATGTTGCTCTTTACAGTTTTGGGCTGTCTGTTTGTTGCCATCAGTGATCATCATGTATATCACATATTTTTTCTTTTCCTTCAATTTAAATCTATAATTGATTTATACAGATTCACTTTAGCCTTTTCCATTTCCAGCTTTAGACCATCTTTATGGTCAGCATATAACACTACAAATTTCTCTTTTGAGTATAATTTAAATAGTGATTTCAATCCTTTGAAGATCATTTTCATAATTGCCAGTGTAAGGTGGAGCAATGAGCAATCTATGTTGTCACAAAACGATAGCGTTTTGGTTGAGTTCTAGTAATTTTTTCTTCCCATGTTTGGTTTCACTGTTTATGTATTAAAACATGAACCTGCAATTGAACTCTTTGCCACATATTGCTTTTTTATACATGGAAAGCATACCTAGCAAATTATAATAACTCTTGCTGCTTTAGATAGACCTTTTCGAACCACTGTTAAAACTGTCCATAAAATGGAAATAATGTTTTAGAAAATAACCATGGATTTAGATTATAAACTAACATCCTTTAGAACAACAACAATCACCAATACAGCCAGATCAAACATTCACTAATTACATGAAATGAGTATAAAAATGTTATAATTCTTTTGAAAATTGATGAATAAACACAGAAAAAAAGAGGCTGGAACATTTCACTAGCAAGAGAAAAATTTGTAGAAAAGGAAACTATCATGTTGCATGAGCACCATGTGTTCGTGATGCCCATATCCCGAACACAAGAAACCAGAATACAAACAAGATCGCCCAATAACGAGCAGGGCCATACTTGATTCTCGTCAGAACAAACTGCAAATGGCATCAACAACATTTATCAGCTTAATGATCGAAAGAAAACAATTCCTCACTTGAAAAGGGCCAACCCAAACAACAAACTCAAAACAATGCAAAGTACAAAACAAGCAACTTTTCTGTTTGATGCTTGTCTATGTTTTCTTATATGTAATGCCTATACATAGCTTACGTTTTTATCCATCCACGTAGGAAATGTGAGCAGATAGTCGCCACAGAGAAAACTAATATCGAACAATCTAGAGATCATCCAAAAGTACAATTTTACCCTAATGCATGTATTCATTACAAGATGAAATTATTTGATCGTTAATACCATACAATTGTTCCCAACTACTTTTATCAGGTGCAAATTTATAATTTAAAGAACGAAAATTTCTGTTTCGGTGCAAACATCAGTAACTTGATTTTATATATCGGTAGAATTATCAGTTTTGGTGGAAATATCGGTAAGACTTAGAAAAATGACAAAAACTTTGTAAAAGAATGGGAAAATGGACTTGGTAGTTTATAGAGTACTATAATTAACTTTAATAAATATATTCAACTAAAAATTTCAACAAAATGACATAACTACAGCAAATATAAAGATAGTATTGTATAAACATTGGCTTCCATGATAACATGAGAAATTCAAAGTATTTAAATACAATATTACAAATACGAAAAATGAATGAGGCTCAAACAAATAAGATGACATGTGATAATAAGGTAGACAATTATTTAAACTTTGAATTTTTTTAGACCTAATTTGTGTAATGATTATAATGTGCATATAATAATATTTTTTGGGTACAAAATACCTTTTTTCCCCTTTAAATATGGGTCTCATTCAATATAAAATTCTATTTACAAAAAAAAAAAAAAACATGTTTTTACTTTTTTATTTTATTTACCGAACCAATATTTTCAGGCATTTTACGATATTTCCCCAATACAGTCCGATTTTCTAACATGTACTACAAATTAACCAAAACCAAAACTGAAACGATATTTACCGAAATACTGGATCTTTTGACAAAAAATTAAAACGTGTTTTGTGTTTAGGTTGTTCATTTGACCAAACATTGGGGTACCTATGACCTTATGCTCTATAATAAAATCAAATGTTTGGCTAATGAGAGTTTCCATTACAGTTCAAAATGCAATTATTCTATCAGAATTCCTAAAACTTTATGATTTCTTAATTTCTGCAATGGCAGTAATTTCCTATGTGAACAACACTAATGAACATAACTACTTCGTACTAAATCATCAAAAAAAAGAAGATAGCAAGTAACTGAACTTACAAATCGGAAGAAAACCACAACAGTCAAAGCACAGACACCTCCAAGAAGAATATGCAGGCCATTTTTGGCAGTTTTCTGCAAAAGAAGGCAAATAGTTATACAAATATTCATGCAGGATGATACAGTTAAACACAGAAGGCAAACAACTAGTTGAGTGGAAACCAGAACATCATCAAACACACAATCAAATTAGTAGCAAGAGCAGCAACTTGCTACCCAGCTTAAGCATTTATGGCCAAAGGCAAGAGAGTTATAATTTAGTGTGATTAACTTGGAGCTCATTCATCGATGGAATTATCTCCAACTCCTTGTGTATATGTTTTCCAGTATATCCAAACTATTTCATCAATGAAGTATAGTGTATCTCTTATTTTGACGGACTGGATTTTTATTCTTAAATTGAGGTGAGGATAATGCATAAACTTGGAGGTTGTATAGAGCTAGAGGGATGGGAAAGGAGTCAATGACATGCAAAATAAAGAAGGAAGATTAAGAGGCGGACAGAAAGTGATCCTTAAAGCATATTTTCCACAAAAGAAACTCAATTACAGAACAACAATTTTTATGTATCATTAGATACCTAAACTAAAAAATCTGACACTGGATACTAACAAGTAAATCTGGAGATGGTCAATTACACATTTCCACTTGCATTAAGCGCCTCAGACAAATTACAAAACTGAAAACAGCACTATTTCCGAGTGAGGATTCACGCACTATTTCCACGTAAGGATTCATGCACTATTTGAAGTGTTCTGGGAAAGGCAAACTTATGGTGAAACTGGAGCTAAGGAGCATTACGTGCAACCCGTAATGAGTAGTGCAGCTGTAATGTTTGCTGTAGGGAAGGCAATGTCAAACAGGTTTTCAATTTGTCTGCCAAGGGGGTGGGTTTAGTTGCATATATTAAATATACATTAATATTCTACATATATTTAATGTAATTAATATATGCATTTTATATGTTCGGTTCATACTCTAGTTTTTATTCACTCATAACCTAAAACCCTAATAAGGGTCATTCCAACATCAAATGTTATATTTCACTAAAAATTTAAAATCATTTAGCCCATTAATATCAATTAACATTAGATATGACAACATGCCACCACAGAATACGTTCTGGAGTTCAGTTTTGGTTTTTGGTTTTCCATGTTATATTTTTCAGTTACAGCAACTAATCGTAACATTAAAAATAAATAATGTTGCATGTTAAACCAGGCATGTTATGGGTAGGCCTGAGTTATGAGTTTCGATTTTTCCTAGCAGGGCAGATTATAGGAAAGGCCAAACCCGCCGTGTTGCCATCCCTAGTTTGCTCGGGTGAGATACATGTTTAAAGAATTGCATTGGGTTGACAACAAGCTTTATAAGCTGGTGGTAATGCACATCCAAAAAATAAAACATCTTTTATTTAAGGAAAGATAGCCCTTAAAAACATGATTTTTCATAAATTTGAATATTTGACATGACTTTTAAATTTTGACAAGAAAATACAGACTTCACATAATTCACAATCCTGATTACCGATTGGTTTCTGGTTTGAAAACTGTCAGCGTGTCAGGCTAAAATCACATGTCACCACAACACTAACCAAAGGAAAAATATGTATCACTTTAGTGTATACCATACCTCAACCTTAAATGATGTTAATCCAAAATCTCAATTCTTATTATCAAATACAAAATTTGAGCTCTGATTCATTTCTACACAAAATTGAAACCCGGAATCCCATATACTTCTTCACAAAATTGAAACCCCAAATCTTCACAAACTCCGAGCACTTTTTTATTCCTCATAAATCTGTTTCTTCACAAATTGTTATCTAGCAAAATGCAAGGTGTTCACACAAACAACCTATTTCGGAAATGACTGGTTTGGGAATGATGTCATTCAAGACTAGGGGCACTAAAGTTTTTTTTTTCTTTTCATTGGTGGATAGCATCAGAACCAATTTCTAATTTTTCACGTGCTGGCATTTTTCTACTGGAAACTAATAGGGTATTCAGCTTCCTTTATATAAAGCACATATATTCTTTTGCCAAAAAATACAGAATTTATGACAAGATTGCAAATTTCAGAATTCTTTTTCTGTAATCTAACCATCTTTAATTTCATCTTTCTTATTGTTTCCTTATTTTTCAATAGACCTACAAGTGTTTGGAGTCTTCCTAGACTTATACAAGGCTACTTTATGTTAGTTTTACACAGAATTATAGATGACCATTGATTATTGAGACTCTTATTATGTCTTACACATACACTCATCCCTTTAAGGACGTGTAACAACCTAAATGCTTGAGTTTGTTTAAGGATACTTGATAAGTCTTTTCTCGCCAAATGTCTTAATTTTTGGTTCTCATCATTAATAAACTAATGGGTAAATATCAACAAATTATAGTTCATGGTTTTTATCTTGCCAAGTTAACGGATCAAAGCTAAAAAATTCCTTAGGTCTTGATCCTTATCTTCCTATAGAACGCTCAAAGTTCTACAAACTCGCAACTTGATGTAGGATTTTGGCTTTCGTCACCTCATGGGTAAGATTCATATCAGTTTCAGCCATTTGTGTGGTCACTAAGAAGGTGAACTTTAATCAAGTGGAATAACTATATTAGGGCCAACTAAAAGAATAGTAAATAGGATGGGAAAACGAACGAACATATGATGCCTGGAAAATACAGCCATGCCAAATACCTTTCCAACATGAGGGGCAAGGAGCCATGCAAGAGTAACAGTCAGCAGACCTGTAGCAAGAAGGATACCAGTACCCTCTACAGCCCATTTGGTAGCAGTATTTTCAACAGGGGCAACTTCTTCCGTGACTATATTAGAAGCTGAAGGTTGCTCACTGACCACTTGGGACACAGTGATAGAGTTGTTGTTATGAGGATTAAACCACAATGAGATTTCACGTAACCTTTGCCTTCGAATTGCAGCAACAGCATCGGGATCTACACCAACATTAGTTTGAGGTGGTGCAGGATCAGGTTCCCCATTAACAATTCTTTCTCTTAATGCTTCATACTCTTTTAAAGAACCTAATACCTTTTTGAAGTCTGCAGATCTTATGTTTTTTGCCACAGATCCACAAATTTCGCAAACAGTTGATCCATGGCTGATAAACCACTTCAGGGCACAAGCATAATGTGCTAAAGCAATGTCGTTTTTGCAAGCACAGCCAAGCTCAATTAGCCTGTCTTGATTATCATCAAGACCTAACTCTATATCAGCAGTACAAAGAAAAACCTCTCCGTTCGGGCTAATAAACTCAACCAACTCAGATCCTTTTAAGCCACTTCTGTAGTGGGAATTACTTTCAGTATATCCTAAGGCAACTTTCGAACTAGACTTCAACTCCTCATTCCCATCAATGGGAATACATGGTGGTGGAGAAATACCCAAGAACCCCAGAGCAATATTGCCACTTCTATCAGGTTCAGCACATTGACAAACTCGACAAGTCGCCAAGCCAGCTTCATTGTCTATACTAAGACGTGAACCATCTATTTTCGGTTCTTCATCCTCAATAGTTGAGCAAAGTTTCTTATCACCAACAACACCAGTTTGATGGGACCTTTCTTTCTCCATGACTTCTTCAAAAGTTGCACCATAAAAGTACTACACAGATATCGGTTATAGTACTATCTTTCAACTAATAATATCCATAGGGCTAAGTTTGCCATTACATATAACTGAGTGCTGGCAAGTACAACAATCCAGTCCAGAAAAAGTTCAAATGCAATATCCCATGAAGGAACCCAACCATCTCAAGATATGCCCAGATATGTAACCTTCTCTAGCGTGAAAAGGTATAACAACCATACAACTGATATCACTTCCTAAAAAATAAATGAATCTGATAGTCTCAGTGGGCATTGAGGAACAACAGAATCCCTGGTACAGCAAATAAAGAAAATTAGTTTATGTCACAAATCAAGCAATTTAAGAAAAAATCAGTTCTTAGCTTATAGAATTCATCCATGTGAACTATAAAACAATTACTCCTAGAACATTACTTATTCAGGAAATAAAAGGAGGCTCTATCTATACATGCCAGCTCAACCTCCAAACAGAGAACCAAGAAAAGAAAAGGAAAAAAAAAAAGTAAGAAACAAAGAACGAATGAACTCTTATAAGTCATAATTGAGTACAAATACAGAATTTCACAGGTGTCAGGCGTGATCGGTTTTTTGAAAGCAGTTTGAATGTTAGCTAAAGATATATAGTGAATACTGAAATATGTGACATTTTATGTAGACACTTGTCATTATTATAAATTCCAGTCAAACTTGCAGCATCTGCAGATATACTATATGCTGTTACTTCAGTTTCCCAATCTGCAAATGCAATCAGTGTCTTCAATCCCACTCTTATTCATTGAGACATGAGAGCTTTATGTTTCAACAACACTTCACGAATTTTCAAAAAGAACTACTAATTACATATCTGAGCAGAAAATCCCTAAACTGATGAAAAATGGGAAATTCCCACCAGAGCTTCAAGGCGAATCGAAGTTTAACAGAGATATAAAGAGAGAAAAGTAGCACAATTCAAAATAAAAATTCAAACCAAAAAAAAAAAAAAAAAGATGGAAGTGCAGGAATAACACGAATCTAGAACAAGAAAATGAAGTCTGATAAGAAATCGAAAGCATTAACAATAGGGATAATACCACCTACCAGGAAATAGTTTCGCGAAATCAAATGAAGTTTATTATGAGCAATCTAAAGCACAAACAATGGAATATCAAAAATGAAGAGTAGAAGAAAGGAACCTGCGATAATTAGTAAAGGAAATCGTGTGAAAACAATGTTATGGGTGGCCAACCAAACTCACACACACTCTCTCTCTCTACATCTCATATTCCAGTGAGTGAGAGAGAGAGGGTGGGGCAGAGTAGAACGACGCCTTTTTAGAATTTGTCACTTTACCTGTGATTCCTGCATCCACATCCTTCTTTTTTCTGTTTTTTACCTTTACACCCCCAATTTATTCGCTTTTTTTGCAGTTACATTATCATTTTTTGAATGTTTGGATAAACCAGTAATTCACCTCAAATCACGATTGGTTTATTATTTATCGTGATAATTATATTAAAAGATGATTTATATATTTTTTGTTATTTTAAATTGTGTACAATATATAAATCATATCTCAATTAATTTTTAAGTTATATTTTTCAAAAATTGTTGGGTAAAATTAGTTTTAATTAAAGAAAGTGAAACTTGATCGACCCCTATCTCTCGTGTGTTTTTTTGAACTTCCTTGTACACTCATTTTTTTCGTAACGAGTTATTGTGAATTCAAATAATACAAATTGTATACGTCTTTCTAAATTATATTTAATGATATTAAAAGGTTAGAATACAAAATTTATAAATAATTTAAACAATAAACTTGAAAGTTTCCATTCTATTTATTTTTCTTTTGAAAAAAAATATTCATGGTCTTTGGCTCGATAGATAATTTGATAAGTTAATGATCGAATTAGTTAAAAGTGATCATTTAACAATATAAGGACTAGTTTGGATTGAGTCATGTTGGGATTGTTTGAGTGAGATATACTAGGTTTATTTTAACTTTTGATGTGATATATTTTTTAGTTTGAATTGTGTGTTTAAGGTAATAGGATTAATTTTAATTTTTGTTTGGATTGAAGTTTTGTGACCTTTTTAGGGATGTTTATTTTTATATTTTCACAAAAACTCATGTGAGACGGTTTCACGAATAGATTTCGTGAGACGGATCCTTATTACCCATGTGTTGAATCCATTTTCACAAATTTCAATATGAATTGTTAAAAGCGAGTTATTGGTTGATCCATTTCACACAAAAAGATCCATGAAACGGTCTCAAATGAGACCTACTTTTATACTTTTTGTTTGGATTGTATGATTATATATATTCATGTACTTGAAATGACTAAAATTGCCTTCATTATACTTTTTCATATTCATACATTTGTCCAATTCTGTCGTCCCCCTCCTTAACTTCTTCCCCAAATTTCAAATTTAAGGGCACAAATCGAAGTTTTAAATGGCAATTGATGGCTCTACATTTTATTAAAGCCAGAGTACAAAGGCCAACACTAGGTACTCGAGTTTATGAGTTTTGGTGTCGAACATCGAGAGCCTATGTCTACGAACTCCTACTCTTCAAGGTATATCACAACTAAGTCTTGTGTATTTTTCTGATTAGATAGTTTGGGTGTATTGAGAAATATGAAGAGAGAGAAAATATGTTTCATTTCATATCCAAAGTATTGTGTACATATGTATATATATAGATGTGTTGTCACCTGATAAGAGCTAACTACCTAACAGAATTTGCTGACATGGCAAGACTCATAAATGGATACAAAATATGATTCTGCATTTATCTCTAATATACTCCCATGCATTCCTAACCTGGATGATCAACCAACGAAAGCTTTGAACTGAGAGAAGCAAAACGAGATGCAGAAAGAGCCTTAGTGAGGATGTCAGCAACTTGCAACTCAGACGGAACAAAACGAACATCAAGCTCTTTACAACTAACTTTTTCCCGAAGGAAATAAACATCAACTTCGATATGCTTAGTCCGAGCATGAAACGCAGGATTGAATGCCAACTTGATAGCCCCTTGATTATCACACCATAAGATGGTAGGGTGTTCGAGAGGTACACCCAATTCAGCAAACACACTTTTGATCCATAGTAAATCAGTAGTTGCCAAGGCCATAGCTCTATACTCAGCCTCCGTACTACTTCTAGCCACAACATGCTGTTTTCTACTGCACCAAGAAAGCAAATTAGGACCCAGGAAGATAGAATATCCACTTGTGCTCCGTCTATCATCAAGATTACTCGCGAAATCCGCATCGGCAAACCCTTCCAAGACAAACCTAGACACAGGCTGAAAAAGAACACCAAGCTGTTGAGTGCCTTGCAAATAACGAAGAACACGTTTGCAAGCCTTCCAATGATTAACTGATGGCTCATGCAAATATTGACTTAAGCGATTGACAATGAATGCAATATCCGGTCGTGTAAGAGTTAGGTATTGAAGGCTACCGACTATACTCCGATACAATGAAGGTTGATCAAAACTTGGGCCATCATAAAGAGATAATTTCATTCCAGAAAGATAAGGAGTGGGACTAGGTTTGGAATGACTTAAACCTGCAGTATGTATAATATCTCGAATATACTTCGATTAAGAGAGGTGAATTCCGGAAGAGTCCCTGTATGCCTCTGTGCCAAGAAAATAGTTTACCTCTCCAAGGTGCTTAAGAGAGAAATGAGAATCCAGATTGTGTATTAGACTTGTGACCATGCTATCATCATCCCCGGTGATAAGGATATCATCGACATATACTAGAGCAATGAGTAACTTTCCATTACACCGAAGATAAAACATAGAGTTATCCGCTGTGGATTTGTGTAAGCCCTGAGTGAGAAGAAAGGAAGTAAGTTTATCGTACCATGCCTTAGGCGCCTGTCGAAGACCATAAAGAGAACGTTCTAGCTTGCAAACGTAGGATGGAAACTTGGAATCGACAAAGCCCTCGGGCTGGAACATGTAAACTGTTTCTCTAAGATCACTCTTAAGGAACGCATTGTTGACATCCACTTGCTGAATTTTCCACCCCTTAGTGACAACCAAAAGTAAAAACAAGTCTAATGGTGAGAGGTTTGACAACGGGGCTAAATGTATCAAAGAAATCCACCCCAGCGTTCTGCTCAAATCCCCTTGCCACCAATCTTGCTTTATACTTGTTAAGACTGCCATCTGAATTCCTCTTGATCCGGAAAACCCACTTATTTGTGATAGGAGTGATATCGGATCGATAGGGAACCAACCGCCATGTTTTATTTTGTTGTAAGGCCCGAAATTCATCTTCCATTGCAGCCTTCCATTGAGGAGAAGCCAAAGCTTGGGTCACAGTAGAGGGCTCTTGAGTTTGAAGATCAATAGAATACACCCTTGGCTTAAATATACCAATTTTGGATCGAGTTATCATAGGATGTGTGGATGTAGAAGGAGGATGAGTAGATGGTAGAGAAGAAGAATTAGAGTGGAAGAGATTACCTGAAGAAGGAGAGCTTAGAGATGGACCATCAAATGGACTGCTCAATGGAGAAGGATGAGATGAAGTGAAAGAACTGGACATAGGAATATGTGATGTAGGCGTAGGAAGAAGAGGTAAAGTAGATGTGATGTGTGTTGAAGTAGTTGACTGAATGCTAGAGAAAAGAGTAGGGTAGGGAAATTCATTTTCATGAAAGGCTACAGACCTAGCTATATAAATCTTTCCACTTGGATGCAAACATTTATATCCCTTGTGTAAAGTATTATACCCTATGAATATGCACTTTTGACTCCTAAATTGCAACTTATGAGCACTATAAGGCCTAAGATAAGGATAGCATGCACAACCAAAAACCCTTAGAAAAGAATAATCTGGTGATTTGTTATAAATTTTTGAATAAGGAGTCAAACCATTAAGAGGAACACTAGGTAATCTATTAATAAGAAAAGTAGCCGATTGGAAAGCATCCCACCAATAGTGCAAAGGCATGGCAGCTTGACTCAAAAGAGAAAGACCAACTTCAGTAACATTTTGATGTTTTCGTTCAACCAAACCATTTTGTTGATGAGTGTAAGGGCAAGAGTGCCTAATAGTAATGCCTAAAGACTGAAAATGAGAATAAAGAGCTCTAAATTCACCCCCCATATCACAATGAACAACCTTAATCTTTGTATTAAACAATCTTTCAACCAATGGAACAAATTTTTTGAAAAGAATGGAAACATCAGATTTGGCTTGTAATGGATAAATCCAAGAATATCTTGTGAAATCATCAACAAGTAAGAGATAATACTTATAGCCTTCCCTAGAAGTTGTAGCTGCAGGACCCCACACATCACAATGAATAATTTGCAAAGGTTGAGTAGTAGTATGATCTACAGAAGGAAAATGATTTTGATGAAGTTTCCCAAGTTTACATGCCTCACAGAAATGATTTATTCTAGTACAAGGAACATTTATTGAATGCAACACTTTTGAAAGTGTATTATTACAAGGATGACCTAATCTATTATGCCATAGAGAAATAGGGCTAGATGCACTACAAGTGGATGAATAGAAAACTGAAGATGAATGAGGAGATGACACCATAGACTTGGACGAAGATGAAGGATGAAGATGAGACAGATCCAGTTGGTATAGGCCATCTTTAAGCACCCCCTTCAACAGAACTTGATGCGTTTGAAGGTCCTTAACAAGACAAAATGAAGCATGGAATTCAATGAAACAAGTATTATCTTGCAGAAATTTAGAAATGCTTAACAAATTCTTTGTAATATCAGGAACAAAGAGGACATTATGGAGATGAACTGGAGAAGATTTTATAGAAGGAAATGAAGTAGAACCTGTATGTGAAATAGAAAGAGAGGAGCCATTACCAACCACAAGTCTTTGCTTACCATTATAGGAATTTTGCAAATGAAGATTCTCCAAGGCTGAAGTAACATGGTGAGTAGCTCCACTATCTATGATCCAATCCGAATGAGAAGCACCAAAGGCACCCTGAGATGAAACGAGAGAGTTTTCAGAATTAGAGGATGGATGACTCGAGTTACCAGTACTTAGCAGATTAGCTTGAGGGGAATGAGTAGAATTTTCATCCCTGTAAGAACATCAAATCTCCGGAAGCACTTCACAGCCACATGATTTGATTTGCCACACAGTTGGCACACAACACCACGGCCTCCTCGTGAAAACCGACCACGACCTCGGCCTCGAAAAGAACCACCTCGAGACCTATCGGAATATCCACCCCGGGCAACACCATACTGAGCTGAAGGGATAGAGGAAACACAACCAATAGTAGAAGACTGAGATGAAGTAACTTTTGCCACATGTGCAGTAACAGAGGAATGTTGATTCATTCTCATTTCATGTGTTTGGAGAACAAATTGAGCTTCAGAGAGAGATAATTCATCAGACCGAGTAGTAAGATGAACCACAACACTTTCATATTCTGAGCCTAAACCTCCAAGGATGTACAAAATAAGATTGTCATCACTAATCGACTAGCCAGCTGCACGCAATTGATCAGCTATATTCTGCATCTGCATGAAAAAATCAGCAATCGACAGATCCCCTTTCTTCAACATTTGAAGCTGGAATCGAAGACTCATAGTCCGAGCCTTAGATTGAGACCGAAACATCTGCTCAAGAGCACGCCATATCTCAAAGGCATGCGTAAATCTGGAAACGAAACCAAGCATAGACTCAGAAATAGAACTTAACAACCAGCTCTTCAGAAATTGATCTTTGCAAAGCCATTCAATGAACTCAGCACTTCGACAGCTAACTCCACTCTCACCAACCACAAACTCCGTCGGAATAATATCTTCATCGCCAAGAAGAAATTGATCAAAACCGTGTGCTAAAACCGTGGCTAGCACTTGAGATCTCCAGTATGAAAAATTGGAACGATCCAGCCATAGAGTAAGAGTTGTAAGCGTAGGAAGAACAAATTGTGCCATGGAGAAGCTAGAAGGAGCTAGAAGAAAGTGGAAGAAAACTATCTGGCTCTAGAAGATACCATATTGAGAAATATGAAGAGAGAGAAAATATGTTTCATTTCATATCCAAAGTATGGTGTACATATGTATATATATAGATGTGTTGTCACGTGATAAGAGCTAACTACCTAACAGAATTTGCTGACATGGCAAGACTCATAAATGGATACAAAATATGATTCTGCATTTATCTCTAATAGGGTGCTCATAGTTTTAACTATGGACACCTAAAACAATCTAAACACACATCATATTAAAGAAAAATAAAGGTTTCTTCAAATGTGTGAAACTAAGTCTTCTTGTTGCTTGTAAACTAGTTTCGAGGTTGAGTGAACTGAAAATTTTTGAACTTTGAGAGCTCTGTAATCGCTGTAAACTTAAGAGAAATTATGCTTTGAATATGGATTTTCAGTTGTGTTTTCAGTCTTACTCATCTTTCTTATATATGTGTAGAAATGTACTAGTTGAAGGTAACACACTCTTCGATAGAGGAGATTTAATTATGGAATAATAAACACATGACATATAAGTGGAATTAGATCGAGAGATTAATGACCTATATGATCAGATTTGCAATCCTATGTGCATTTGTGAGTTGTTTTGTTTTATCTAATTGAGTAGAGATATTTGTACAGAAAGAGGTTATACTCATAAAATATAAAGGTTACTGCATAATTTTTTAAAAAAAAAAAAACTGGGCTTCGATCCGGGCCGGATCAGGCCTGACCCAACCCGCGAGCGCCAGTTGCATGTGCAAGTGGTACACAAGAACAATACTCTATTTAACATAAGTTTTGAGGCAATAATATCTACCCAAAACATACACCCCAAACATCATCTTCCCCAAAAATTTCCTAAGGCAAATCAACTCAAAGTATCATAATATTCACAAAAATTCATGTGAGACGGTCTCACGGATAGTTTTTGTGAGACGGATCCTTATTACCCATGAATTGAACTCATATCCATGAATTTTCATATGAATTGTACCCATGAATTGAACTCATATCCATGAATTTTCATATGAATTGTTAAGTGTGGGTTATGTGTTGATTCGTCTCATGAAAAAAAATTCATGAGACGTTCTCACAAGATATACTCCATAATATTTGGTTATATATACTAAGGGCGATTTTTTTCCCAAAATGTACGTTTTAATCTTTTAAAATAAATAGCATGAAATTATATTATTGCTTTGTGGAAGGTATGGATATATTGTTCGTTTAGATAAATTTAAAAAATTTAAAGTTATGGATGTATTGCTTGTTTAGATAAAGTTTGAAATTTGTTGAGTTGCTAGCTAATATTCAAAACATGTTAGTAATGTACTACAAGATTGGAAAAAACCACTACTATGTCAAGTTTCATCCCAATATGACTATATTCCCAAGGGATGCATAGTAAATACACATTAACAATTAAAATAACTTCATGAAGATCAATTTATGTTAGAATATTTTTGTTAAAGTTTACGACAAATCTATATATATCAATATATATATATATATTATCTATATGATAATAAAATGATTCCTAATTTTTTACCAAAATAGTAATTTTCCGTCAAGAATTCATGCATAACAAGATTTAAAAAAAAACAATATCTTGGTAAGATTTGAAAATATTTGACCATATAAATTTTATAAACTACTTCATAATAATATTTAGAGTTTATTATTTTTTTTGCCCCATAATATAGGGGTCTGACATTTTTATACAAGAATTTATCGGGCTGTCAATTTTATCCCGTATTTATTACAAATTGTACAAATGTTGTCCAATTTCAGTTCGAATGCTTAAATGAGCCCGAATTACTGACGTGGAATGAAATTGGCCTCCAATTCGGTCCAATCGGGCCAAAATCGCTGACTGGAATAAAATTAAAGTAAAAATAAAAAAAATTGAAAGTACTTTTTAAGATTAAAAATAAAGGAAAAATAAAATAAAAACAAAATTAAAAAACCATTGTCTTCTTCACACCACCGCCTCCAATCTCCACCACCACTCACCGCCCCTGCCCCCGTCCCCTCCTACGCCGGCTCCACCTCGAGCGGGCGGTGGCTCCCTCCCTCTTTCCATCTCTCCTTCCGCCGATGAGTGAAATACAACTGTTCTGACTCACTGAAACAATGATTGCTCTCCTTCTCTCTCAAACCCATTTCTCTCTCTCCTTCTCTTTCTCTCTCTAGAAAAACATGAAGAGGCAGTCTTTGGGTTCTCCATCGTCAAAGCTTGTGAAGGATGAGCAGCTCTCCTCTGAAACGCAGAAGTAGGTGTGCACCAATGGTGGCTCCGAATGCAACGAGGAGAAAGAAGAAGAGGGCAGAGAGACGAGAGCAGAGAGATCAGAGAGAGATGAGAGGAGAGGGGAAGAGGGCGGTGGGGAAGGGGGCGACGGGTGGTGGTGGGAGACGGCGTTGAAGATGGAGAAGACAACTTTTTGATTTTTTTTTTTTTACTTTATTATTATGTTTTTTATTTTATCTTTTGAATTAAATATAAATTTCTTTTTATTATTTATTTTTTCTGTTTTTAATATTATTATGTAGTGAGTGAGGTGGAAATTTAATGTCTACATGGATGCCACATGTATATCAATATTACACATGGACATAATTGATCAAAATTGGCCCAAATCACCATGCTCACGTGCAATTTCAGCTCATTGAAGCAATTCGGGCTGAAATTGGGCAACATTTTGCCCAATTTGTAATCAATTTGTAATCAATACAAGACAAAATTTTGCATAATTTGTAATCAATATAGGGCAAAATTGCCGGCTCGATAAATTCATGTATAAAAATGCCAGACCCCCTAATTTACGAGGCAAAAATAATAATAAACTCTAATATTTAATTTAGATATTGATGTTTTGATTTTTTAAATTTGTGTAATAAAATGGGCAATTCTTTTAAAAAATATTATTTTTATATGAATTTTAAATATAACTCTAAATCATATTTGTTAAAAAAAAAGTTATCGATTTTAATAAGTTTATAGATTTATTTTATTTTATAATTTATTTCAAAGTATATTTAAGTGTCATGCAAAGCACATTGCCAAAAATTGAGGGTAGTGTAGTGATATTGTATTGATCACTATTGGGTTGGAGATAGAGGAGCCCAAACGGTTCAAACCGCTAGTTTGAAAAATCGTGGAAGGTGAAATCGAAACGAACCGTGGGGTCATGGTTCCAGTTTCGATTATCAAGCAGCTGGTTTTGGTTCGAACCGTCGATTTGGCGGTTTGAATTTCTTTTTTGATTAATTTTTTAAATTTTTAAAAATTAAATTTACATATAAATATTATAATTATGTATATATTAACAATTTTGTTTGAATTAATAATTTAATATAAATTAAATTTTATAGCTAATATTTACAAGTTACAACTAGGGATGGCAACGGGGCGAGACGGGGTCAGGGATCAATCCCCATCCCCGTCCCCGACAACTTCGCGGGGATTTTTTTTCCCCATCCCCGCCCCACGGGGAAAATTTCCTCCCCGTCCCCTCCCTACAAATTTTTTTTTATTTAAGTTTTTTAATGTATAGAAAAAATAATATTTTAATATATAAAAATAATCCACATAATTACATATAACTAAAATGTCAACAAAATCAACAAAAAATGATTCAATTCATATAAAAGATAATATATTATTTAATTATACTATCTTTTAAAAGTATAATGATAAATTATGTTATTACATTTTCATTAATTTTTTCAATACTTCAATGCATTTAGAAGAGGATGAGAAACAAGGGTTTTGTATTATTAATGTGTATATAAAATATAATATATATTTTATAATAATTTAATTAAAAATTATATATATATATATATATATAAATTGGCGGGGTCCACGGGGAACAAGGTGGGGAGTATGATCCCCGTCCCCGTCCCCGCCCCGCTAGTCGGGGAGAAAATTGCCCCCGTCCCACCCCCATGGGGGTACATTTTGGGGAATCTCCGCCCCATTCGGGGTGGATCCCCACGGGGAACTGGGATTCCCCACCCCACTGTCATCCCTAGTTACAACATTACAACATACAAGTTACAACTTTAAATACAACAAAATACAATCCATACAACTAAATAATTACAATTTATAATACAAACTAAGAATAATAGTCAATACAACTTAATATAAAAGAATATAAAAACATAATACACAATATTATTTACATATAATATAAAAAAATTAAAAAATACGTAAACCAATGGTTTAACAGCAGGTTAAACTGTCAGTTCCTGGTTTGAAAATACCCCGATCGAATCCAAATCGAACCGTCGAACCACGATTCAGGTTTTGAACTAAAATCGGGTCAACGATTTTCAGAACTATTGACTCCAATTCGGTTCTGGTTTTTTGGAACTGCTGAGCACCTCTAGTTGGGGGAGAATATAATAAACTCACCATTTGTCGTGGGTTAAGTAAACTCACACCCAAGGCAACCCAATCCCACATAATTACCCATTTTCCAACCCGGGCCCTTAATCAAACTAGGCCTTCAACCCACAGTCCAAACAAAATATAATGTGGGTTAAGGTGAGTTTATTAACCCTTTTGAAATCTTAGGGCATGAAATTAGGTTTGAGCGTGGATTCGGGAGTGCGTGAAAGCGTGTTTTGAGCGTGAAAATTAGCTTTCGAATCATATGTCTCACATTGCATTGGTTATGATTTATGCACCTAGTACATAAATATTTGTGTTAGGAATTAGGTGTATGCAATATTCATATTATCATACTATATTTCTTTTCCAACAAAAAAGAAAATTCAATCAAATCAAGAATAAATAAGCCTTTTTTTATTATTTTTTTAATTCATTACAATTATAATTGGGAGTGAGGGAACTCGAACTTAAGATTGTGCTCAATACGAGATATGTACCTACCACTAGATTAAGCTTATGGCTACATGTGACTGTTGTTAGAAAAGCCAAAGAGCAAAATCACGATAAAACAAAATTATTTATAATTTGTATTGTCTACGAAGAATTAGTAAAAGTATTTATCAAAAACTTAAAACTAAAAAGCTAAACCAAACCAAATTATGATAAAACAAGATTAATTGCATGATTTGTATGATAGAACGGGATGAGAATGAAATCTCAATTCCTACTCTCATTTATCATTTGATTAGTACATTTATAAGTGAGAATCACCATTCTCACAAGAGTTGGTATTACCATGGATATAGGTTAGTCATTCCTTCCTATCCTATTCTATGATGTTTATGTATTCTTGCACTTACAAGAGAATGAAACATTTTCTATTCATTTTGATAAATTTATCATCGTTTATTTTATTTTTGGATAAGTTAACTTCTCAAAGCTAAATTATTATATAAAACTGTGTAAATAATATTATTTCTAAATAATATAAATATAAGCTAATATAAAATATAAAAATTAAAAGAAATAAAAATTAATTACATAAGTAGTACAAAAACATTTAATGAATATCTTAAAAACATGAAGATAAGTAGATCTCATGTGAGACCGTCTCACGAATCTTTTTTCGTAAGACGGGTCAACCCATAACCTACGCTTAATAATTCATATGAAAATTTATGGATATGAGTTCAATTCATGGGTAATAAGAATCCATCTCACAGATACTATCAATGAGACCGTCACACGTGAGTTTTTGTGAAGATAATATGGGTGCAATATTAATAATACAGAGAATTTAAGTTCTAATATATTTATCTAATTTTTGTAAATATATACAAATACAATAAATGAATATTAGAATAAAAAATATTTTATATTAAAAATCCATAAATACATTGTAACGAATTAAAATATGTTTAGATACCATAACATAAGATATTATTTTCATAATATAAAATCATATACAATAACTAATAAAAATTATGATAAATAAACATAATTTAACTACTTTAAGAATATGTTAATAATATATACGAAATTAGTATGATGATAGATTTTAAAATAAATTAAATATAATAGATTTTAATATTAGTATGATGAATTTTCAAAGACAATATTTTTTAGTGTAAGCATATCAAATATTTTAAATTTGAGTGATATAATAGAAACAAGAATATTTAAATTGAATTATAGTGGAAGATAATTTGGTCAAATAAAGTGATTTAACATTTATGCATTTGATTTAGATTTAGTTATCAATAAATGTTCTACAATTTGCTAGGCGCTAGTCGGGCACTTGACTAGCACCTAGGACGCATAGTCGGAGCTTGGCAGCGTCTAGGGACCAAAAATCACATAGATTTTTTGTTATTTTAAGTATTTTTATTAATGTTTTCTATCTTTAAAATATATTTTTGGAACTTTCATATATAGAGTTATGTTAGAGGACAAATGAAAACTTAATATCTCATTTTAATTATAATTACATGACTTATTCAATGAATATAAAAAATTATTTTTATTTGTATTTCTCATGAATTTTTTATTATATCTAATTAAATAATAATAATTTGATAGAAACATATGGTACACTAATATCATTGTTGGTTTACTTTAAAGTTTAAAAAAAAAAAAGAAGTTATTTGGTTCCTAAGAACGCATAGGGGCTGAATTGTTCCACCTAACCCACCTAGGGTCATCTAACGTCTAAGATGACCGAGTAGGCATAAATCAGTGCAGCTATGAGCTGTCTAGGCATGATCTACACGACCACCTAGGCCGATTTTCAGAACATTGTTATCAATTATAAAATATAATCATATAGTCTGTTTTCCTAACCACCGTGAACATATTAATATGTGTCATGTCTACCGTTGACGTGTCAAATATCAATCATATCAATTAATTTCACTTTCCATATAATTAGAAAATTAGATCATTACACGTCAACGATGGACATATTAAGAGATAGTCGTCGTGTTCATTTTAACATTTTTCTATAATAATAATGATTATTCATTTATTTGTGATAGTAATTATAGGAATCCGTATCATTATATCATTCTTTTCAATCATCAATTTGTTCTTAATCACATGCATTTCATTCCCACCTAATTTCATTATTATCATCCAATCATGCGTTATTTATTTCACCTTAAAATTGTCCATTGCATTAATAACCAAATAACAAATCAAACCTCAAATTTCTTTTTTTGAAACCACTAATAGTTCCTTTCAACAACTCCTTATAATTCTTATAATTTATGAGTGTCATTTGTGTGCTCCCGGATTTGTGCCCCAGGCCCCAACCCATTCTTATATATATAAAAATTATTTTTTCATTTTTTTTTGTCTTCTTCTATTTTTTTTTTTCCATCTTCTTCTTCTTTTTCATTTTCTTCTTTCTCTTTCTTTCTTATTTGAAAATTTTCAAAATTTAAACTTTCTTTTTTCTTGAATTTCTTCATATGATCCAGACTGTTACAAATTTAAGGCTCTTATTTTGTGATTTTTCTTCAAATCATGATTTCTTCTTCTTCTTCTACTTATTTTTTATTCTTGAAGATTTAGATGATTGACATGGTTCCATTACAATATTTCAAGACATTCAAAAGAAATTATTGCAATCATATGAAATTCATTGTAGTAAGATTCGAAGAAGAAGATATGAAAATTTGCTTTTGAAATTTATGGAGTACAATACAATAATACCTTAAAAGTATACATGTGATACCTTGAGAGTATACACGTGATACCTGAAGAGTATTTATCCAATATCTATCACCGAATCATTTAATATGAAAAGTAATACATTAAGAGTATACACGTCATACCTGAAAAATATATATCTAATACCACACTTTAATTAACATGGAATGTAATATCTTAAAAATATACACGCGGTTATACTTGAAGAATACAAATACTCATATGCGATCGTCACACATACGACGACACTCGTGCATGGTCGACCGTGTCAGGACACGACCGTGAACGACTGTAGTGTATAAGTATGTTTTTTTTTAACAATAAGTATGTGATTTTTCACTACAAGTATGTGATTTTTTTCCTTGCCCACGACCGTGCCTTGGGATACGGCCGTGCCTCGCGCGAAAACTAAGAGCAATCTATGGCACACGGTCGGGTCTCAGGACATGATTGTGATAAGTATGTGATTTTTATCTATAAGTTTGTCTTTTAGAGCTATAAGTATATGTTTTCGCCCACGGTTGACCATGTCCCAGAACACGACCGTACGCGAGTACCGTCGCACATGAAACAGTCTCACAGAAGTTCAACTCCTTGAAGAATACATATCTAACAACTCATTAAAGAAAATGAATGTACATGTAACATAAGAATAAATTTAATATATATTCAGATCTGATTTCAGTTCGAATCCCAAGAAAACTTATAATTTAATTTTGATCAACTATAGTTTCAATTTAAATATTAGAACCTCACACCACGATGCTACTAATTAAATATTTTAAGGAACGAGGCCTTGACTACATGTTTCATAAAATTTTAGGATTATTCTATTTTTTATATTACTAGTTGTATATAACATATTAATAATTTTAATTTTAAAAAATATAATGTAATGGTACATTTATATTATTTATTGATATTTATATGTTTTTTTGAAAGTTAATATTCTCATATATATATATATATATAAATTATTTTAAAATTTATTTGGTGGTTAATGTTGTTATTTTATTATAATATGCTTTTTTAAAAACCAAAACAACAACATACATATTTATCAGTAACTTAAACAATGGATTTAAAAGTGTTTATTAAAAATATGAAATAGTTAGATAACTTAGATGTAATCAATTTTGACCAATTAATGTTATGAATTTTGTAAAACTTCTTTATACATAATTTAACAATTCAATTATAGTCAAATAGTTCTATTGATTATATTTATCACAAAAAATAAATAAATTCAATTCATGTTGTATAAATATGATTACATCAAAATTAAATTAAGTAAATTTAATATCACACTATATCTAAAATTTAAAGAAAATTTGACACCTAAGAATATGTTATCCATGTTGAGATGTATAAATATTAAGGAGGAAAAAAAAATCTATATATGTTTGTGTCGATATAAATCTACATTTACAATTGTGTCATAAATTTTTATTATTAATTTAAATGAAAAATATTTAAAATTAACAAATAAAATGTAAAAAAAATGTTGAACATTAAATTATTAAAAAATAATTTGGGAAATTAAGTATGAAAATTCGAAATTAATGAATAAAAGTAAACTATTAATTTATTAAGAATAAAATCATAATAGAAGAAAAATATTTAGTTTAGACAATAAAAATAGTATATATATTTAGCAATCAACAAAAAATGTTATAATAGTTATAGGGTTATAGCCCGTTTTGAAGCAAAATGAGAATTGTTTTTGGTCATTACTCAAAACTCAAAAGTTTTTCCTTTTCTAACACCTATTATTAAGGAAGAGAAGGTCCAATTGAGTCCAATTATTTCTCCTTCCTCCTTTTTATGAAAACATTACCATTTTCTACTTTACCCTTCTCGCTGTCCCCATTATTTTGTTCTTCATTTTTTTACCTTATACTATATTGAAATATAGTATGAAGGAAATATTATTTTGTATGAGTTTATATGAAAAGGTGAATCCATAATTACATATGATTGGATTCAGGAAGCATAAATAGTCTTCAGTGTTAAAATTTTGACTCAATAATTTTATTTAGATTTTCTTTAGTGTTAAAATTTTGACAAGACAATTTTAGAAGGGAAAGTGACATTTTTGTAAATTCTCCCAACAGTCTTAGTTTTGGTTTATATAAGTATAGATATAGATGATTTTGATGGCTTTTTGATGGCTTCATATGTCAATTCATTGCAGTCCAATTTTGGATCTATATATATCTGGTTAATTTGTGTCGGTTGATTTTTGAACAATTAGTTTTATTTATATATATGAGTTAGTTACATTCTATTATATTATTTACCTTTTCTTTTTCCAAATATATGAGAGTGATATTTTGATAAATTGTTTTATGTAATAGTAAATGGTCAGATATCCTTATTTATTGTAACATTCCAAGTGTAAGAATACGTAGTAATTAGGAAATGTTGTCCATTCTCAAGGCAAAATATTTTGTGCAACTTGTGTATGGATTCTACTAGCCTCACACGCCTCTGATGCGTGTTTTCATGTGCTCCAACATGCTCTCACGCGCCCCCACCCGCCTGAGGGTGCTCAAACCCACCAAGATTCGCTCCAGACAGTCATACCCTTATGTTATGTTAATTAGGGTTACCTTCATGTTATGTTAGTGTTACCCTCGTGAGGGTAACACTAACATAACATGAAGATAACTCTAACATAACGTGAATGTATGATTAACATTGTTTTTTACCTTCATGTTATGTTAATGTTACTTTCATGCTATGTTAATGTTATATTAGTATTACATTCATGCTATGTTAGTATTACCTTCATGCTATATTAGTGTTACCTTCGTGTTATTTTAGTTCAGTGGTTTTAAACTAAGGGTACGAAATTTGGAGATGGGGTCACATTAACATTACGCGAAGGTAACCATAACATAACACGAAAGTAACATTAACATAACGTGAATGTAACGACTAAAACACACGAAAAAAGTAAAGAGGCGCGGGCTGGGAGGGCCAGCCCAGCCCGTGCGCGACACAGTTGTACGGATCTCAGATCCGTGCAACTGGTGTACAAGAGAGTAACTCCTCCATAAATTATCACTATTTAACAAATCTGATCTTTATTAATATATTTTCCCTTTTTTTTTTCCCCTTAACTTAGACATTTATTATTCTTTCTTTCTCCTTTGAATATTAGAACTTTTCCATTTATGGGTCAACCTAATTTTGCAATTAGTTATTGCTAATGACGTTCAAACGGTTCCGAAACCGAAATTGTACAGTTCCGAATCGGAATCAGAAACCGTCGAGAATCGGTTCGGTTCCGGTTTCTATTTTTACAAACCACCAGTTCGAACCGCCGGTTTTCACTTTTTTTTTAAAAAAATTCTACTTTTTGTTTTAGTTGGTGACACGTGTACGACCCAAATTCGAACGGATATAGCCATTGGAGATCAACGGCCCGGATGATCTAGTCGTTAGGAACCGACCGAACCGGAACTGATGGTTTTTTATCAAATTTGTAACTTGGGGCCGAGATCGTTTGACCGTTGACGATCGACGGTTGAGATCGTTCGAACCGCCGGTTCAATCGAACCGGAGCGTCACTTTTTGTTTTTTTTTTTTTGATTTTTTTGGATTTTTGGAAATCTATAAATAGGGGTTCAAAATGTGTATTTTTCACACCAATTTGTTTGCTCTCTCTTGCATCTCTAGTTCACTCTCTATTCACAATCACAAATTCTTGTTTCAAGTTTCAACTTTCAACATTAGCCTCAGTTTTTAGTTGTTATAGTTCAAAATCTAGTTCTACTTTTCTACTTCTAATTCTACATTTCTAGTCCTTATTTTCTACTTCTAGTCTTCTACTTTTACTACATTTCTACTTCTATCTAAATTATGTCTCGAAGAGTAGCTTCTTCATCTTCTTCTCGTGGGAAGGGAAAGAGTCTCATGCCACCTCCACCATCGTATGAAGATGATATCATTGCTCGTTGGTGTGAGTCACTAGATGAAGATATTGATTTGGGAGAACAAATCGAAGCCGTCTTAAACGAAGACGATCAAGAAGAGGATGAAGCGGGTGAGGGTCTGACACAAGAAAGTTTGAATCAACCTCGTACCGCTTCAACTCGTGCAACTCCACTACTTCGAAGTGATATTTTCTCCATCCACTTTAAAAAGGAGGCCTCCCCCGGTAGTAACGTCGATTACATAGTGACGTGCAACCATTGTGGAAAGCAATACAAGTTCAAACATGGAGGAGGGTATGGAACGTTCAACAACCACATCTCGAGGAAGCATCCCGACAAGGTTGGATTGGAGCGCTCTCAAACACAACTAAGAGGGTTCACCGACTCGTCACAAGGTATGGATTCGTTAACCTTTAAATTTAGTCAAATTGAACTTAGGAAAGTCACCGCCGATTTTATTGCGGGTGATAAAAGATATGAAGGTTATGTGAGTACATTTACAACCTCCCACTAGAATGATAAATAGGAACACTGCCACACGTGATAAATATAAAAGAGTATTAGAAAAGAAATACATGTTAACACACGAGTTAGCTAAAATTAATCAAAAAGTCTATATATGTTGTGATGTTTGGAAGGATCCGTATGAAAGATTTGATTATATAGGTATTACTTGCCATTGGATTGATGATTCATGGAATGTTAAAAAAATGTTTAATTGCTTTTGTTGATTTTAACAAAAAACATACCGGTTTACATATTGCTCAAAAAGTAATACATGTTTTAAATGATTATGGATTACTAAATAAATTATTTGTTATAGTATTAGATAATGCTATTAATAATAAAGCTAGCTTGCCTACTATAATGGAATTTTGCAAACCTCCACTAAATGGTGCACTTTTTCATGTTCATTGCATGTGTCATGTGCTTAATTTATGTGTTCAAGATGGCCTAAAAACCATAGAAGATGAAATAGCTACAATTAGAGAAGCAATTCTTTTAATTGCTCATATCGTACTAATGCGTAAAAAATGGGCTAAATTTTGTAAGCATAATGGTATGGAAGTAAAAAAAATTGTGAAAGATGTGCCACATAGGTGGAATTCAACTTATTACATGCTTCAAGATTCTTATAATTATAGAGAACTTTTATGTGCTTTTTTTATGCAATATGGTAATAGTGAAGTTATATTATTTGCTCATTCATGGGATTCATGTATACACATGATGGAATTGTTAAAATTTTTTGAAGAAGCTACTAAGGAAGTAAGTGGATGTTATTATCCTACATCTCCTCTAACCTTAGTTCAATGTATGAAAGTTGCATTGATAATTGACTCATATAAAGAAAATCCTATTTTTGTTGGAACCACCGGATCGCCGACTCTATGTAATTATCTAATTCGGGATCGAAAAAATAATTAACATGCAACGGAAAAAAGAATCGTACCTTTAACCGTAATAGGTGAAGACGAACCAGTTCTAAGGTCAGAACTACCGAACGAACGACGGACCTTGAACCTCACGATCTTCTGCCATATTCCTATCCCTTTCCTTTGTACGTTGTGTGAGTGATGATCTTCCAGAGGTTCAGAAATCTCACCTCCTCAGTTTTCTCTAGCGAATCTGTTTTTTTTTTTTTTTTTTTTTTGCGTGAGATTGAGAAAAAACGTGATCTAGGAGGCGCTGATGTTAGGGTTATTTATAGGCTACAACAGGGACCCTGAGGAGGAATTAGGTTGGGCCTCCTGATGGGCTTAGGCGTCCCGTGTTCAGCCCGAACACCCCGCTTAAGTCCATCAATTATAACTCGGTCCACTAAAGAGTTATAATTGAACTACCGTCCTAATCCCATATTACAATATGGGCTCCTTTATTATGTGTACGTTTATTTCCCCGCGTTTAAGATATCGAATGTCCATAAATTAAATAAGTTACTGACAACTTAATTAATTTACATCTAATTCCAAGAGTAGTACCACTCATCTTTATTATCATGTCGGATTAAATCCACCTGCAGAGTTTACATGATAATCCTTATGAGCTCCTCAAGGGGACATCATCATCCTAAATAATTAGGACACGGATTCCTTCTATAATCAACAACACACCATATAAACAGTGCTATCTCCCAATTCACCGAGCCTATTGATTTATTAATAAATCTCACCCATTGGCAAATTAAAGAAACAAACACTGAGTACACATGCCCGTTATTATATAGGGATTAAGAGGACGTACATCCATAATAACAGAGGTCTTGTTCTTTTATATAGCCAGTACAAATCGAACAACCTCATATGGTCCTGCTCAATACATACAAAATGTACTAGTGTAATTTTATAGTCAAGATAGACTAATACCAAATTAGACTACAACCGTTCCAATGGTTTGTCCAAATCCATCTTGGTTGTGAGTCATTATTTATAATCAATAAGAATTGATAGCATGATCTTCTGTGTGACACCACACACCATGTTATCTACAGTATAGACTAATCTGGGCAATAGCAATAATATATATAACAAATATAAAATGCAAACATTTGATCACAATGAATCTCATATCTTAAAGATGTTCATACAAAAGCTAGGCTTATAGTATACATCCTAACAATTTTATCTAATTTCATTATGTTGGTCCCAAAACTGCTGTAGGTAGGCTTGGGGGGGGTGAATAAGCCTACCTTCTTTTCTATTTTTTCTTCTAACTCTTTCGGCTCACTTCTAAGATCAGTAACTTTTTGGGAGGTTACTGATTAGAGTGGTTTGCGGAAACTTAATACTGAGCCGAGTAGAAGTTGTGTAGCTTATCAAAGAGAGTGTATGAATGCATGAAATGCAGTAAGCAGATAAAGACGCAAGGATGTATAGAGGTTCGAAGGTGGAGTAATCATTCTACGTCCTCTCTTCCTCTACACAGGAGGGAATCTTTGTTAAGCTGGTTGATTTACATAGTCCTATCTATTACAACCCACCCTTAATAAGTAAGTAGCAAGCCTTCACACAGATACTTGCCTACTTTCCCTTGACCAACACAGGATCCTATTTTACCCACCCAGGGTCCTCACTTTCTCTCCTAGAAAGTGGTAAACTCAGCAGGACATTACTCCTCGCACTGAGTACTCCGAGACAACCTTTTAGAGAGGTTTATCTCCTTCTTCTTCAACTGGGTGCAGCAAGCTTGGCCTTCGTGTGCAGACTGATTTTGCTGAAGCTTGTTGCTGACTGGTAGACTGGGTGTGCGTCTTCTTGGGGTGTGGAGTGTTCGAGCTTTTCTTCTTTTCATCAGCTCTCCTGGAACACTCTCTTTTCTAAGACTTCCCCCTTCTTCTGCGCTTTTCTTTTTTGAGCTATTCTCTCTTCTTTTGTGCTTCTTTCTGTGAGCTTGGATATTCTGATATGCTCACTTCTTTTATCTCTTGCACATTCTGTGTTTTTCTCTCGCACACACCCATTTTCAGTCTTCAGTCCTCCTCTTTATAGGGTGTGAAATCTGCCCGTTGAAAGTAAACAGATTTCCATCATTTTTGCGCTGCACTCCTGACACGCCAGCTTTTCGCTTTCCACGTGTCTTCTTCTAATTGACTCCTCTTCTCTTTTCTCTCTACCGGTAACTTCTTGTGTCTACCAGTAACTTTGACTTTTCTCCCCATGCCTGCTTTTGCAGCTTCCTCCTCTAACTTCACTCTGGAGCTTCATTCTTCTGGCTTACTCCTTCAAGTGGCTTCGAGGCTTCTGTAGCATGCTGCCTGTGCAGTATGCTCTTGGCATGGTCTTCTAGGTAGCTTCCTGTCCTGCTGTTTTCTGCTTTGGCGAGGTCCCTTTCAGTAGCTTCCTGAAGTCAATAGTATCCTTATTAGTTCATCCGATTCTTTATAACCATTCTCTTCAGTTTCCTTCCTTCGACACTTTCTCCTTTTCTTTTAATCTTCTGTAGTAACTCTACTGTAGTAACCTTATCCTAAGATTGGTTATGCCTTTTAGAGTTACTTTAAGGATTTGTCTCATCAAAACATTTTACAAATGTTTCCAACACATTATTATGATGAAACAAAAATGGTTGAAATATTATTTTGAGATACCCCCTCTATTTTTGTGTGCAAAATTATTAGATCCTTGGATTAGAGAAGATGGATTAGAAGAATTATTAACTATGTATTATAATGGATTGTTCCCAAATGGTATAATTACTGAATATGATATGGTTGAATATGTGCCTAATCCTAAGGAAGAAGTTGCTAAAGCTAAAAGTCTTTTATATGATTTATATGGAAAATATAAAACAATTCATGGTGATTCTAGTAGTAGTCATGATTTAGGACATCAAAATGTAGAGTCTTCCTCATCTTCATCTAGTTTTGGAGTTGGACGCCTTAGTCAATTTTACAACTTTTATGACATTAGGACACAAAAATGATCTAGAGTGGTAACCCTACCCAAGAGTTAGACTCTTATTTAAGTGCTACTTTTGATTATATTGCTTTTGAGACTTCAAGTGATTTGTTGAAGTGGTGGTCACGAAGGACCACCATGTATCCTATTCTAACCATTATTACTAACGAAATGTTTGCAACTCCCGCCTCGACAGTTTCGATTGGACATGTCTTTAGTATTGGGGGTCACACGTTGAGTACGAGACGATCAAACTTGGCGGCGGAGAATGTGCAAAACCTCATGCTTCTTGAGGATTGGGGTAAAGCCGCTAGACGTCAACAATATCTTGACCTTCTTCTAGTGGATTAAGAAGGTGGCGAGGATATTTAAGGCTACGACTCAAACACAACGTCCTCCGCTAGCACCGCCACCAACCTTGAAGATTGAAGTACGTAAGTTGAGGTAAGAGAACTACGTGAACTTTGATTCCTTAATTTGATTCGAATTAAGGATACGTAGATAATTTCATTATAATTTTGTAATTGAATTTCATTTCCAAACTTAGAATGAAACTCAAGCTCTTTCAAAAATTTTCCCCTTCTCTTTAGTCTTTAGATAGACTTTTGTAATTGTAATAGATATATTTAGTTTGTAATAGTCTAATAGATTAGAATTAGATTATGTTTTCGTTAGAATTTCAATCATTAGGTTGGAAACTTAGAAATTGAGTTCTATTATAACTTGTAATAATTTTCCAATTTATAATGAAAACATTTGTTCACTTCGATTTTTTGTACTCTATTTCAATCATGAATTATATCGAAACAAACATTAAAAAACAAATTCGGAGTTGTAAAATCAAAATTACAAAGAAAAAATGAAAAAAAAAGTGAACCGGCCGGCTCGCCCGGTTTCGGTTCAACCGGCGGTTCCGAACCGAAACCGGAATCGGAACCGGACACCTCCCGGTTCGGTTTCGGTTCCACCTATCCGGAACCGCCCGATTCGAACCGTTTCAACATCATTAGTTATTGCTATGGAAATATTTATAAATTGCAAGTTTAAATGTTATATTATTTCCAAATATTTTTAATATCCTTACTTTTCAAAATTAGGAAAATTTGCTAATATTTTATTGAAATTGTAGAAAACGAAATTTATTTCATATTTGACTTGATATAAATATAAGAAAAGAATTAAATCTAGCATGGTAATGATATTCATTCAACATGACATATTTACTGCAGTTTTCATCAAGTGATTTTGAATATTTATTGTGTTTTCACCAACCATTTACCAAATTGTAAATATTTTTTTATTCCGAGATAGTGTAATAATTATCGCAATATTAGAAGTATTAAATTTCAATAATACAAAAAATTATAAAAAACTATTTTACGTATATAATTTTGTGCCACGGATCCTTATACGACTTAAATGTTGAGGAAATTTAATTTGTGAGTGATATTCTCATAAGTAATATATGTTTTATTTATTTAATTTTTTAGGGAAAAAAAATAAAATGCGAATCTCAAATAGAGTCATAATGACTTGAGACTTGAAAATTAAAAGAAAAATCTCTTTCCTAATCCACAAATTATTACAATAATCCAATTTAAATATATCTCCTCATTACATCTACGTCCCTATATCCAATCTAAGCCCGCCACGTCATCCATTCTGCCAACGTGGCGCTCACCCCACGAGCACTATATATCTGAGCCTTATGCAGCTCTCACACTGTGACTCATTTCCCCCCTTCACATGCAAATTTCTCTGTAGAATTTGGTAACGAAATCTCATTTTCAGATTTGTGGCAATGGAGGCTAGGGTTTGGAGTGGCGCTCTCTTGGTTTTTGCGGCGGTGGTGGCGTTTCTGACTGTATCTCCGGCGGCGGCTGATGAGGTTGAACATGTATTGACTTTGGACCACTCGAATTTCTCCGACGTCGTGTCCAAGCACGACTTCATCGTTGTTGAATTCTACGCTCCTTGGTATGTGTAGATTTGTTTAGTGCCTGAGTTTTCTTTGTGAATTGATTTCATTTCTTTTTTTGCCTTTTGTGCTTAATTTGCTGTGGATTCTAGATCCAGTTTTGACTATTGAGTTGTGGAAGAGGATTAATTAGCAACTCGACTTGTTCTTTATGCATTATACATTGTACCTTGATGGTTTGGCGTTTTGCTTGGCTGTGTGTCCTGTGTACGTGATATGAACTTGAGCTTGCTGAACCTTTTAATCTGCCATGTTGGTGCTCTTTTTTATGTATTAACAATTGAACATTACCTCAAAATAAATATATTTTAAAAATGGTGGGTTTTTTTGAAATAAATGAGGATTTGTGTGAGGTGATCACTGTTTGCAAAGTGAAGAATGTCTGTCTACGTTGCAAATGGATCTTTTAAATGGAAAATTTAGAACTTTACAATCTGTAAGAAGAATGTGAAGTTTTCTGTTAGTTTTCTCTATTGTTATAGAATTGTCGAAGGTAATCTAATGCTTATTCTTGTTCCGTTCTTTTAACAGGTGTGGGCACTGTAAGAATCTCGCTCCAGAGGTAATTATTTCTTCTCTTGTGAATACCCATAATAGATATGTTTCCCCTTACTTGTATCTCCTTAGTTAGCTACTAAACTAACAATTTATTTGGTCGTCTTTTTCTGAACTTTTCTTAGTATGAAAAAGCTGCATCCATACTGAGCAGCCATGACCCCCCTGTTGTCCTGGCCAAAGTTGATGCAAATGAAGAAGCAAATAAAGAACTAGCTTCTGAATATCAAGTCCAGGGTTTCCCTACCATTAAAATCTTGAGAAATGGTGGAAAAATCATTCAAGAATACAAAGGCCCTCGCGAGGCTTTAGGTATTGTTGATTACTTGAAGAAACAAGTTGGACCTGCATCTGCTGAAATAAAATCAGTGGAAGATGCTGCCAGTCTTATTGATGAGAAAGACATTTTTATTGTAAGTCATTCGTTTTTCTTTTTCCAGAAATTCTGCCTTCTTGGCTCTTAATTCTAAGCTTTTGTTGAAATGTTATATTTATCTACTAGGTTGGAGTGTTTCCAAAATTCTCCGGGGAGGAATTTGAAAATTTCCAGACTTTAGCTGAAAAATTGCGATCTGACTATGCTTTTCGTCATACCCTTGATGCTAAACTCCTTCCTCGGGGTGAATCAGTCAGCAAGCCAACTCTTCGCCTGCTTAAGCCTTTTGATGAACTGTTTGTAGATTCCCAGGTATTGCTAATTGCTTGTGATCACATATCCCCTCCACCCCCCCCCCCCCCCCCCCCCCCACCCTGCTTTCAAGTCCATCCTTTCTTTTCATTCTTTGTAGTTGTTTCTTTTATAACAATGTACTTAACATTTGCTATTCCAGGACTTTCAAGTTGATGCATTGGAGAAATTTATTGAACAGTCTACAATTCCAACTGTGACAGTCTGGAATAGTGACCCGAGCAATCACCCTTATATTAACAAATTCTTCGAGAATCCCAATGCTAAGGTACTCCTGTACTTCATGGTATCTTACTATCAATTGTTCAATAGCCTTCTAGCATTTCATTTTGGAACTAATTTATGATGGAAATTTCACAATATTATTGATAATCACTTGGATGAGTTGTAACTTGTCATATATATACCAGTCTCTTGCTAATATGATGTCTGCACTGAGAGATTGATTTACAAAGCAACATGATCCATTTCTTGAAAATTTAGTAATGGTTAAGGAATCCGATGCAGCTCCCATGATGGATCAATTCTGAATAACATAAGAAGATCTGAAATACCATATTGAAATATCTTCTAATTGTTCCAATATAGTACTTGGAGAATATATAGTGGAATATTGTGTGAATAGAAAATAAATTTCTTGCTTTTCATGTTTTATTTTTGTTATACTGATAACTATAGGTTTGTTTGAAGATTTGACTTAATTTCATATGAAAAGCTTTGTGACTGAACATAATTTACCCCCCCCCACCCCTTTCTTTTTTTGACATTGCTCTGTTACAATACTTTTTCTTATTGATTCTGAATGTAAAATTCTTAAGCTGCACTCTATTGGAGTTCAGAAAGATGTTTACTCTTCTATTACTCAGTTATGTGCTGTGTGTCCTTATTGGTTTTGTTCTTTGTTTTCAATTTTATAACTCCTGGTGTATTGTGGGATGTCCTTTACATTCTTAACTGGTATGTTGTTGAGATGCTAACTTTTAAGATTATTTTTCTTTAGAACAGTCTCCAGTATTGGTCACAGGTGTTGCTATGGTCTTTGCTAATTTTGTTGCTGTGTACAGGCCATGCTATTTGTGAACTTCAGCAAGGAGCATGATGCTTTCCAGGCAAAATACAAGAATGTGGCAACACTTTACAAAGGGAAGGGCATAAGCTTTATGCTTGGCGACGTTGATTCTACTCAAAATGCTTTCCAGGTTGTCATTTGCTCTATAAACTTTCCATGTCTGTGTCTGTGTGTGTGTTTTTAAACTTATTTTCTATTGTTGGGACCAGATTTGACATGATATCTTACTGTATTTTATGCCTTGCAGTACTTTGGACTTAAGATGGAACAGGCACCTCTGCTTATTATACAGACAACTGATGGGCAGAAATATCTAAAAGCAAACATAGAGCCTGAGCAGATTGAATCCTGGGTGAAAGACTATGTGGTATTTATCATACTTTTGTGTAATACTGATAGTTGTGTGTTGTTGTTCAAGCATCTTCTGAATAAGGTCTGCAATGACCTGGCTTTTGTCTATAAAGCCTCTGAGAATATCTGTTGGATCTTGTCTGCTTTTCCCTCTAAATGATGACAGGATGGTATAGTGAAGCCATTTGTGAGGTCAGAACCTATTCCTGAAGTCAACAATGAACCTGTCAAAGTGGTTGTTCGTGACAGCATCAACGACTTGGTTTTCAACTCTGGAAAGAATGGTTCGTAGGCAAAAAAAAAAAAAAATTATTTTTATCTTTTACATCTGAATTTTCTAGCGGTCTGCATTACACCTATACAACTATCAAATTTTATGATATCATAATATGCTGTTTTTGATGCAGCAGTTAAGAGTTTGCTTTTGTTATCTTGTTCCATACATTTTCCAGCAGATATTTAGAAGTAGTATTTGTTTAATTGATTACTTTTGCTCTTACAGTTCTGCTAGAATTTTATGCACCTTGGTGTGGACACTGCAAGAATCTGGCTCCAATCCTGGATGAAGTTGCAATCTCCTTCGAGAACGTTCCTGATGTTCTAATTGCAAAATTTGTAAGATTTCCCCTCTTTGTGGCACATTATTTTGGTCAGATAATTTACGAACTATTTCTGTGGTCAAACTTGCCTTCATTGTTGCAATCTGATAGATTGTCTAGATAGATTGCAAAATCATTGGCCTTTAATGTGTAATTCTGTTGCTTGATGGTATGCAGAGAACTAAACAGTTACTGCTATGATGCAATTTTCTAATTTGATCGTTTAATAGTATTTCACTATTTAACTGAACCTTTTCTTATCAATTAGATAATTCTACAAATTTATGTGCTTAGTATCTTCTCAAAGGGAAAAAATATTAGTTACTTGGTAATAATTACTATAATTTCCTCAGGATGCAACTGCAAATGATGTTCCAAGTGATACGTTCGATGTTCAAGGATTCCCCACTCTGTACTTCAGATCTGCAAGTGGTACCTTGTTGCAATATGATGGGGATAGAACGAAGGAGGATATCATCAATTTCATTGAAACTAATCGGGATAAGCCTTCCCAATCAACTTCAGCCAAAACAGACTCAGAAATTTCCGAACCAGTAAACACAGATTCTGCCAAGGATGAGTTGTAAATAGAGGTACCATTCTATCATATCGTAATTTTACAGTTTTTAGTTGTTAGCTGTGTGTTATGCCTCTCACACCTACCACCGTTTTCTTCTGCAAGGTTGTTCGTAGTGAGGATCTTCTACAGCTCAGCGGATTTTACGTTTCCCCCACATCTTTATATTACCGTTTTTCCTTTGTAGGTCAAATAAATGAGGTGTTTACCCAATGTTAGTAGTAGCATCCATTTCTGGTTCTGCAGTTAGCTTAAGATCCAAAGTTTGTGTTATACATGAACTATCATCAATTATAAGAACTATTTTCAGAAAAAATCATGAATTCAGTAGCTCCTTTTTATATCTAAATACTCTTGGGGTCCATTTGCTTGCCACCATATCAATAAATTAACTTGTTTTGTTGAAAAATATAAGCTCATGATATAAAACGGGTCTGGTATTATATCACTCAATCTTGTGATATGGCTATAGATGAAGATGGATGGATAGCTTATCAAGGCAATTCATAGTCACATGACATGGATGGAAACACTTAAATGCTCTAATACCAGAATGGAAGCACTTAAAACTGCTCTTATAAGGTGCAAATTAGTTTATAGCACATAACTTGTAAAGACAACTTGATAATGAATGAGTCTTATGAATCAACGTTGATCGGTTGGTGGTGCTCTATATGGTGGTGGTGCGTGGCGTCTCGTTTCTTCCCCCAGTCGTGCACCCTCAAGTGCAGAGCAGCAGCAGCAATCAAGAAATGCGCAGCTTGAATTGGCTTCATTGTATTAAGCACTTTTTTGAGTGTTTTGAGCCTCAAATCATCTGCCTTCTGTAGAGTCTCCACCATGCCTTCTTCCTTAGGCGCAAGGGCCGCCTTCACTCGTCCCTCATCTGTCGCCTCATCCACGTCCCCGTGCCTTATCATCTCCGTCACAGAGTGGGCCAGCTCCACCATCGATGAGTCAGCCACCATCTCCTGCTGCTTCGCCATCTCCTCCGTTAGCTCCCTCTCCTCCCTTATCGTCTCTCTCTGCAGCTCATCGATCTTTACAAGCTGATCCGCTGACAGATCGCCTAAGTCACCCGTGCCAATCCCTTGCATGAACCCATCAAGCCTGGCCTCGAGTTGCAAACCCGACTTTGAATAGAGCAAGTGGAAAGCCATGGTGGGACGCCACCCTCCAATCCAGAGGAAGGCGTCCTCAAGGCTGCTCCGCCACGAGGGGCTGAACATTGACAGCACGTCGTTCTTGGCCCACCTCGACTTGGCCCTGTAGTAATGCTCATAGTGTTTTATCACACGGTCGAGCAGAGGGCGAAGGATTCTCTCATCCTCCTTATGCTCCTCCTGCTCTCTCGCAGCGGAGATAAGTTCTTCGAGATTGTTGTTCTGTTCAACCAGCCAACACTCGAAGAACTTGTGGAAGGAGTCCTTGTCGAGGATTCCATTCCTCATTGCCTGTGTCAAGTATGTGACACTGTTGGGCAGATCAGACATGGTTAGAATGGTAGAGGAAAGTTTCTAGGACTCAAATATTCATTGCCACAAATTTATAATGGAAATAATGAGTGTAGGAAAATAAACAAGAGGACAAGAAAGCATGTAGCAGTATCCGGTTTCCTGAGTTCAGTACACTGTATCAGTGTCCGGTTTCATGAATTGGGATATTATCGAAGTTACATCTTTTGATTTTATTATGATTTACTACCCACGTGGAATTGTTGGTGCACTTACTATTTTCATTTCTTTACACACCAATATTCATTAATTGTATTATGAA
The DNA here is from genome assembly GCA_005771605.1 of Scutellaria baicalensis. Taxonomy (NCBI): domain Eukaryota; kingdom Viridiplantae; phylum Streptophyta; class Magnoliopsida; order Lamiales; family Lamiaceae; genus Scutellaria; species Scutellaria baicalensis. The sequence continues at coordinate 30,905,441 of CM016722.1, read as the reverse complement.
ATTAGAATAACTAACAAAGTACATATTACTAATTAACATAAGACCTTATCACATATCATATATTATTCTTATATAAAAAATACGGATGTTTATTGTAAAATATGGATTGTCTTATATTCCTATTAAAGATTATATTAAAGGAATAGTACTTAGAATTTTCATATTTAAATAGTTTTATATTAGAATTTTAAACCAAAATCATTAGAATTCTATTATGAGTAGGACTCTAATTTAATATAAATTATTATTTAAGGTCTTAATAATAATTTAATATTTTTGATTTAAAAATTCCATCCTCTATATGCGACGCACGTGCTATATATACTCGTTCTATGAAAAAATGTAATTTCATAAATATGACTGCAATGTTTTTATCTGTATAAGGTATTATTTATGACGATCAATTCTTTTCGTTCAATACTTTCTATTCCAAGGCTTCAAATAAATGATTAATTTGAGAAATTATAATTTCGCAAGTAATAATTTTATTGTGATACGGTAACACTTTATGTATAGTCTGCATTACTTTTTAGTCAATGATATTGGTTGATTATTGGCCGACGTTGATCGATCAATCATGATTTGACCAATTAACATTGACCGACCAGTCAATGACATTGATCAAAATTAACCAGATGAAATTAGTCACTCCCACAAACTGAGATCCGTGAGAAGATTTAAAACAAAAGACATGCTCATAATTTGAATAGTTGGGTTGCATTGATGTAAAATAACATGAGTGAATCTTATATGAGACAGTCTCATCGATCATGTTCCGTGAGACGATGCAACCCACATTTCACAATTCATATATAAATAATGAAAATAAGTTTCATTTATAGGTTAAAAAAATCGTCTCACAAAAAACTCTTTAAGAGACTGTCCCACACAATTTTTTTGTGAAATAACATAATGAATTCAATTATTTTAATAGTTATTCTTACGTTCGACTAAAGTACAACTACATAACACAGCTTGTTATTAACAATATATATATATATGTATATATGAATTGAATAATAAATGTAATAATGGGAAAACTTATAACATGGTTGTTTGAATATCATGAGGAATAATAAATACAAGGAGAGTGGTGGAGGCGGTGGCTATAGCAAGTTGCAACATGTCGGTTTGCAAGTTGGAGTTAACAACTTTATGTGCAGTATACGCTGTTTCTCAAATTCAACTATGACACCAAATTCATATAATTTGTGGTTTACGAGGCAAATCCTATTTATATATACAAGGCATTTGCTAAACTAGTTTATCTTGAATGAGAAAAAAACGGCCATAAATTCGTGAAAGGAGTCAAGTTGTTTTTGAATTATCTGAATATTGATCTACATAGTTTATTTGAGATCGATTCTTAAGTTTATAAGTCATAACTGGATTTTATTCTGAATGGAGATTGATAGTAGTATACGCTTATTTTGATCAGGGAAAGAAGAAGATATTTCACCCAATTATACGCTCTCAAGTCGTGTGGGAAGTAATTCGAGGGAGATAACTTGTGAAATTAGTTTAGTTTTCATTCTATTTTCGAATTCTAAATTTGCATAATTAGTTAGGGTTGTATATGTCTGATGGGATATGATATAAGAGAAGAGACATTAGGATCGCTTAAGACGAGTCAAAGAAGTCAAATGTGCTAACATGGTGAGTCAAATGAAGAAGTTAGATATCAAACATACAGACGTGATTAAACTATATGTGCAGATGTGATGTGAATATACCTAAGAAGGATTTTGAGCATAATAATACATGGACCCAGAAAAGTATAGAATCAAATATTATTTGAATGAGAAAATATTTTCAACTTTTTTCAATTTATGACAAAAACTCCGAAATGACTATTAATTGAGATATGAGGAAATATTGTTTTAATCGCTAATTAGACCACAAAACATCAATAAGTTTCAAACATGTATGATTTTATCCTTTTCTTTCGAGTTGGACTCCTGTGCACCAGGTGCACATACAATTCGGATAGAGACTGAGTTGACATCCGTGAACTTTTTTGTTTTTGTTTCTTTTTTAATTTTATTTTTTCGTTTCAGGTTGTTACTTTTATGTTATATGCATGTGATCTTTATGTAGTATGAGTGTGATCTTTATGTATAAATGCAGTGATCTTTATATACTTTAACTTAGAAAAAAAAAGGAAGAATTTTAGAAAAATTTATACATATTTACCTTTATATAATATTAGTTGTACCTTTGTGTCATATATTAAGGTAAAACTAATATCACATAAAAGTATGCATAATATCACAAAAAGGTATGTTCATCTTAAAAATGCACTGATTATTATTTTATTTTTTTGAAAATTTTCATTTTTTTTTCCAAATTATGGATCATAAAAGTTATGATATTTGTACATACATGTTACAAGAATACAACATAAAGGTCACAACAATACAACATTAAGGTCTCAATGTAAAGTGAAAAAACCTGAAAAATCTTCATTTTTTCCTAAGTCACTGAACATAAAAGTCATAACATTTATATATAAATTAAAAGTCACACTTATATAATATAATGTCATATTCTTACAATCTAAATGTAACAGTCTCAGCGAAATAAAAGAAGGGAAAATCCAGTTACACGAATATGAATTGGGTGGTCCTCCAGTTGTACCAATCTAAATCTGTATACCCGATACACATGAGAATTTGTCTTTTCTTTGATCCAAAAATCAAATTACAATTATATAGAATTCGGATTTATGTGTAATAATATTGGACTCAGATTCGATCGTGCTTCTTACTTCATTTTTAAAAGTTAATAGTTGGGAATTTTCATAAAGATTTGGCTTTTCCTTAACGCTTTTCATTTTGTTGTGAAATATATATATATATATATATATATATATATATATTCTCGTTTTGCGGCTCTATAAATAGGCTGTGACATTTCCCCAATAATGCGCGTCCGCATGCAATTAGAGAGACTATATACACCCTATAATTTACTTAATATACTTTAAATGTGTATTTTTATATCTTTCATTTATTGAAAAGATGGGGTGTGTTAAGTAAGTTTTGGGGTATGTATAGTTGAACCCTTAGACTTAACGTTGGATATTATCTATACTATATTTAAAATAGAAAAAGTTTAACATATTTACTGATTTGTTCTCAATTGTAAAATTGGAAATAATTACATGATTTGTCATTGACCAATAGAAAAATTGTGGAAAAAAAACTAAAAAACTTTTGAGAATCTTATAGAACAAACTTCATATATATATATATATATTTTAAATATAATAAGTAGTCTTTTAATTTAATATAGGGGTAAAATGAAATAGAAGAAATTATTTTGAATGATATTATTATATGACTAAATCTTAATGATATAATTAAAAAATTTGAAAATAATGAAATTTAAACATTGTCAAAAATTTAAAAATTTGAAAATTATTCTATAATTTTAATATATAAATGTGAAAAATAGGCCTAAAAACTAAATTTCATTTTATGAAGGGCTGTAAAATGTTTAAAAGTTTAAAAGCTATTATAAAATTATTAAAAATAATAATTAAATTTTAAAGTAAAAGTAATAATAATCTAATAATGTTGTGAGGTTAGTTTAAAAAAAATCCACAAATAACATTAAAAATAAATTCAAAACATATATGCAATACTAATTGTGTAAGATATAACTATAAGAAAAAATATTTTAAAATGGTTTCAAAATTCTAAAAAAAAATATTGTTTTAAATTTAAATGAATTTGAAACCTAAATTTTTTAAATATAAACTAAGTTTTTGAATAATGTAGCAACCCAAATTTTAATAGCATTCTAGTATAATAATTAATAAATTATTGGTATCTTATAGCAAATTAAATAATCAAGATAATAAAAATAAGATGGGTTGTGTTAGTGGTGAGCCCATAAGTAATTAATTATTAAGTGTGGCCCAACAAGGATTGAGGGCCTGTAAAAGCAATCTATAAATAATTATGAATAGAATTCTAGGGTCTCTCAGTTTTCAAAAAAAGGGCAGAAAGGTACGTGCTTTTCTTTCTCTCCCAATTTCTTTTCCTCAAATCTTTAAAAGTAGTATTTGAATCAATATAAATTAATCTCTAATTAATTAATTAGGGATATATGATAGAATTGATTATGAGTAGAATTAATAGACTAAGATGATAATTCCTACATATTTAAATTCTGCAGTAATTCAATTCTTGGGTATAGATTTTCATTATGTTGCAAAATAGTAGATTATACATGTTAATGTTTAGATTAGATATATGAAGAAGGAGAAGAAGAAAGAAAGAAATCAAGAGAAAGAGAGGGGAGGGAAGGAGAGAGAGAGAAAGAGTTGGCAGGAGGGAGAGAGAGAGAGAGTGGATTGGTGTACTGGAATGAGAGGGAGGAGAGAGAGTGGATGTGGGGTCCACCCGAGAAAAAATATAGATGCTAGGTGATACAACATGTATAATTGTATTTCTATTTTGACCTCTAATCAAATTAATGATATTCTGAAATTTCCAGATTTACCCTTAAGACTTTAGCTTAATTTTCAGAATAGTCCAGATTTAATTTAAAACCCTTTAGAGCCTTAGTTCAATCTAAAATAAATAATAAATATTATTAAAATATAGAATAGATATTAAGTGTGTTTTCCCTTTTATTTTGAGTGATTAGGTGACGAAGAAGGTGTGAACCACGAGGAATAAGCTTGCATTCATTCTCATAGCATTCAAGGTTTTTCAACTGTTGAGGTGGGGATTACGTGTTTATCTTTATTAAATGTTTTATGTGAAGTGATTGATGAATTGATGCAATGTGCCATGAGAAAATGTTTTATGGAATTACTTGCTTGATCTTTGATCTATGCATGAGACTTGTTGTGATCTATGATCTATACATGAGAACTAGTCAGGGACCCAGAGGTCCAAGGGTCCAAAGTTCGATCTTCAGGTATGCCCGCCGTGCTTAAAATTTACTGGCCAGGAGGAAAAGTTTATTTACTTGCCATGTTGTGATATTTGTCTTGCTCTGCATGTTGCATTTAATTTAGACAAACATGTCCCCACTGAGTTCGTGTTTTGCTCACCCCAAACAAATCTAACATTTCAGAGTAATTTTCATGGACGCGAGTTGGTGGCTGCGCGGTGGCAAGAGACAACTTATTACTCCCTCCGTCCCACTATTTTCAGCCTACTTGCCATTTTCGTTTGTCCCAATTAAATCTGCCAGCCCCAAAATGACAAAGAAAATTTTACTCTCTTACCCCTCCATTTCTTTCATTTTACAACTTTTGCACCCAAAAAGTTGGTTTAAATTACAAAATTGCCACTCAAAAATATTAAAATAACACATTCAATCAAAGTCAACAGTTTTTTCTTAATATCTGTGCCGGTCAAAGTAGGCTAAAAATCATGGGACAGATGTAGTATCTTTTATTTAAATAACATGTGCTTGGATATTTTTCTTTAAATCATTTCGTTTTAACGTTCTATTTTCTTCACTACATCTTGTAAATCTATAATGTTTTTAATTTGCATGTTAGTCAAGAATTTTCTATAACATTCCCATTAATTTGCCTTTTGAGTAATTATTAAAATTTTTGTTTCAAATTTTTATTTATGAATTTCCGCTGCAAAGAAAAATTAATTTATACGTGTTTCTTGGTTTCCAAATTTTAAACAAAGTGGGGATGTTACAAATAAATACAGTGTTTGTAAAATAAATACATCTAAAAAAATGTAGAAAAATATTTACAAATTATTAAATATAATTCTAAGATATAAAAGAACAAAAATATGAATATAACATATATATTAACAAATATAATTAATCACTTATAATTAAATCACACAAACAAAAAACTATTATTATTATTGTTTTTGTTATTGTCGTCGTTGTTGTCATCGTCATCATCATCATTATTAAAAAAATACGGATTTTTAACAAATCTCAAAATAATAAGATTTCATGAGTAATATTTTAATATATATATATATATATAATAAATTTATTATATTATTAATAATCGTATTTGTCGTAATAAATAATAAACAGCACATCGCGTGGGTATACTGCTAGTGTGTGTATACACGCTAATATATGGATTTTAAAGAATATAGTTAAAAGTAGATAATTTTAAATAATGAATATAGAGCTTGTGCGTTGCACGCGTATAATGGATATTTTAAATTAAAAATATATTATAAATCTATATTAAATTAGAGTACTAAAATAATAGAGTTCTATTCAAATAAAAATTTATATGATTTGGTTTAGAATTCTAATAAATTATTTAAATATGAAAATCCTAAATTATTATTATAACCTTAAATATAATTTTTAACAAGAATATTAAACAATTCATATTTTGTTAGAAACATTCATACTTTTATATGGGTACGAGTATACAGCATGTGCATCGACTCGTATGTGAATGATGAATTTTTTAAATCAAAAATATTAAATTACTATTAAGACATTAAAATAATAATTTTTTATAAGGATATATAATCTATATTAAATTAAAATCCTAATATAGTAGAGTCATATTCATAATAGAATTTTATATGATTTTGTTAAAATCTAATGTAATATTATTTAAATGCGAAAAAAATCCTAAATTACTATTATAACCTTAAATATAATCTTTAATAAAGATATATTAGGTAATTCATATTTTGTAAGAAATATCCATACTTTTATGAGAAGGACTTGGGTGCCCCCAGGGCACGGATCCTAGTTCCGTGCCCCTAACCCGATCCGGGCCCACCCATCACCATTATATATATTTTTTCTTTTTTTATACTTTTTTCTTTTCCTCTCCTTCTCCTGTGTGCCCTAATCCCTTTTTTTTTTCTTTTTCTTTCTCCTTCCGCGGAGGTTCTTCTCTTCTTGTCTCTTATTTTCTTCTTTCTTCTTCTTCTTCTTCTGAGCTTAAGCTTCTTCTATTCTTCTCTTATTTATGAGGTTTGAAGCCCGTTTTCTACTTGACCTTGAGATAGAAATCAAAGTCCAAATATTTGAGGTTTCGAAATTTTGGAGCTTCAAAATTAGTGGTGGTTCTTCAATGTCTTCCATCACCGGCGATGAGCACGACGAGAAATCAGCTCTGCCACCACGTGAGTTCATGTTGAGGGAGATAAGAGATATGAAAGAGAATGGGGTTTTGTTGGGGCTAATTGAGTGTTGAACATTTTTTTTTTTGTTGACGTAATGATTTTGAGGATGTATTTGGAGAGATTAAGGAAGCCTGGATAGGGTGTTATTAGGAGGACTATGTTTTGAAACTCCATGGAAATGTACAAATCCAATTTCATATGAATTCTACAATTCTGTAAATTTTGTAGAAAAAAATGAGGAAGAATATGATATAAATCACGGTTTTGGAATTTAGAAATTTTAAACTCACTATACAGTAATGTAATACATATAAAGTATATATGTAATACCTATAGAGTATACACGTAATACATATAGAACAAAAATTCGAACAAATAATTCATATCTTCGTGTAATACCTTAAGAGTACACATGTAATACTTATAGAACAAAAAATCAACACCTTAATTAAGTAAGTTTGTAATACCTATAGATTAAACATGTGATACCTATAGAACAAAAGTTTGAACAAATACTTCATACATTTATTGAATGAACACATGATACCATAAGAGTATACATGTAATACTTATAGAACAAAAAATCAATATCTTAATTGAGTAAGTTTGTAATACCTATAAAGTAAACACATGATACCTATCATTGAATCTCAAGAAATATAAGTGTATACCTATAGGGTATACACATAATACCCATAACTGAATCGTTAACTACGGAATCAGGTGTGCGTGGGCACACACCAGATTCGCTATGGGCACGCGTGGGTGCACATGGAAGCTGCCCACTCGCCGGGTCGGGTCAGGGGGCACGGATGGGTACACAACTTTTTTCCTACTTTTATATAGGTAATAGATATGATAATAACAACAACAATAATAGCTATTTATATTTTAAAAATTATGATTGTGTTATTCATATCACCAATTTTAGTAATCTGATTAATACATAATTTGATGATATATATTGCAATAATAAGAGAATACAAATAGTTTCTATTTACTATATATGTTGTTATATCTATCATATTTGTTAGTTTCAAGTGATATAGTGGTTCAGAGGGGGTGAATGAACTATCGACTTTTAAAACTTTTGAACTTGTAGAGCTAAAAGCTATGGAAGCTTACAACACATGTTGTAGAATGCAACACTATTGAGAGGTGTAGCTTAATGACTGATCAAAGTTCTTTGCAGCAAAAAATATAACTTTAAGATAGGGTTTCTTGAAAGTCCATATCAAATATGAAGTTGTAATATGTACCAAATTAAGAACACAAGGTCTTATAGTGGTTCAATTATGGTGTAATCCTTTTATGTCCACTAAACTCATTCACAAGGAGTGACATTGTTAAGCTTCTTTGATCCACAGGAATCATACCTAACAAAAACTAGGCTTAATCAAAGATACCTACTAAAGTTCTTACTCTCACACAAATTTCAAAATATTCAAAGGTTGACCGACCACATAGGATCTCTATAACCCGTACAAGATTATTGACAAACTAATGACAACTATACTCAGCAAGAAAAACCTCTATCAAATGAGGACACCTAACAACTAAGCACACATCAAATATTTTAAAGGATAAAAAGTGTTTCTTCAATTGGTGCTGAAAGGAGTCCTTAGATTTCTAAATCTTGAAATAACCACTTGACTTCTTCTTGAGGTTGAGTGATTGAAATTATTTTGAATAAGCTTGGAATGTTTGAGAATTGGTTGAAGTCTCAGTAGTAATTTGTAACACCCTCTCTTCTAGTGGTGTTATTACTTTTACTAATACGTAAAATTTCCATCTTTGTTTTTTTTAAACAGCGGAAACACATCTTTTTAAAACCACATGCTCGACGTTTTAATAATCAAACTAACTATTCAAAAAGAAAAAAATGTATGAGTAAAATTTATGCAAAAGAATCGAGATAAAAGTCTTAAAAAATGTAACGTCGATTTACTCAATTCAAAATGATAACTTATTGAAATAATCAACCAATTCTGAGGTTTCGCTGTCACCATCAAACACGCTTTAGCGCTACTAACCTCCTCCATCACACCTTACCTTTGCCTTTATCTGCAGTATGAGGTAAAACTATAAGGGACATGCTTAGCAAGTACATCATCTAGTCTCACAAAACATTTTTTATTTCATTGCAACATTTTGAAAGAAGTAATAGAAAGCTCATTTAATAGATTAAATAAAACTCTTATACTCGAAAATAATATATTGTGGGCCCAGACATGGTACCAATGCGCAACTCTGAAGAATTCGGGGTAGCTAGCCATCGAATCCAAACGGAGCAACTCAAAACTCATAGGGCGGTCTCGGGGCCCTTAAACTCTTCTCGTGGGCGATCTCGGTGCCCTTAAACTCTTCTCGTGGGCGAGTACCAGTCTTAAAAATATATAAAATAAAACTGTATACATATATCTATATATTTTCTGAAAAATATACTTTTCTCACTTCCTGAAAAAAAAAAAATCATTTCTTACTTTACATGAACATAATTAACTCACATCTTATACTCAATCAAAACTCATGAAAACACTTCACTTAATCAATCATCAAAGCATACTCACGAAAACAGCAATAAGCATCCAAGTAAATTTTTGCATCAATAATAACCAATTAAAACAGAGCTACTCATACTCCAGGTGAGATATGTACTTACTTGGAATTCTCAAATCCACGGTACTTCAAGACCTTAAGTATGTTCTAAGCTTTCCCAACCAAATCTAAAACATAATTAATCAATAACTTGAAATCAGAATTTACCACAGTACTTCAAGACCCTTAAATACGTTCTAAGCTTTCCCAACCAAATCTAAAACATAATTAATCAATAACTTGAAATCAGAATTTACCAATCTAATTCCTTCCAAACCAATAGTCTCAAAATTCCCTGAAGTTCCAAGGTGACACTCCTAAACATATGATGCATTCAACAATATTATACTTCGACAGATCATTAATTTGGACAGATCCATACATAACATTAATCTTAATTACTGTTACATTACTAAATTAGTGCCTAAGGATTTAGTTAAGTAACCCCTGAATAACCATGCATTTTTACTATACATATCCGTTACAACAGACTTCTCCTTAATCTATTTTGTTTTTTATATCACACATAACTTCATATACAACTCTACTAATTACTTTACTGACAACCTTGATTACCACTTGCAGACATTCTTTTAATATTAGTAATTTAAATCTAACATAATCTGATTAATTCTTTAATTCAAAGAAAAAGTATACAATAGACGCCGTGGAGATTTACAATTCCAATTATTACTCCTGTAGAATAATCTATACACTAATCTTCATCATAAATCCCGTAAAACTCTTCATAATTTCCTTTTTCTTTTAACCTTCTTTTATTTTATTTTATCTAAAAAATACAACTTCCAATTAATTTTTATAATTTAGCAAAATTATTGTCCTTGAATAAAGCATATACCTAGGCAAAGAACAAGAAAGAAATTGACTCCAATCCAATCGAGAAAACTCTTACAATGATTAATAGCCCACCAATATTCATGTCTCTTTCTAAGGATTTAATTCACCAAAAAAAGATAAATCTTTTAACACTAGTCAATTATTAGGCAAAAACTTGTGTATCCTAGGTGTACGAATCTTAAATCCGTGCCCTCAGATCCGACCCGACGCGTGGGCAGCCTCCAAGTCGGGCCCATAGTAAATCTGGTGTGCGCTCACGCACACCTGATTCCGTAGTTAATGATTCAGTGATAGATATTACATGTATACCCTATAGGTTAATACCATATAGGTATTACACTTATATTTCTTAAGATTCAATGATAGATATCATGTGTTTACACTACTAGAAATCACTCAAATTCCAACGGAACAATTCCGTTGGAATTTTGTGAAATACCGTTGGAATTTTATAAAATTTTGTTGGAATTCTTAATTCCAACGGAAATTCCAATGGAAGTGGACTGTCAGAAAAATGGGCGTTGGAATTTAAATTCCGACGGAAAAACGATTCCAACGGTACTTTTCCGTTGGAATATACAATCACAAAAAAAAATTCAACATTATTCCAACGGAATTTCCAACGGCGTTGAATTCCGTTGGAAATTTCGTTGGAAATTCTATTGGAAATTATAAAAATTCCAACGGAATTTCCAACAGCATTGAATTCCGTTGGAAATTTTGTTGGAAATTCCAACGGTTATTATTTCCGTTGGAATTTCTGTTGGAATTTGATTGTTTTCTAGTAGTGTTACTTTATAAGTATTACATGTTTACCTTATAGGTATTACACTTATATTCCTTTAGATTTAATGATAGATATCATATGTTTACTCTATAGGTATTACAAGTATATCCTGTAGGTATTACAAACTTACTCAACAAAATTATTGATTTTTTGTTCTATATAATAAGTATTACATGTACACTCTTCTCAATAAAGGTATTGACTGTTTGTTCTATATGTATTACATGTATATTCTTAAGGTATCATGTTTTCATTCAATAAAGATATGAATTTGACTGTTTGTTCTATATGTATTACATGTATACTCTTAAGGTATCATGTGTTCATTCAATAAAGGTATGAATTATTTGTTCGAACGTTTGTTCTATAGGTATCACATGTATATTATATAAGTATTACATATGTACTCTATAGGTATTACATTAGTTTATAGTGAGTTTAAAATTTCTAAATTCCAAAACAGCGATTTATATCATATTCTTCCTCATTTTTTTCTGTAAAATTTATAGAATTGCTGAATTCATATAAATTATTATCACAGAAGCATTGTGCAAAGAAACCATAGAGTAAATCTATTCAATTTGATCAATTAAACAAATCTAATCCATTTAACCAATTAAACATATTTTGCAAACCAAATCCTTCCATAACTTAATCAATGCAAAGAGTGAATCAGAGGCTTATTCATCGGAGAAGAAGAACACAACAAAAAAGAAGAAGAAGAACGCAGCAGAGACGCAACAGACAACAGAGAAGAAAAGAGAAGAAGGCGGAGAAGAAGAAAAACGTAGCAGAGACGCAACATAGAAGAAGAACGCAGCGGAGAAGAAAAGATAAGAAGGTGGAGAAGAAGAAGAACGTAGTAGAGACGCAACGGAGAAGAAGAATGCAGTGGAGAAGAAGAGAGAAGAAGTCGTCGCGCCGCTCGAGGGAGAGAAGAAGTCATTGCAGTGCGAGAAGGAGAGAAGAAGAAAGAAGAAATCACCGCCACCTAGTAAAGCGTCGTGGAGAAGAGAGAAAAAGAGGGTGTGTCGTGAAGAATTGTGAAGAATGGAGAAGAGGAGGCTAGGGCACACAGATACAGATGAAGAACAAATAAAAAAAAATAAAAATATATATATGGATATTGAATGAGTTATGAACACCCAAGTCCTTCTCCAATTATTAAACTGGCTAACACCCTTACCCACTACACTACAATTTTTATTTGTGAATAAATTTGATCAAGAAGGATTACCTATGATCTATCTCTCCTCTTGGTTGACTCCCTTTTTATCTGCTTATCAAAAGCTACCTATTTCCTGATCTCTCTCTTTCTCTTATTTTTCTTTTGTAGGTTTACCAATTATTTATGAGTCTAAGTTTTGAGATTCCCAATCACTTAGAAGTTTCAAAGCAACGTGGACTCCATAAAATCCTCAACAACTTATCTCAACTCTCCTTATCTAAACTAGTTAGTTTGGATCCCACAATCATATATCTAATCTAATATCTCATGTAAATTCTACTCATTATTTAAATCTACTAATTATTTAAGAGTCCTAATCACATAAGGTATAGTATTTAAATCATCACATAATCAATCTCGATATAAATTATTATAAAATCATGATAAAAAAATAGATAGATAACTTATCATCCACATAAGAAATCTTTAATTAGGAATTTGGGTATTACATAATTCAAGTCTCTTCTTCCACTATTTATAGATGTAAAAATATGCCCTTTGGATGAGACACATTTCTTGACATGTGAATGCTCTAGCTTCCTTAATGTATTAGACGAGCATTAATTATTTTGAAGTTTGCAGTTGCACTGAATGAATTCTTCATTTTATATAGTTCCATTAAAATCAGCTTGTACTAAGTTGCAAGTTTTGCAATCTTGTCAGGCCAAGTGAAAATAATGCATTGGTCCATAGTAATGTTGTCTTCACTTTTTCTCAATTTGCTATAATATTATCCGTTAAGGTGACTGCATTTGAGATTGATTCAGTCTGTCTATTGTAACTTGCAACTTGCAATATGCAGCGCTGTTTTTTCTTTTTTTATTGTATAAACTTTATAATCTTCTTCCTTAGACTTCTACTTGAATAATACTCAATTTTAATCTAATTTTCACTTCAACAATGTGAAAAAAATCGGGTATCATAAAGTCTAATTACACTAGTGTTTTGTCTCATCAATATTCTAACTTTTTTTGTATAATGTTTTTTTTCTTGTAAACATTAAATATTAAAGATTTTAGGGATCCTAAAATTTTCTTTTCAATTATAATATAAATAACTCAAATCAAAATTTCTCTATAATTCCTATGATTTAATGTAAAAATTATTTCAGTTTCATTATTTAAATTGCTAAAAACTAATGTGCACCAAAGACATGAGTCATAATTAGATTCGTGCCCCCAATCCGACCCTGCGCAAGGGCCACCTATCAAAATTATGAGTACAAAACAAAATTTGAAATTCTAAATTAAATAATTATAAATTTGATATATCATATATCAAAACAAAATTTTAAATGAAAAAATATTTAATTTAAGAATGATGATTTTGATGGAATAGAGTAAAAAAGACAAAAAAAAACTACCCTAGCCTACCCTCTCATAGGCTATGGTCCAATCTAGTGGACCCCACAATTCTTGAAATTATAATGTTTTTAATTTTTTTGATTTTTTTTAAATCTATATCTATATTATACTAAAAGCAAGCAAGTTGGAGAAAATTACTAATTTGCCACTTTTCCTCCTAAAAATGTCACATCAATTTGATGATGTGTAAAATAATTTCTTTTTCTTTTAATTTTTCAAGATTTCATTTTAATATTCTAAATTAATTGAATAATTTTAAATTACATGTCTTTCTTTTTTATTTTAATATATATTTTGTGATAAAATATTTAATAGAATTTTTGAAATCCATGTACTTAAACATAAATGTTTAAGATAATATAAATATGTAAAAGTTTATGAAGTTAGAAGTTAAACGAAAGTATTTTATGTTAGAAGTATATACTACGTAATGTGTAATGTAAGAAGAAAGTATAAGCATTCGATGTTTTTTAATATTACAATATACATAAAAGAATATGAAAAATGTAATTATGTAAATTCATTTCTATACTATATCTAAAATGACAATAGTTGGTGATTATTACCAATTTTCATTCAATTGCAAAACTATTAACCAATAGGAAAAAAGGGAAAAAAACAAACTAAAAAAATCGAAAAACTTTTGAGTATCTTATTGGACAAATACCTAAAAATTATTGGACAATTTGAGTAATATTTTTTAATTTCATTTTGATTTTCTAAATTAATTTTATAATTTTGAATCAAGCTTCTATATCAAGCCACTAAAATTAGACTTCATCTATAAGTCATTGTCCTACCTCTATATAAGCAATGCATGAATGAAGATGGAGATCTCACTAAATGAGGATGAACTAACTTATTGAAATGAAGGTTTAAAATATCAAAACAAAAAGAAAAATAATGGAGCTTGAAATATCAAAAGAAGAAGAAGATTAGTGATGAAAACAAGATGAAAAATTGAGGTGAAAATCATTTTCACATTTAAGCAATGTATATATATATATATATATATATATATACCTACTCACTTAATGCGAATGAACTAACTAGATGAAATGGAGGTTAGAAATATTAAAAGAAGAAAAAAAGTTGATGATGAAAATAAGAAGAAAAATTGAGATGGAAGTTATTGTATACAAGCAATGTATATATAATAACTCTTATTTAATAAGGATGAACTAGCATCAATTGAAGGTTATAATTATTAAAAGAGGAAAAAAAATAGTGATGGAAATAAGAAGAAAAATCAATATGAAAATCATTATACTATATAAGCAATTCATATATATCCACTCTCACTTAATGAGAATGAGCTAGCATAAAATGAAGGTCAGAAATATCAAAGAAAAAAATCGAGATGGAAGCTTTTTCAGATATAATGAGATATTGTCAATACTAATTTGATTGTCATCTTGATTATTCAAATCCATTAATAAGTAATTGCATTACAAAAAAATAAAAAAACCATTTAATATTATAACAATATAGATTACAAAAAACATTAAAAAAAGATTTAACATTTTAGATACATTATAAATTACACTACATTATTAACAATAAAAATT
Source organism: Scutellaria baicalensis (assembly GCA_005771605.1). Taxonomy (NCBI): domain Eukaryota; kingdom Viridiplantae; phylum Streptophyta; class Magnoliopsida; order Lamiales; family Lamiaceae; genus Scutellaria; species Scutellaria baicalensis. The sequence continues at coordinate 30,889,938 of CM016722.1, read as the reverse complement.
ATTAGATTATATAATAAGGCGCGCATCACGCTGGTGCACTACTAGTTATACTAAAAGCAAGCAAGTTAGAGAAAATTTCTAATTTGCCACTTTCCCTCCTAAAAATGTCACATCAATTGATGATGTGTAAAATAATTTCCTTTTCTTTTAATTTTTCAAGATTTCATTTTAATTTTCAAAATTAATTTAATAATTTTAAATTATATGACTTTCTTAATAAACTATCAAATATTATAATAAAAAATAAAAGAAAAATATATATAATTTTTGATTAATAATACATTATAATGAAAGAGAGAGAAAAATTATCTTTTTTATGTATTTATATTACGCATACTATTAAATTTTTGTTTAAATAATTATAAATTATAAAAGATCACTTAAGTTAAATGTTTATAAAGTAAATAAAATCTATTTAATATAATTTATTGTAGAAAATTTGTTTTTTCATATTAACATACTCACGTGTCTTCTTTTTGAAACGTCTTTTTTATTTTAATATGTATTTTGTGATAAAATATGTAATAGAATTTTTGAAATTCATGTAATTAAACATAAGTGTTTAAGATAATATAAATATGTAAAAATTTTATGAATTTAGAAGTTAATACGAAAGTATTTTATGTTAGAAGTATATACTACTTAATGTGTAATGTAAGAAGAAAGTATAAGCATTCTATATTTTTTAATATTACAATATACATAAAAGAATATGAAAAATGTAATTATGTAAATTCATTTCTATACTATATCTAAAATGACAATAGTTGGTGATTATTACCAATTGTTATTCAATTGCAAAACTATTAGCCAATAGGAAAAAAGGGAAAAAGCAAACTAAAAATATAGAAAAACTTTTAAGTATCTTATTGGATAAGCTCCTAAAAATTTATTGGACAGTTTGAGTAATTTTTTTTAATTTCATTTTGATTTTCTAAATTAATTTAATAATTTTGAATCAAGCTTCCATATTAAGCCATTAGAATTAGACTTCATCTACAAGCCATTGTCCTACCTCTATATAAGCAATGCATGAACGAAGATGGAAGTCTCACTAAATGAGGATGAACTAGCTTATTGAATATCAAAACAAAAAGAAAAAAAATGGAGCTTGAAGTATCAAAAGAAGAAGAAAAATAATGATGGAAATAAGATGAAAAATTGAGTTGAAAATCATTTTCGCATTTAAGCAATGTATGTATATATACCTACTCACTTAATGAGAATGAACTAGATGAAATGAAGGTTAGAAATATCAAAAAAAGAAAAAAAAATTGGTGATGAAAATAAGAAGAAAAATTGAAATGGAAGTTATTGTATACAAGCAATGTATATATAATAACTCTTATTTAATTAGGATGAACTAGCATTAAAATGAATCAAATGAAGGTTAGAATTATCAAAAGAAAAAAAATAGTGATGGAAATAAAAAGAAAAATCAATACGAAAACCATCATACTATATAAGCAATTCATATATATCCACTCTCACTTAATGAGAATGAGCTAGCATAAAATGGAGGTTAGAAATATCAAAGAAAAAAAAATCGAGATGGAAGTTTTTTCAGATATAACGAGATATTACCAATACTGATTTGATTGTCATCTTGATTATCCAAATCCATTGATAAGTAATTCTATTACAAAAATAAAAAAAAAATCATTTGGCGTTATAACAATATAGATTATAAAAAACATTAAAAAAAGATTTAACATTTTAGATACAGTATAAATTACACTATATTATCAACAATAAAATAATTAGATTATATAACAAGGCGCGCATCGCGCGGGTGCACTGCTAGTTCTTGTAACAACTTTCTTTTCATATATAGTATGTCAATTTGAGAGGGAATATGATCCGAGTATGTCCTGATTGAGAGGAATTTTATTCATCTAAAGATTTAAAGTTCTTCTATAGTACAATATACATTAGTTATTTCAACCATCAGATCTTTAATCATTACATTCTAACCCTTTATTTTCATTTTAACACTTTTACATGCCTTCAAAACTTACTGCACTAAAACTCAAAGATTACCCCCCCCCCCCCCCCAAAAATAGTCTGATATCACAACAATGTAATATATATCTACCTTCTTCAATTATTGTATTTAGCAGCCAATAGCAACCATAAAACCACAATCAAATCCTCTCGTATTATGCAACGTGAGATGACAAACCATTTGAAATTCATATTTGATATGTTTATTGTAAAAACTGAATGAGTTAGAATTTGAATAAACAAAACTGTCCTAACTATTAGGAAATTAAAGTGCCACATTTTTGTAATAAATAGTGTACTTAGATTGTGTTAGAAAAACTTCTACTGCAACTTATTGCTGCGAGCTGTAAGAATCAACTCTGAAATCATGTAAGTATAGTTTAATAAAGAAACACTAGATCTAATCTTCACCTTAAAAGTTGAAACTCTTGAATGAAGTCAAAAATGAATGAAATATATATATATATATCATTTGTCACATCATGTCATGTGAGTCACATATTCTTTGTCATAGTCATCCAAAATAAAAGAAAACTAGTTTAATATCTATCTCCTACTTTGGTAACCTTTATTAACTAATTTGATTGAATTTAAGGCTCTAAAATTTTAAAAAAATTAAAATTAGACCTATTTGGATGAGGCTAATTTGAAAATTACAGAATGTGAAATATTTGATGAGGATCAAAACAGAATTAAGAAAAAGTTGATGGAAGGTAATTAAAACAAGGGTTAAAAATATTCTCCTCCTAACTATATCCGATTTACACTTTTTGATATATCTTTTGAATGTTGAATTATGTCGTATGAACTTTAAATTTAATGCATGTTACAGAATTGAACAAATCACAACAATACATGTGTCCTAAATCAATAAAATCAGGTATAGTTGGGAAGATAAATTGTTTTTAACACATGTTTGGATTGGGGCGGAGATGAATTTTGTGAGTCTGAATTTGGGATTTGAAAAAAGATGAATTTTAATAATTTTTCGTTTGTATTAAAATTTTATAGGGCAAAATTATTGTTAAAATGTCATTGTTACATTGAAAATTGTAAAAAAAAAAATAAAAAAGATGTTTTATACTGGAAATTGTAGAAAAAGTAAAAAATGACACTTTTATTGAGAATTGTTAAAAATTAGGTAAAATAGAATAAGATTGAAGGATTTTGTAAATCTCGATTCAAATATAGACTAGATTGGACTAAGACGGTCCCAAATTTGGATGGGGCAGTGTCGGTACAAACATTATCTACCATTTCCCACCTCCTTCCTTATTGTTCCACAACTCTCTCTCTCCACATTAATTATTATTTGTCTTATAAAATCAAAAGAATTTCTTTGCTTTCCTTTCTGCGGACGTACTTCCCCATTTTTTATTCCCTTTTCTTTACAACTTATTACTACGTAACAAATTGTTTTCTAACATAAAAAATTTAGTATAATACTAATATGGTAGAAGATCTCGATTTTAAAATTTTAAACTATGGAAAAGTTAAAAATAATTATTATCCTATAATATTTGATTCTAAATCTAATTAAATTAAAGATCCATCATAAATTATTTTAACCAAAAATCAAGCCCTAATTCATCTTAGTTTCATATTAGGCTTCCTAAATTCTTCCTTAAAGAAAGAAGCATAACGAGAAGTTTGATATTACCTAAATTCATCCTAAATATACTCGAAAATGAAGGAAATAAACTTGATAAGTGATTTGAAAAATAAAATAAAAGAGAAAGAACACACTCCTTTTCATCGTGTATTTATTTATAAGAGACGTGTGTTCTAACAAAACTCTCATGTTAAGATGCATTGGCCCCCAATCTTTATGGACTAGCTTTAAATTGAATGTTTAGGAAATTGGCTAAGTGTCCAATTAAGGTACAAAAATATAAAATCATAACTTTCATAAGGAAAAATCACTAATAATTTTTTTATTATTAATTAACTACATCACTACCCCTAAAATAATTTTGTCCTCAAAATTAAGAATTTACCAAAAGTAGGGAAATTTGGGTACTTTGTCCGAAATTAGTCCCATCATTCCCGTATCATTTTGTCCTCATCGTGATGACTCCATTACACTTTATTTAAAGTGATCTCTTGATTTCTTAACTTATGCACCTTACTATTAAAGATAATTTCAATAAACTCTTCAATGTTCCATTGTTGCATAGTTGATTATATGACTTGAAACTTGCACATACTTTCTCAACATCGACACATGAAAAATATTGTAAACTACTGCAAACTACGGTGGTAAGGCCAAACGATATGACTCTCCCACTAGCTCCAAGATTTTGAATGGTCCACCAAATTTCGATCTCAACTTTCCTCTTTTCTCGAAACTAACAACTCCTTTGGTAAGCTCCACCTTAAGAAATACATTATCTCCTACTTTTGATGCTCAGTTCCTTCATTCAAACATTTGCACAAAGACTTCTATATGTCTTTATTCTTTCTTGGATCTTTTGTATGACTTCAACAGTTTGCCCTACTAGTTCATGACCCACCATTCTTCTTTCTTAAACATCGTTCAAATATGGCGGTGATCTACACTTCTCCTATATATCACTTCGTAAGGAGCCACTACAATAGAAGATTGAAAATTATTGGTCCCAAGTGGCAGTAGGCTTAGGGGGGGAGGTGAATAAGCCTACTCAATTTTTCAAACTTTTTCTCCCTAAGGACGTAAGTCCAGAAGCAGTAACCTTTTGGGAGGTTACTTCGAAGTTATCAGAGTTATATTGCGAAATCTTTCTTCTATTGAAAACACAAGTATATAATATGTGCATCTGATATAGGATATGCAGTTAGAAAGGTAAGCACAAACATACGCATAAATATACAGAGGTTCGAAGGTGGAGTAATCCTTCTACATCCTCTCTGCCTCTTCTGAAGAGGGAACATTGTTAATCTCGTTGATTTACACATACCTATCTATTACAACACAGACTTAATAAGTGAGTAGCAAGCCCACTCTAGGGATGACAGTGGGGCGGGGAATCCCCGTTCCCCACGGGGATCCGCCTCGAACGGGGCGGGGATTCCCCGAAATATACCCCCGCGGGGGCGGGGACGGGGATCATACTCCCCGCCCCATTCCCCGCGGGGCCCGCCAATTTATATATATATATTAATATATTTTAATTAAATTATTATAAAATAAATAATATATTTTTATATACACATTAATAATAATACAAAGCCCTCGTTTCTCATCCTCTTCTAAATGCATTAAGTATTGAAAAAATTAATGAAAATGTAATAATATAATTTATCATTGTACTTTTAAGATTGTATAATTAAATAATATACTATATTTTATACAAATTGGATAATTTTTTGGTGATTTTGTTGACATTTTAGTTATATGTAATTTGTGGATTATTTTTATATATTAAAATATTATTTTTTTATACATTAAAAAAATTAAATAAAAAAATATTTTGTGGGTGGGGAATCCCCGAGGGGAACGGGGATCCCCACGAGGTGGGGATGGGGACGGGGAGGAAATTTTCCCCACCAGGAAAAAAATTTCCCCGCGAAGTTGGTGGGGACGGGGATGGGGATTGCTCCCTCGGCCCCGCCCCGTTGCCATCCCTAGCCCACTCACAGTTGATTGCCTACTCTCCTAACTGACTCACACAGGATCCTACCTGACCCACTCAGGATCCTTACTTTCTTCTTCAGAAAGTGAACAGCTTATCAGAACCCTAGTCCTAGTACTAAGCACTCCGAGACAGTCTTTAAAAGGTTTGTCTTCTTCTTAAACTGGATGCAGCAAGCTTCGGCTTCTTTTACAGGTTGCTCTGCTGTAGCTTGCTGCAAGACTGAACGACTGAGTAATCTTGCGTTTCTGGGGTTTAGAGTGTTTGAACTTTCTTCTCTTCTTTTGATCTTCTATACACTCTATTCTCTTCTTTTCTTTTCTTTTTCTCTCTTCTTCTTTTTCTTCTTCTTCATTCCCCCTCTTCTCTCTTTTTAACTTACTCTCTTTAGTCTTCTATTTATAGATGTAGGAAATCTACCCGTTGAAGGTGGGTAGGTTTCCAACATTTAATGTGTCGTTTTCTCTTTGATACACGCCAACTTTTTATTTTTCACATGTCTTCGTTTGATTGGCTCCGTTCCTTTTCTCTCAACCGGTAACTTTTAACTTCCTTCTCATGCTTGCTTTGTAGCTTCCTTCTCGTGCTTGCTTTGGAGCTTCCTTCCCAGCCTTGTTCTGTCAGGTGGCTTGAAGCTTCTTTAGCTTGCTACTTTGCAGTATGCTTTGGCATGGTCTATTCCAAGTAGCTTCCTGTCAGGTAGCTTGAGTCTTAGGTAGCTTGCTGTTTTGCAGTCTGCTTTGACATGGTCTCTTCCAGGTAGCTTCCTGCAGTAAGCAGTATCCTTTTAGTTTACCGGATTCCTTCACCATTCTCTGTTGTATCTTCCTGCAGTAACCTTATCAGATAGATTATGCTGATACATTGAGGGTTACTTTTCTAAGGTTTTATCTCATCAAAACATACTCAAATATTTCCTAACAAAAACTATTGTTATACATGAACTCTACTAAAGGCAAACAATTCTCCCAATTGTTTCCCAAATCAAGTATGGTTGCTTGTAACAAGTCTTCCAATGTTTGTATAATCCTTTTTGATTGACCATCCGACCGTGGATGATAAGCATTTCTAAAGTTTAGCTTTGTACTCATAACTTCTTGTAGGGCTCCTAAAAACTTTGATGTATAACGAGGATTTCTCTTAGATATTATAAAAGTAGGTATCACATGCAGCTTGACAATTCCTCATATGTAAACATGCGTGGTGGTGATAGAAAATGTGCTGATTTTGTAAGTCAATCCACCACCACCCATATTGCATGATTCTCTCTATTTGTCCTTGGTAGACTCACGACGAAATCCATTATTGTATGTTTCCATTTCCATTAAAGAACTTCAAGCGACTTAAGCAATCAAGACGGTCTTTCATGCTCGGCTTTCAAGAAATGTATGTTTCCATTTCCATTAAATTTAGACATATCAACAAACTCTCCAATATCACTTTTTGTACTCCTCCATCAAAAAGCTTTTTTCAGTTGTTGTACATCTTTGTACCTCCCGGATATGCAGTATATGGTGTGCAATGAGCTTCCTGAAGAATTTCTTTCTTCAAGTTCTCATTCCCTGATACACACCATCTTCCTTCAAATATTATAAGACCATCGTCAGGACGAACGAACTCTCTTTCACTTCCAGCTGTTATTTGTTCCCTCAGTTTACACAAGAAACCATCTCGGCCTTGAGCTTCTTTAATTCTCTCTCTCAATGTGGGTTGTATTCTTAAAGTTGCCCAAATCAACCTTGCACTACATGGTGGTGTCACAATATCAAGATGCAGTTTTGCAAACTCCTTCACTAAAAGTTCTTGCGTTGTAGGCATACATGTCAATTCTCCTCTTAATTTTCGTCTTAAGACTTAAGCTACAACATTAGGTTTACCCGGATGATAATGAATAATACAGGTATAGTCCTTCACCAACTCTAGCCATCTTTTTTGTCTCATGTTCAACTTCTTCTATACATGTGAAATGATACTTCAAGCTTTTATGATTCATGTGTATCTCGCATTTTTCTCCATACAAGTAATGATGTCAGATCATCAATGCATGCACAATGATTGCTAACTCCAAATCGAGAGTAGGATAATTGGTTTCATGTGGTTTCAACTGCCCTAAAGCATAATCAATGACAATGTCATGTTACATTAGAATGCATTTCAATCCTTGTTTTGATGCATCACTGTAACACCTAAATAAAATTCAGCTCTAACTGAAATTCATAAGAATTTTAATAAATTAATTCAAAAAGTTGAGTTTTGTTTGTCCCAACAAGATTTAGATTAAGTACCAAAAAGTAATCTAAGTATAAGGTTCCCTTTAAAAGAGTTCGAAAAAGAGAAAAAAAAAAAAAAGGCAATATTGTAGCACCTTAAATTAATTCTCAATGTGAGTACTATTATTATGATCTTTTGGGCAGAGAAAATGAAATAAACTTTCACTAACTTAAGGTATAAATTAGTTTTAACCATCCATGAATTAAGTGTAGTATTAAATTTTATGGTCCAAATTTGATTGAAAAGGTTGGCCCAATAAATACAATTTGTTTAGTTAGGCTCGTTAGAATAATAATATGAGATCCAATACTTAAATTAAAGTAAAGCAAAGCCCAAACTCAAATTCATAATGAGTCACCCATTTCACCCTTTACTCTTGTGGTCGAGCCGGCGTGGTTGTGTTCACCGTGGCTCACCGTGGCGAGGTATGTGTGTGTCGTGTGTGTTGTATGTGTGCGTGTGTATTGTCGTAGTGGTTGGTCATCGGCGGCAACAAACCAACGGCAAAATGGAGAGGAACAGCAGGTGAGAAATATGGATGAAGCTCAAGAGTAAAGGATATAAGAAGTAGAGCACCGACGAAGTGCCATTATCAAAGGTGTGGGTAAATTCTTATATATGTGATTATATATGTGATTTATAAATTGTATGCTGAATATATATGAGTTTTTTTTTTTATATGTAAACTGAAATTGGTCGATTTTATGACGATATGTGTGTTATTGAGATATGGATGAATTACTGATGATTTCTATACGTTGAATGGTGAAAGTTGATTTATGACCGTTAAAGGATAAATGTTGTCTTGAAAGGTGAACTGTGAATGTTGAACGTTAAATGTTTAAATGTGAATTTCGTGGGGAATGATTGTGCATGTGCATGCGTATGAAGAGGTGGGATCCCAATGAGGTTAACTGGACTAAAACTCCAGATGAGGATGAACTGAACTAAAACTCCAAATGAGGATAAACTAGATTTAAAAACTCCAGAAGAGGTGATGGGTTTTTTTTTTTAAATTTGAAATGTGAAAGTGTATATGTGTCTCTGCTCCTACCTCCACTGAATGTTTTTTTTGTGAAAAAAAATTCAACTTAAAGTATTTAGGTGTGATATGCGAGCAATGAATGCTGATAGCCGATATTATCGAGGTTGCAGAAGATTTTAATAAAGGGTTCTATTTTATTAATTTCAAACATATGTATTTATTAAAATGCCCTTTTTATTGTTTTCTATGAAGTGCCCAAAAATTGGTTTGGAGGAACAAAAAATTTCATGTAAATCGCTTCCGTTGCATTCTCCAAATTTATATTTCATAACGATGTTTTCTTTAAAGAAACGGTGCAAGTTACAATCACTATAAATGACAAACTCTTCAATAAGATCGAGATTAGTCAAGACCGGTGTCATAATAAGTCTTCTCTTCAACTTTTGAAAACAATCTTCACACTTATCGTTCCAGATGAACTTCTTTTTTTTTTTTTTTTGTCAATTGCGTTATTGGAGCTGCTATTTTCGAGAACCCTTCGATAATAACTAACTAAACCCAAGAAACTATGTACTTCACTCGCACTAGTTGGTGTCTTCCAACCATTAACTGCCTCAGCTTTGTCAAGATCAACCTCAATTCCTTGTGTAGTAACATGTCCGAGAAAAGCCACACAATCCAACCAAAATTCACACTTCTTGAACTTCACATATAATTTTTCTTTTCGTAGTATTCCCAACACTATCCTCAAATGCTCCATGTTGAACCTTCTCTCTGGAGTATATCAAAATGTCATCTATGAGGACAATCACGAACTGATCTAAATATGGGTAAAAGGCTCGATTCATCGAATCCATGAAAATTGCAAGGGTGTTACTAAGTCCAAAAGGCATCACAACAAACTCATAATGACTATAATGAGTTCTAAAAGTAGTCTTTGCAACGTCTTCTTTCTTGATCTTTATTTGATGATAACCTGATCTCAAATGAATTTTCGAAAATACTCCAACTCTCTCAACTGACCAAAAAGGTCTTTTATTCGTGGAAGTGGATACTTGTTCTTTATTGTTAGTCAGTTCAGCTCTTTGTAATCAATACCTATTCTCAAAGTTTCATCATTTTTCTTTACGTATAATATTTGTGCTCCCCGTGGCGAAATGTTGGGTCTGATAAAACCCACATCCAACAACTCTTATAACTGAGTTTATACTCATGCAACTCTTTCGGTGTCATCTTGTAGGATGTCTTCGATATTGATGCTGCCCCAGGAATCAAATCTATAAAACTCCACTTATCAATCTGGAGGAATCCGAGGTAAAGGTCTCGCAAAAACATCAAAATAAACTCACATACTGTTGGCACATCGTCTATTGAGACAAAAAATATGCATTGTATAACATAAAGATATTAGTCATATTACATAAAGGTAATGGTTGTAACGCATAAATATATTACACTATTAACATAAATGTATTACCCTATTTTATTGAATTATAACAAAAGAACATTATGTGTATCATGTAAATGTACCAACCTCATAATATATTAGGGTTAATTACACTGATACCATCAAACTATTGGTGATTTTGCACATAAACAACTTAACTTTTTTTTTTTTTTGTTGCACTGATATATATATATATATATATATATATATATATAAACTATTTGGGAATGACACTTAAACCACTAAACTTTTTTTTTCTGGCTATTTTTTCACCGGATTCTGATACATGACATTCAGATGACATATTTTAAAGAGGTATTTTTTATGTTTATTGTGGTCTTTTACCGTTTTATCTCACTAAATAGATTATTTGGACAATGATATATTCTTAAGAAGTATTTTTTATTCATATTAAGGTCTTGTGTGTGTCACATACCAGAATCCGATGAAAAATGGTCGGAAAAAAAGTTTTGGGATTTAAATGTCAATCCCGAATAATATATATATATATATATATCAATGCAACAAAAAAATTTCGATAGCTAATAGTTTGATGGTATTAGTGCAATTAACCCAATGTATAAATGTATTTGTGCATTTTCTTAAAGGTGTTACCTCAATTTACTTTAAGAAATGATTCTTTTTACCTTATTGAAATATAGTCTTATCACATAAAAGTATTAATGTTATTGCATATGTAAAGATAGGCAAAAACTTATATGTCCCTAGAGCACATAAGGGTACAGATCTAGGTGTTATATACATGCTCTTCAAGTATTATATATATACTATATATGTGTTATGTTTATTGGCGTTATAAATATACCCTACAGGTGTCATATGTATATAAGAGTATTCATGTGATACCTGAAGAGTATATATATGATACCTGTAGAATATATATTTAACACCATATGATGATTAATTTGAGGGCACATGCCCCTGGGGCACACAAGTGTCACTCGTAAAGATATGAGTTGTACAACATAAAATGTATTACTTCAATATTTGCATGAAGCTACTACTTTTACGAAAATATAACATAGATGTATTGCTTGTATCACATAAATATGTTAACCAATATAGCATAAAGGTATTACTAAATTTACTTACAATTATTACCTTATAAATAATTTTATTAATTACATATTAATTGTGTTACATAAAAGTAATAATTGTATCACATAAATATTTTACCTTATTTGCTGATATATAACATAGTGGTATTATTAGCATAACTATAATTTATGATTCGAGATATGGCTATGCATGCATCACGGAATGGAGAGGATGTGTCAAAAGTGCTTAGAGACAGACAGACAGACCCGGTCGAGCTCCTAGAAATTCTTGTATTCCATTAAACGTGGTTTACTGTTTCAATTTCAGAGTTGACATTCGAAGAACAATTCCAATTTCCTAAATGGTGATGATACATTGTGTGAGACGAGTCACCCCACAATCAAAATCCAACAATTCACATCGTTTGTGGATGATGATGCGACTACGTCTTATGGTAACTATCCGTGACAGCATCTCAGATGAATTTTTGTGGACAAACAAAAGTTGAAACTCCTAAATGGTAACATATGAATGGTGTTCAACATGTTATAAAAAAGAATTCTGGATGTAACATTTGAAGAAAAACATAAGATTTGAATGGTATTGATTTTGCTGGAAATTTGATGACATGTGAAGACCACAATTTACAAATTGTTTTGGGCATTGCAAGATTTGGTGTCAATAATTTCCTAAGACGAATTCTATTGAAGAATCCCAGCAAGAAAAAAAAAAGATGTATTTTAGAATCAATAGACTAAAGACCAATGAATTATCCAATCACTTATGAACAATGGCTACATCTCTTAACAACTAATTGCTACAAAATTACCAAATTATATACCTCAAACACCCACACTAATTATCAAAATTTTGTTTCATTTATTAACATCCAGTAAAACATGAATGTTGATGGTCTTAAATAAAATTGAGTCAAGCCATATTAATTGTATGATCAAATCTTGCAACTTGCTACCACATATGTAGGCAAATACAGCGGCCTTATTTTATTTTTCGTTGGAAAAGGGCTGCTCTCACACATTCCAAAAATACCCAATATTTTATGCTGAATTAGCTGCCTTTTTGGATTTAATGGAACAATAAAATAGTCTTCTTAAACTATTAATTGTTCTTTGTGATCATCTATATTTAGTATTCTATTTACATCATCATGATCAATGTATGTGGAAATTTGAGTTTCAAATATCTGTAATTTCAAACCCCAACCCATATAAACTTAAAACTCTGTATTACTATTAGCCCAATGCCAATCCAAGCAACCAAAATTCAGCCAAGAGAATTAAGGCATTCAAATTCACCACCCCCTACTACATATAGCAATTATCAATGAAGGAAAGAAGAAATAGAGTAGATGCCTAAACTATAACACATAACTTATATCACTTTAGAATCTACAACAAATATACATGACATCAAGACGAAGGGATATGAATCTGATGTGCGGATGTGAATCAGGGATCATCATTTGATACACTGAGCTTAGTTTCTTACAGCTTCCCAGTCACTCGCTAAATTTCAGGTTTTTTTTGAAGAACCTGATTGAACGTAATCTTGTCGAATGTGATGTGTATGATATGGAAACCCCAGCTGAATCCTGCACATATGACGTAGGTCCTTTGAATGAGAGAACTAAAACATATGCAAAAAGGCATCTTCTCAAACAGAAAAAGATTTCTGGAAAATTCATATGCATAGATGTAGAGCAATATGCAATATGACCACAGGCAACATAATGCAATCTCAAATTTCAAGCCATTAAGATGAGGCCTTCAGCTAAAACACAGTCATGATCTCATTTGTAGTTGTAATTTACCTAGTTTATTAATGATTCACTTCTTAGCATGACACTATTGTTCCTTCTAAGTCGTAGAGACCCACAGAAGTTGTAACTAATATTCATCTGCCCAGAAACCTAGAAAAAGGGAACTTGAGTATTTGAAGATAACTTCATAACTCTTTGGTGAATATGCTGGATTTTTTCAAGTGTAGTAATTACTCTATCAGAAATACACTGCAATCTGAAAGACGTTACTGAAGCATCGCGCAATAGAAACTCAATCCACCCAGGTAGACAGTTAAAAAGATGATGAGCTTGGCGTCTTAACTTATTTTACTCAGAAGTGGCATATGCACAAACAAGATAAGACTTAATAGATTAGAAACATGAAATGACTTGAAAATACAGTTATCTTCTTTCACATTAGAAAGCCAATGCAAACGCACAAAATAAATCCCATTGATGGGAGAATAAGGTCAAGGGGCCAACCCCACCCACTTAACCTCAAATGCATGAAAGTAAAAGACCTGAAATACCACACAAACATGTAGAGCTAGATTCTCCAACATGAAAATACTTCTCAACATATACTTGCAAATGCTTACCCTGGTTAAAAAAATGTATTTACTTGCTAGATTTGACTCTTTGATGAAACAAATATCATAACAGTTGTATATGATATTGATGTATGAGCAAACTAAGAATGTTAACCTTTAGAAGTGTAAAGACTTGCGGGCATACTACTTTCCATATTCAGGCAAATGTTGCTTTACTACCACTTGCTGCTACTTCTATATAGATTATGCTAAAGGAATTTTTAAAGGGATTTTTTTATATAAAATATTCAATTATGTTATTTCATTAATGTGTATCAATGCATATCATTTTTTAAAGAATGTAAAGGGTATAATAGTCAATACACAAGCCATAAAATGAAAAAAAAACGGGTGAGTGTATACCAGTTTTGTCAAGTTTAACCGTTTTGGGGATTTCGTGCAAACTTATCTATATAATAGAGGGGGAAGCGATACAAAATTTCCAAATCACAAGTGGGTCCATAAAAATTGACTCCACAAAAAATACATGAAAGTGAGATACTTGAGTTTATCAAACTTCAAAATCAGGCATTGGACTTAATATAAATTACCTATCTTGGGATCTCTCTGTCGAAACATTAATATCGAGTTCTAAGAGGAAATCCCTCCACATTTCCCGAGCAAATATTAGGGTGAAATATTTATCGATTAAAACCAAAGAAAGAAAGTAATATTACCTTAGAAGCGCCTTGATTTCTGTTGTGGAGGGTATCCAGGCATCCCCATTCCAGGGTCTTTCCTTCTCATCTATAATAAAACAATAGACTGCAAAGTTACTAAAGGAATGAAAACAACCACATGCATTCAGCAACATTAACATCTACACAAACCTGCTGCTGTTGGTGAGCCTGCGTACCAACACCGCGTTGCATTGGTATGCCACCAGGATTTACTCCAGCGCCCATACCAGCCTGAGAAGCAAGATTGTAAGCTGGGATTCCAGGAGGAGGTTGCATCCGTTGCATGCCAACCATGCCCATCGGCCGAGGCATAGATCTATTTTGCATTACGTGAGGGCCTGTCATGGCCCCAGGCATAGAATTTCCAGATGACGCCTAATAATAGCCAACCACAATAAAGTATCCATCAGACAAGGCAATCTGAAAAAATTGTCATGAAAATGTAGATCATAATTTTTCTGGCACATGCAGTAACTCATGGTTAGATAGGACAAACTTACTAAATTTGACTTTTTTTGGTACATTACATCCTTACAGGATGATTAATTTCCAATTAATTGTCTCCTTAAATGTTCCTATATGAAGCTCAAATTTTTCTTAATCATCCTAATTTCGTTCGATTTTTAATATTATATCGTAATGAATCTTTTAAATCTATTTGAAAAGATTACTTAACAAAATAACTTTCTTATTACAATCATTTAAATTTTGGAATTCTACGCAAAGTAGAAAATCTAATAAAAAAAAGCATGCCACTCCACTCTCACTTATTGCTTTCAAATCCTTCAAACACAGGTAAGATACTATTTTACACACTCATTCACATTGTAAAATGTGATTAACGTTATCTGTTAAGAGTTTACAATATTTATTTCCCACTCTGATTCTAGCTTCCCAATAAGTACACAATCAAAAAAAAAAGGGAAAAAGGAGGATATATACTCACACCCTAGTCTCTAGGTCAGTGTGTAAGTTTGTGGCTTTAGAGTTATAAGTTGTTTAATTTTTTTATCTTATCTTGTAAGCTGCTAAAAGAGTTTTGTATTGCTTATAAATGCATTTTAAAGTGCTAAACTCTTTAAATAATTTTGCAACATATGTTGTATGCACTTTAGTAAACCATACATCTTCATTTAGACGGACCATTTAGAAAGACTATCACAGGACTTGGCTAGAAGCAGCCTATTATTAAGCAATCTTAAAAGGGGTCAATTAATCAATAGAATGTGGCAATCTAGCCACATCAACTTTTTTAAGTTCAAATGCACAAAATTGATGACGTGAAAATGTTACTAACAACAACGAAGTCTTCATTCCACTAAAGGCTGGCTACATGAATCATATCATACAATCAATTTAGTTCAGGATGAGACGTGCTCTCATCTAGATTTAAGAATAGCATGTCTGCAATAGTCTCTTTTTAAATCAATGTGTTTTTCTTTTCCCTTTTGCTGTTTTCCTTCTCCATTTAACATGAGTAAACAATCCTCTACTTTCAACTCGTCATACTGGAGCATCCAGATTATCACCATGAAAAATAAATAAAAATCTTACTCACTAGCCACTTAAATTCTTAAAAATTCTCATAAACAGTAATAAATGTAAAGTGTGTTGTCATATTCATTGCACCTAATATGTCAAAAATGGTCACAAAGATTACATCTCATTTGGAAATTGCAGTTCAACCAAGATTCCTTTTATCACACACTATCAAATAAGGATTCTTTAGTTCATCTATTAAATATTTATGTATCTCTTCAGAACAGAAAATTTTCACACTCTACTCTATTAAGTTTCTTTTGGAGCACATTAAACGCGCAACATCAATAAGAACAATCTATCCATAGGCGATTAATATGTAAAATGAACTTACTCATGTAAGGCTTTAAAGATAGTTTTACATTTAACTTCTCTGCTAAGGTGATAAACAGCTAAGGAGAAAAAGACAGAGTGCCCTTCTTAAAAAAAAAAAAAAAAGACTGAAAATGATAACTACAAAATAATCAGTCTTTGCAGGGACATAAAAAGGCTGCTGAGCTACCTACACATGTTAAATTTAACACAAATCCCCCAACAACTAGTTATTGCAGTTGACTTGATTCAAGAATAACAGGTAGCCACATACTACAATTAAATCTAAATTTATCAGAAATATAGTCGAGAGAGAGTTGTTGATCATGCAATAACTAGATATCCAAATTTGCACTTTGTTAAACATCTTAATAATTTCCACAAATTTTTGAAGGATCAATCCCATGCAGGTACAGAACCTTTATCTTGGCATCCACAACCCAATTTGTCATTAAGGTGTCTTCCACATCAGGTTTGGGGTTGTTTATACGTATGGTTCAAATAAACTTGCCTCAGTTAGCTGGAATGTGGATCACTAAATTGCTTAATAAGAATGAGAAAGCAATTCTATTCCTAGCAAGAAACATGATATTCCACGAGATATAATCTTTCATCTTATAAAATTATTTATATTTCTTTTAAGTACTGAGTAATGCAGTTCACAAAGGGCAAGGAAGAAATTTTCTAATCATGTGGTTAGATCAGGCCTCAGATAAACAGCACTAAGATAGTTTCGGAGCTGCTGCTACAGCAGGCCTACAGCAAAGGTGTCACTCTGTGAAATATGACTACACGGGTAACTTTTTCCAGGGCCAATACAACTGTTGTATTAGCTGATAGTCATCACCAGCATGAACTATTCAGCAGCATTAGCAGTAGCATTAACATTAAAGAAGCTTCCATTTAAACGTATCAACAAACCAAAACTTCAGTAAATATACCGGTTGAGAGGGCTGAAGGCTAATGGTTCCTTCAATATCAGTGCCTGTGTCCACTGGCCGAATTGGGTAATTCACAACTTTCTCTCCCGGTTGTGGTGGCACCAGTGCACTGAACAATTTAGTTATTAACAAATGTATTACTACACATTAACAAACGTAATTCTGAGGTTCCAAAAAACAAAAAGAGAGAGAGAGAGAGAGAGAGAGAGTACAACTACATACTTGCATCCCGGTAAAGGTTCCATGCGAAAATACCTGCAAATTGATGGCACAGAGAAAAATTTAACAGATTGCCAGGCTAATTTTGAAAATTGAAGACACTTTAGCACCACTGGGACATTAGTGTATAAAGAAACAGAGCAAATTTCATAGTTTCTTGGAGAAAACACAGGTCAATCACTTCACAGGATAACAAAAATATTGAAAGAGAATGAAAGGGGAGAGATTAAACCTACAGAAATAGCCATGCAACATCAGAGAAATATTTAAATAGTGAAACCCATAAATGTTTGAAATTTGACCATATATGATTCTAACTAATTGGTAATATGGAATTCAACAAATATATAGCCGGTTTACCACTGCCCAAGGTAATAACTTGTTCTATGGAACCTAACAACCACCATTACATCAAATTTTTTAGTAGATCCAGCAAGCACTACAATGAAAAAGTTGTGTAGAACCCATCAAGTTAAAATGTGGACACAGATTTTTCTGATATCAAGTTCTGAACCTTCTAACAGCAACGACATAAATCAGCAAGTTAAATACGTACTAAATGAAAATGGTAAATAGCTATATTTGAATTCAAATGTATTAATTGAACAACATGGACCTAATTCTCTTTAATTACTCTGAGTATTTAAACCAAAAAGTTTTAGGCAAAGTTTAAAGGTGCTTTTCTAATTAACCATCCTGCAGAAGCCAAGGCAGGCAACTCAACTTTGGAACTAAGTACAGAAATCACATAGAAACTCAAAGGAGTTGGGGATGCAAAGGAGTAAAACTCTGGAATAGCATCACTTAGCAGGCCAATGGTCATTAATCAAGAATGGGAATGAGCTCAATTAAAGGTCAGACAACTCAAGGAAGCTGCACACAAATGACACTGGGAATGTTTCAAGCATCAGACAGTTGAACACATCATTCGATCCAAACCTCTTTCTAAACCAAAACTAATGCAGAAGAGTCACAGACACAAGGAAGTAATGGCTTTTGTTCAACAGATTCATTGAACAAGTTCCTTAGTGTTGAAAAAAAGGTCACCTATTTAGCCACTCATAGAAAAAAGCAACCACTAATCCAACTTATAGTTAAGTCAATGTAAGAAGATCATCAAAATAGAGGCATATCAGAGACGATGAGGTTTGACAAGCTTGCAGAGAGGCAAAAGTCAATACATACTCATGCTCAAGCGCTTGTGTGGCTGTTATTCTTTTTCTAGGATCGTACCTGCAAATAAAACCAGCCATGGATTGCATGTAATTCAATTGATCTCAAGATTAAACACATAAAATGCAGTAGTTACTATAGAAAGGTGTTATTAAACCAATACTTCTAAACATAAAATATAAATAAACAAAAAATACATCAGTGCTGAAGAAAATCATTCGAATATCTATACTTAAAAAACAAGGACATTAAAATGTAAAGGCACTAAATATTAATGCCATACATACTAGAATGAATCAATCAAGCCGGAACAACTGTGATGATTGATTACTTTCCAAATGTTAGGGAAAGTAACATGTTACTCGATGAAATTTCAATCCTATTATAGTATCATTATTTCATTAATTTAGAGTTGCGAGCATAACTAAGCACATGCATTATTAGATAAAATTACTGGATCCTATGTTTGCATGAAGTAAATATTAGTCACATACTCGAGCATCTTGGAAAGGAGATCGTATGCTGGATTTTTTGGAGATAGATGAACTACACTGTAAAGTCCAGTATTATTGCTGCATCAATAGAAATAAAAGAAATAAGAAAATTTAGTTAATAACATACCATACAAATGAGAGGTGCTCCAGAACATTGACAGCAGTTAGCAGACAGCCTACTTAGAACTGACACAAGAAATAGCAAAGAAGAAAGAATATAACTAACTATGTATGCCCTTGAATGCGTTGCAAATCAGACTGCCAGTGTGGAAGATTCACAAGTGTTGGCCACTTTTCTTGCGTGGGATGACCTAAGTAATGCCACAAGTAACTATTACCAAAGTTCACATAAAATCTACAGAAGAAGAAATCATCATTGATATTCTCACCTAGAACCTTAAATATTTTGTCAAGTTGATCAAGCTGCATCATCAAAAGAAAAGTTAGAAAATATAGCTAGATAAACATCTGGATAAATGCTCAGTCATTTAATTAACAAAGGTTCCAGACAAGAAAAATATCATACCTGAAAGGGGTTTGGCGTCCCTTTTACTTCTTGACCTTGAAATAGCGGTTTTAGAGTGAGAAGCTCTGCGAAGATGCAGCCCACAGCCCACATGTCTTTTTCCATACATAGAATATCAATAATTAGCAGCTGAAATAAGTATATGAAGTTTCTTTTGCCATAAAAGAACAGGAATACGAGATGATGTGTTTAAAATGGTTTGCAATGACACCGAGAATAGGCCAAATAGATCTTACCAACAGCACTTGTATAGTGTTTAGCTCCAAGAAGTAACTCAGGTGCACGATACCAAATAGTCACTACAACCTGCAGTTCACATATTCAAAAGAGGAACTATCAATATATCAATCCAAACATGTATATAACCAGAATAATAATAATAATATTCTAGGCTAAAAATGCTAAAAATATAGATTTTTCCAATTTCGTCGTATATTCACTCTCAAATTTTAATGTTTTTGAAATAAAGCTCATCTATAGATTCGTTTAATGATTTCAATATAGATTCGTTTAATGATTTCAAATAATACTTACCCCATTTTCAGATAGAGGCTTTAAGGGGGCTTGGTAAATTCTTGCAAGGCCAAAATCAGCAATTTTTACCACTCCATGTTCTTCTCCATCACCCATTACCTGGTTATCAAAAGTTAACAACATAAAAGAAAGAGCTCAGATTCAGATCATCAACAGACAATTGCTAGAACATCAGGATTTTAGAATTATTACAAAGAGGGACAATAGCAACAGAAGAAAAACAAAATAAAAGTTTTTTACCAAGATATTTGAGGGTTTTAGATCCCGGTGAACAATCCAATTACTGCATAAAAAATTTATAGCAAGAGTTAACCAACGTTCATTTGAAACTTACTCAAGAACAGACCAAAAGTTGCACACGAAATTCTGGTTCCTCCAAGAATCAACAAAATCACTATGAAAAATTAAAGAATATAATATATGAAAGAGACTCTGGAGAACCATCACAACCCAACCCAACCCAAAAAAAAAAGACATCGACAAGGTTGTCTATTGATCACTATCAGGATGTTTGGATAGGATTTATTAGGAATCTGGAATTCAGGTTCTTGGGTCTTAGAAAATTAATAAATAGTAAGAATCATTGTTTGATGTAGATTTGAGATTATGTACTTCTACAGTAGATATCAGATCATGTCTGGAAAGTGGATGATATTGTGTTGTTATATTATATTTGCTTATGCTTTTCTAAATGTAAATAAAATTTAAAATTGAATAATGATTGTAGGATGGGAGAGAAAAGAGAGAGATGTTCTGTGTAGGGTGGGTGAAATAGGGTTTGCATAGATATATAGCGGTGGGATAGGGATTCAAAAAATATTGAGAATCCAAATCCTATCAAAATTGGAAATTTGGATTTGGAATCAGGATCTACGATTTCCAATCCTAGTCCAACATGTTCAAAATTTGGTGGTGGGGGTAAAAAGCCACCTGATGTATACACAATAAAAGGTGCAGTCATACCACAATCACTAGTAGATTTTTCTTTTGAACATTTTGTAACCTTCCTCTTTATCCATAGACACTCTCAATATAAAAGAAAGACAAAATTCCACTAAATAAATCTCGAACAACTCCTGTCAAGTGTCAAAACTACTCATGGAAACATTTTAATATTGAATCTTAAAAAGAAAAAAAACTAAAACCCTTTGTGTGGGATTGTAGAAAGGAGAATAATTGAACCTTGTCAAATTATCATGGTAAGTAGAGTTGACGAAAAAAAAACAAACTAACTTTTACACCTATGACAAAAGTAGGGTCCAAATGGAAACATTTCTATTGGTTAACTGATGAACATGTAAGTCATTGTCAGAATGTACTTGCATCCAGTTCTTTATGTGTTCCCAGTTCCCACTACCATTTTTCTCAATATTTAACTCCATCATCCTTGATAAATTTAACAATAAAGGTGAATCGGGTATGTACAATATCCCCATAGAACTAGAATTTTAGAGTACTACGTAAATTGATCAGAAAGGACAACGAACCTTTGAAAAACTATATAGATTAAAGAAAAGAGAATTAGAATCCTGTTTGGACAATGTCCATTGCATAAGTTCATGCCAACGTTCTTTACATTAAAAGAGTGTTAGAATCCACACTTTAATTTTAAAAAATGATACAAACTATGATTAAAATATGAAACTGAATATGCACAAAAAATTGAAGGCAACAACATTGGTGTAATCAAGAGATCAGTTCTAAATTCTTTACCGAAAAGGAGAATTCATTATAAAGATGGACAAATATGTAAACTTATAAATGGAGCAGTTCAAGTTCATCTCAATTCTATTCTAGATACACAACAAATTTCATAAAAAAAAAAAAGAATATTCTGAACAATGCCATTTAGGTAGAAATTAGACACAAGTTAGTACTTAGAAATTTTCATTTTCCTTTAGAACTAATTCACTGTGTCACCACCATGACCACCATCATCTCAATAGTGTTCCAATGAAAACCATATAACAGATTAGACATGGCTAAAATTATATGGAAAGTCAATAAAAAACTATTTTCTGAAAGCAAGTGTCTCCAGAGTTCCCTTTTAGTGTTGGGTGAAAATGATAAAGTACCATAGACTTTAGGAGGAACAGATGAATCAACATGAGAAGTACTCAATATTTATTAGGTGTCCACACCAGCAACCATTCATATTGCACACAATTTTGACTGTTCACATAACATAATATGTACAACCTGTGGAGGTAATTTAGACCATTAAGAAGCTGCCACAAAATGGACTTAATCGTGTACTGATTGATTGATTGGTTGACCTTGTCCCTGTGATGTCTGATGATTTCCTGGCACAATCCACAAGTGGTCAATCACTTTTTGCTATAGTCTGAGTGATCAAAACAAAAGGCAAGTGCATAATTTTTTGCTCATTGTTATCTCTCTATTCCTTTGGATGTGGTGGATGCTATTTTTCAGGTTGTTATTAAGGCATGATGCTCTAACTCATACCATGATTAGCTGTTTGCATTGTCTAGAGTAACATGTGAATTATTATACTGCAATCAGGCTCGCAAATCAAGATTAAGAAATGTACTCACATAAAGATCGTGCTCAGCATAGTCAAAAGCTAGATAAAGTGACATATCTGCATGATTGATGTGCACATTTGCAAGCTTGACCACATTTTCATGGGAAATCTCCCTAAGTAACTGCATAACAGCACAACTGCCATTAAATTCACAATACATGGAATCTAAACCTTAAAAGAAAGGAAGAAACAGGAATAGATATAGCCTAAGCAAATCCAAAAAATAAAAATGTGAGATTCAGAAATAAACATGTACACCCTTGATTGTACCATAGAAGAAACAAAAAATCGAGACTAAAAAAGAAGCATGCTCTCTTGGAATGGATTATTTGCTCAACACTAGGCTGTTACAAGAAACTTAAGTAAACAAAAGCAAGCCTCTGTTCTCACAACGTAAAACAAAGAGTTAATATAAGTTTTCTTTTTTTGTGTTGCTTAGTAGAGTCGGAGTGCTAAAATATATGCAAAACCATAAAATTGCCCCAGGATATATATTAAAGATATATGACCCCAAAAAACACGGTGAATAATCAGAATTTTACCCACCCAAATTTTTTGTTTTTTCAAGTTTCAATCTCCATAAATATCACTCAGACAATAATTCTTAAAATCTTTAGTCTTAGAAATTCACATTGCTACCCCAATCTTTGATCTAGTCCATACATCATCCCTTGATTCACGATACCTTTAAAAGAAATTAGATTCCATTTTAGCCATACTGACCGAGTTACCAACATAATGCATACAAAAAATCCTCTACAGCAGCTGCTCTCTTTTTCTAGGACAACGTCGAGAATCCAACAGGAAGATAGCTGTACATCAGTTTGGCAGAGTCCAAGAAGCCCAACTTGTTTAGCATCTAGAGTGAAACATACTAAGTGAAGGAGCAATGAAGAAAGATATAGCCATGAAGAACATAATGGTTTTTTAACTGAAAACACCAATTAGGGGAATTGCCAAAAATGAAAATCATAAATGGATAATTTCTGGAGTACCAATAGCAATGAAAAAATCTGAACCTTTGAAGTAAACAATAATTTCCATATCAGCTTTATAAATGGGAGAGCACAGAAGCGAAAGGACACAAAATAGATCTACAGAAGACAACCAAGAGAGAAAAAGAAACAAAGATCTAAAACCCATCTTCTAACATCCTCCACACAAAACACAATCTAGCACAAGCACAAAAGCCCCTAATTCTGAATCTCTAATTATAGTAGAATGAAAATTCCAGGAGATGGGATGCTCGAAAGAGGCAATACAGGACACAATGCGATCATATTTGCTTTCAATAACTGTACACCACAACAGATCATTTCGATATGGAATCCCCACCACCATTTCCTAACAAAGCCTTATTCTTGTTTCAAACGTTACAAACCCCCAAACCACCTAAATCTTCAAGAATAGCTACTAGAACCTATGGGGACGAGTAGGAGTTGGAATCCTCAACCAACCCATCCCACGTAGGGTTTCTCATCCTTTTCTCAAGCTCCACAAACAAGAATTATCATTCTACTGGACTTAAATGATCCATACCACCAAAACAGAGTGGAGGGGGGAAAGTCATATTTCCAATTCAAGCAATATATAATATACGAGGACATAGACAAAAATTACTGGAAAAGGCTAAAATAAGGGCATAAATAGATAAGACAAACAAACATATAAGCATGTGGAATTTCATAATTCACCATGATTTCGCGAATTGCAGTGGGAGAAACGCCGTCGCCATCTTTGGACTGCTTGAACTTCTTGATGGCTATGGATTTGGAGCGGTTGGACTTAATCTTGGCCAAGAAAACCAATCCATATGTGCCCTCCCCGATTTTGCCGATCACATCGTATTGCTCCAACCACTCCGGCTTGCTGCTGCTGTTACTGCTCGAATTGCTCACTCTTCCATCACCCATATATACCCCAACTGATTGTAGCAGAATCCGCTTTCTCCTAATGGTGGATTATGCTTCACCAGTTGAAACTGCCGCTAAAGATTCGATGCAATTACGAACCTGCAAACCATGGGAGACTTCTTCTGTTTAAGCTCGGGGGGAACTCTTTTCGTTTCTCTCTCTTCTGATTCTGAACCAGTGTGTGCAAAATTAATATAAAATGGGTGGGCCACCCTCATTTAACAAAATTCTTTTATCAAAATTAAATTAAATTAAATTATTATATTTATTATTATATATTTTGTGTTTTCTATTCTCACCCCATGGATTACTAAATCGGTTAAATTCAATTTTAGTCTATTTAAAAAGTCAATGTCCAATTTTCATCTACCATGAAAGCCGTTTTCACTTTTAGTCCAATTAAGTCAAAATTATCACTATTGGTCTATGTATCACTATTTAGTCCACCATGGAAGCGATTTTCAATTTTAGTCCAATTAAGCCAAAAATTGACCAAATAGTGATGATTTTTGGCTTAATTGGACTAAAATTGAAAACCGCTTTCATGTAGATGAAAATTGGACAGTAGTTTTTTTAATGAACTAAAATTGAATTTTTCTCATTACTAAACACCACATTATTAAATTAAAGTGAAATGAAATAATATAAGTAAAGACAAATATACCCTACTAATAAAAATATTATATATAAAATCAATTATTAAAGTTTATTTAACACACCCGCTCTCTGTTTTTACTATACACACCACATTCCATACACACTACTCATATATACAATCTCTTCTTATTTCCATCCTACAAACAAACAAAAACCTCCAATACTACCTATCCAACAACTTAGGAAAACCCACATTGGAACAAAAAACATTATTATGGAGCATGAAAGAGCACCTGAGTTAGGCAATGTAAGTCTTCAACCTTCGTTTTACCGTTTCATTTCTTGTTTGGTGTAAAAAGTTGTTTTTTGGAACAAATTCACAAAAATACGATCGGAAAATACAGGTAGAACATTTTGCAGAGTGTTCGACCACCACTGGTCGAACACATCTCAATGGGTACGACCAATAGTGATCGAATGTGGAGTGAGATTCTCGACCAGTAGTGGTCGAAACACTTTGAAATATGTTTAACTTGTACTGGTCGACGTGCTATATAATTGTCATTTCACCGTTTCATTTCTTGTTTTAGTGTTAAAAGTTGTTTTTGGAACAAAATTTCGTAAAACTACGATCAGAAAATACAGGTAGAACATTTTGAAGAGTGTTCGACCACTACTGGTCGAACACATCTCAATAGGTACGACCAAGTAGTTGTCGAACGTGAAGTGAGATTCTCAAGCAAGTAGTTGGTCGAACAACTTTGAATATGTTCAACTTGTACTGGTCGAACATGCTATATAATTGTTGTCTAGTGTGGTCGAACAACGTGTATATTTTTCGCAAGTATTGGTTTGAACAGTAGGTTTTTGGCCTATAATTGTTGAACATATATAATATTTTCCGTATGGGTCGGGTTCCTTAATTGCCAAAATGCTTATAACGTTTGTATTCATTTGTTTATTTTTATTAAGAAAAAATATTCAAATAGACTCAATTGAACATTTACAACGAACCCAAGGATTTGAACATAATGAGCCCAATGTACGAGCAGATAGAATTTTTCACAAGATTTTCAAAACAGACGATATTTTGATACTCGGGATGAGTTAGTGAATTGAGCATATAGGGTTGGAGCAGGTTTGAATATGGTTGTATTAGTTAGAAGATCGAATAGTGGTGATAGTGGCCGGTGAGCTCGTGTATTTTGGTGTGTAACGCGTGGTAGGTATCATTTGTCCTAGAAGAAAGTTGTTGAAGTTCTAACTGAGCGATTTCCTCGACGCAGCGCCTTCTATTAGACGCAGTAGGTCTCCTCCTATATAGCACGCCTTCCACGATTTAAGAATAATATTAATAAAGATAGAATCAATATATATCAAGACATGTAAGATAAATCAACTTATCTTTTGGTCATAAATCTCTAAAGCGTTCGGCTTAAATGGACGAAAAATTTCAAAAATCGATCGGTTCGACCATAAAAGATAGAACAAACTTCACATGTTCGACCACAAGGTGTTGAAGATGCTTTCAATGTGTTCGACATCTTATGGCCGAAAATTTCTCTCCTCGTTCGGCCCTTACTGGGTGGAACAATACCTATCTCGTTGCGACCACTTGGGTCGAAACCTCTATGCTCTTGTTCAACCACTTGTGGTCGAACACCTATCAATTTTCACGAACAAACAGGGGCCGAACGGGAGGACCGATTTTCAGTTCGACTTTTTACAAAAAAATTGAAGCCCGTGTGCAATTGGTTGAAATTATGCTACATATTCATACTACCCAACCAATAGCATACTATACTACATTGTATTTTTGAACTATAAGCATAAACTTAGAAGAAGAATTAATAGCACACATGAAATTGAAATGGAGTAAGTGAAATTGAAAAAACTTACTCCATAGTTTGGGTTAGTACGTGGAGGTCGAGGAGCTCCATTCTTCTTTGTTCGGTGGAAGTGGCCGAAAATTGATGGTGTGTTTGCAAAGTTGAAGGAGATGTGGAGAAGATGGAGTGTGTTGTGTGTTAGAGTTTGGTGTGGGGTGTGTTTAGTAGTTGTTTTAATAATATAGATTGTGATTTTAATTTTGTCAAAGGGTATTTTGGTCTAATTAGGGGTGTGGTGTGTTTAGTTAATATAATGTATTATTCTTTTATCCGGGCTGTGTTAGAATTTGGGGTGTGTTTAGTAATCCATGGGTGCGGATAGGACAACCGTTATATCTTTTATAGTATTAAATAAAGACCACTACAAGATACTGTCACTCTTTATGGTTATTCCAAATTTCATTAATTTTTTCAATTATATATATATAATTTATAATTTAATTCAATTAATTCATCTAATGATAATGCTAACAATTAGTAACCTATGAAAATTTAATGATAATTATAACAATTTCTAACATATGAAATTTTTAGTCAAGACATCTTAATATAAGAATTGATTGTTATTTTAATCTGTATAAACTAACTGCTAATAAATATAATCATTATAAATTGGAAAAAAATCAGCATATCATGAATAAGGATTTATATACATATACTTTTTAGATCATGTGAGTATATAATATAATTTTAGAACAACAAAAATCAGTAAATTCATGATAAAAATTATTGATTGCGAATTAATATATGTTGATATTAAAATTTTGTATAATATGTTAGTACAAGTATAGTACTTAATATACATTAAATCAAATATTAATAGAAATGAGATGTTAATTTATGTTAATACAAATTAATAAAAAAGTACTAATATAATGTATTTTATGTATTTTAATTTTACTTTAATTGTATTTGAAAATATGACTAAAGTGTACTGTATTATTTACAAATTGACAATACAAATATTTTTAAGTCATGTGAATATGAAATAGCAATTTACAGTACAACATAGTAAGCAGAGTATAATGTAAACATTCTATCTTACTTTTCTGACTCAATCTCTTTCTCTTGCTCATGTCTTTCCTTCCCCCTTAGCTTGCTGCTAGATTTAATCTTCTGTTTGGCTTCTTCTTTTTATGTACAAGTTCCTGTTCCCAATTGATTCTTCTCTTTGATTCGAGAGGAGAGCAGAAAAAGGTTGAGGTGAGAGAGAAATAGATATGTTCGGAGGGTTAAGTGAAGAGAGAGAGAGCCTAAGCGAAGTAGCTTGCTGCAACCTTTCTCTCTCCATATAATCTTACCAACTCCTCCGACTGCTTCTCCTTCTGATTCTCTTCTAAGCAGAAGAGAATCCACCCCATAGAGGGGCTGGAATCTTCTCTCCTCCCCCTTTGGAAGACTTTGATTTTTTGATCCTTCGTAGTTTCTTCCATTTTTTGTCATCATCATTGAGTTGAAGCTCTGGGGTTACTGAAGAGGGATCCTTCTCTCGAACCTCCGGTCTCTTAGAGAAGAACTTGGGGTGCAAGTCCTTCAGCACTCTCGGATTTGGGGTGAGGGCAGTAAGCTAGAAGATAGGATCTTCTGAGAAAGCTCTGCTAGTGACTTTTCGTGATTTGAATAGTGTTGGTTGATTGCTCGAAGAAAGTGTGTTGTTAAGAAAGAATAAAGAGAATGATTTCCATCAATCGGGTGCCATGCTGGTTAAGGATATGAATATGAATGAGACATATAATAGGGTGCATATATAGAGTTTGAGGGCACTCCCTGTTTTTGTTGGTCCCGAAAAGCAACTGGTAGTAGGCTTAGAGGGGGGTCCTTAAAAGTTTTGTCTTCTTCTTCAACTGGATGCAGCAAGCTTCGGCTTCTTTTGCAGGTTGCTCTGTTGTGGCTTGCTGCACAACTGAACGACTGAGTATTAGCGTTTCTGGGATTTAGAGTGTTTGAGCTTTCTACTCTTCTTTTGATCTTTTATACACTCTTTTCTATCTTCTTCTTTTTTTTCTTCTTTATTACCCCACTTCGCTCTCTTTTCTTCTATATGTTTTTCCCCCTCTTTTCTGCGCTCTCTCTTCCACTCTTCTCTTCTCTTCTCTTTCAGTCTTCTTCTATTTATAGATTAGAAAATCTGTCTGTTGAAGATGGGTAGGTTTCCAACATTTAATGTGTCATTCTCTTTTCTTACATGCCAGCTTTTTGCTTTCCACGTGTCTTCATTACGTTGGCTCCTTTTATTTTCTCTCTACCGGTAACTTCCAGCTTCCTTCCCATGTTGTTTTGTAGCTCCCTTCCCGGCCTTACTCTATCAGGTGGCTTAAGGCTTCTGTAGCTTGTTGCTTTACAGTATGTTTCGGCATGGTGTCTTCCAGGTGGCTTCCTGTCAGGTAGCTTGAGTCTTCGGTAGCTTGCTGCTTTGCAGTATGCTTTGGTATGGTCTCTTCCAGGTAGCTTCCTGTAGTAAGCAATATCCTCTTAGTTTACCAGATTCCTTTCACCACTTTCTGCAGTATCCTTTCTTTGAAGTTTTCTCTGTTGATTCTTCCTGTAGTGATCTTGTTGCAGTAACCTTAACAGATAGATTATGAAGGTTACTTTTTCTAAGGTTTTGTCTCATCAAAACATACTTAACATATGTTCTAACAATTTCCCCTTTTTTTATGATGACAAAACCTTTGCAGATAAGATCAAGAAGTCATAATCACTTAGGCCCAGAAAGTAGATGTAAGATATATAAACATAGAACATACTGCTTTAATTAAATCACATACAAGTCAAAAAGAAAGGTCACAAAAGTGAGCTTAGAGAACATAAGATATTATATATAGATAAAACATTTACAGTACAATGCAATAAGCAAAGTACAATGTAAATATCTTGTTTTTCTGGCTCATTCTTCTTTCTTTTGCTCTTGCCTTTCTTTCTTTTCCCTCTTAGCTTGCTGCTAACTTTAATCTTCTATCTAGTTTTTCCCTCTTCTGTGCAAGTTCTTGCTCCCAATTGATTTTCCTCTTTGATTAGGGAAATGAGCGGAAAAATGTGAAGAGGCTTGAAGAGAGAGAAAGGAGGTTCAATCGGAGGGAAACATGAAGTGGCAGAGAGCTTAGGCGCAGTAGCTTGTTGCATCCTTTCTTCCTCTAACCTCCCCAACTTATCTAACTGTCTCTCCTTCTCATTCTCCTGTAAGCATAATCCATCCTGTGGAAGGGCTGGAATCTACTCTCCCCCACCTTTGGAAGACTATTGATCTTCCAAGATCCTTCGCAGTTTCTTCCCCCTTTTTGACATCATCATCGAGCTGAAGCTCTGGGGTTACTGGAGAGTGAGCATTCTCTCTATCATCCGGCCTCGAAGAGAAGAACTTGGGTGCAAGTCCTTTGGAATTGAGGTGAGGATAGTAAGCTAGAAGATCGAGTCTTCTGAGAAAGATTTGCTTAGCAAGAATCAAGCGTGAGAGGTGACTTTTCGTGATTTGAGAGGTGGTTGGTTGATTATTTGCAGAGAATGTGCTGTTAAGAAATAATGGAGAGAATGGTTTCCAACAGTCTGATGCCATGTTGTTTTAAGGATATAAGAGAATATATGAATGGAGAAATGTGTAAGGAATGAATGTATATATAGAGTTTGAGATACTCCCTGTTTTGAGGTTAATTAGATATTTAAAGATCTCATTAACTGCTTCGCCGGTTTCCAATAAAGTTGTTGGCAGTTACCACAACTTTGCTTTTTGCCTCTACATGAGGTGATTGCTTGAATACATGGTCAACATCTGATTTTCAACCCTTAGATTTTTCTGATCGCACGACTGATATCCTAGGGTTCTGAAAAGGTGGTCTATTTCTGAAAAGGTGATCCATTTTTCATGAGCACACGTTACCGAGAGTTTTTCGGTAACCACTGGATTTGATGAGATATCACCCACTAGTGACCTCTTTTCCAGTGACTTGATGATAAGTGTCTTGATTGTTTAGTGACCTAGTATCTAGAAGTTTGGTGTCTAGCA